>JAINUW010000428.1:0-409769 GCA_020205615.1 Panax quinquefolius | reverse complement strand
TCTGTTATGAGGCCCACGAATGGCTGCGCCGTCATACGAATATTCCCCGACAACAAGAATATTTCACGACCAAACGAATATTCCCCGACAAAAATGAATATTTTATAACCACTTGTTTATTTTGTAAAATTTTCACATTGCACCCATAACCAAAGTATTATATCAAATTAACTCCTTATTATTTCAAGATAATAAATAGAGAAAAATTAATTTTATTCATAATAAGTTGGGCTCTTACATTATGCTTAGATTAATCACACTTTCATTTATTGTTGTTCGAATAAGACTTTAGCGATACAAAGTCGGTACTTGGTAAATATTAGTGATAGTTCCTCATGAGTACGACATTCTATTTATCACTGTATTACTTATTTGACCGCATATACTTACGCGTGTTTAGTGATCGATTTTCCGACCAACAGTACTTCTAGAAGAGTATAGTTTAGTTTTTATAACTAATTTATATTTTTGTGGTAATTTAGTTTTAATAACTAAATGATTCCTCTATTAGTTCATGATCCTTTGTGATCACTCAGCATGAAATATGGGTATATCCCACTTTATTGAATATTGTTACAGTATTGTTAATTCTTCTTATTCAATTGAATATTATTGAATCTTTGAAAGAATTATACTCTTTAATCTCGGATATGTTATTCAGTATGAAATAGGAGAAAGTTTTATTATTGAGATTGAATTATTATTCCGTTCCCTAGAAATTGTTTGATTGTTGCTGAAGTTCTATAGAAGCTAGACTATTCTTTTCATGATATATATCATTTATTGTATATTTTAACTTGCGGGGCAAACTTGTTGCTCACCCTTGCTAAATAAAATATTTCAGCTAGGAACGATGAGGCTAGCGGGGCTAAGAAGAACAAAGGCAAAGGCATAGTGCCACTAGTACAAAGTACCTAATAGACAACACTTAAACCACAACATTTTTTATAAAAATGTTGTGGTATTTTTTCCATAATATTTTTAAACAAAATATTGTAAATATATATGCAGAACATTATCAATTTAAAAGGGCATTTTTTTGATTTTAACTAGATAACGTTTTTTTTAAAAAAACGTTGTCTATCTAAAAAAACACGGAGCTAGCAAAAAACCGCGTTGAAGTAAAAACTTAAAATTAAAAGACATATATATAACTCTGGCTGTTAACCTCTCTCGATTCCTTCGTTGAAGCTCGAAACAAATGCCTAAACATAACTCTGTCTGATCTTCAAGCCCTAGGGTTTGAAGATTTCCTGAATCTGTGTTCAATTAATTGAGCTTTGCTCCCGAGCAAATCTTCATATCTCGCAAAACAACTTCTTCACGGCCTTAAAGTGTCTGGAATCGATAGAGACTAATTTTTTCAATAGAATGTCGTCATCCACGCTTCAACGAATGCTCGAGAAGCAGATCTCGGTGATCCGGTCGCACATCGAGCGATGAATCAATAAAGAGTTCGGAAGACTAGCAATCGGACAAGCCTCGGCGTCGCGACAGGGAGAAGAGGAGATGCGTATAAAGCAAAGGCAAGCCGAAGAACAGAGTTGACTAAGTTTATGAGACTATATTTATCCTTTAGAAGAAGATGATGATGAAGGATTCGCAGGAATTACCGATGAATTTGTTTTGACTCCATTATATAGAGCTTATCATATACACCAAGCCTTAGGGTTTGAAGATTGATTCAAAAAGTATTATTTTGAGAATCGAAAACTTTAACTTACTTCAGACTTTCAGGTATCATCAATGACACTTTCCGGTAAATGCGTATTTATTGATCAAATTTGAGCATTTTTTTTTGCAATTGTTCATAACAGTTAGGGAAGGACTTTTTGAAGATTAAATCGGCTTTCAATGTGTTGATTTTTTGTTTTTGATAATAGCATAGGGTCCTAAGTAAAGGGAATTATGTTAACTGTCAACTATTTTTGCTTATATGAATTAATAATCACAACTATTTGGGTATGTAACCCCTTAAGAATTAACATATTATGCTATTAACATATTGCCGACGGTATGCCGTCGACAATGATACCGTCAGCAATGACATAGTTCCCGACGGTGAGCGACGGGAGCCAGGGGCGACGACCTGAGGGGAGACGGTATTCCCCGTCGCCAATGACCTCATTGCCGACGACAGGAGGGTCATTGGCGACGGCATAGCCCGTCGATAATGATTGATTTTTTTGTAGTGGAAGGTTATCAGTCTCAAAGGTATATGTAAATTTTCTTTCAAATTAAGTTCATTTCTGCTTGAGAAGCACAATCTAGTCAGTGTGCTCAGGGTGGATCAATGAATATAAAAAGGTGGGCAATTCTTCCCTTTGGTTTTGATGATTTAACAATTTTCCAATACTACAACATTTAATAAAACATTCCTAAATTTTATGTTTGCCCTCTTTTTGGAAGAAAATTTACTAACTATTGCCCCATTTTATCTAACCACAGATTTAAACATGTTAAAAAAAATCCAACCTTTATGAAAATTCTTGCTCCTGCCCTTGATTTGTTTGTGTGCTGATCGCTAGGATTGAGGTTAGTTTTCCTAAGATGTAGCAAATTATTATGTGTTGTGTTTAGGTGTTCCATAATTGTAGTTGTATGGTGACATCTATACTCATGAATATGGGATGAAGGATGAGAGTTGTTAAGGAAATTTGGAATTTGGTTTTTACTTGAATCCTCAAGCAAGAATTATTACAGTTGTGGAGTTGCCAAACAGCCTCTAGTAATCATGCTTTGAATTTTCATTTATTGAGCAACTAGGTACTTGAATTGGGTTTTGAATTATTGATTTTTTTTTATAAAAAATTACTTTTATCTTGGATCTTTTTGGAAATTGAAATAAATTGGTTAAGAACTACAATTGGTGGTTTCCCTTATGAAGGGGCATACTGTGGTGATTGAACAACCTTTTGGGGCACCTAAGGTGACGAAAGATGGTGTGACCGTGGCCAAGAGTATTGAATTCAAGGACAAAGTTAAAAACATTGGGGCAAGCCTTGTCAAACAAGTAGCAAATGCCACCAATGATGTTGCTGGTGATGGTAAGTTTTATGTTAATGTTTGCACACTTTCTTGTTTAATGATGGATGCTGGTGTTTAGCAATACGTTTCACTTCTTTTGTTTTTGCTCCTAGGAAATCTGTTTTAAATAACAAAAGAATTAGAAGTTTTATGAAAAAATGTTGTCTTACGTTCATGTTTAAAACCATAGATTGAGAAATCAATTACAGTTGAATTCTACACACTGCATTTATATAATTTGATTAATTTAGAGCACGAGGGGTTTTAAAATTTTTGGCCTAATTATGTTTGATTAAATTCTAGTGTATGGAATGGGACTTATAAAAATATGGAGCTGTGGACTGTGGACTGTGTAGCCCTAAACTTTATTATATACAAAATGGAAATGAATACCAATGGTGATATTGATTTGGGACATGAGCGGAAGGCAGTGACGAGGCATGTACATTTAATTTCTAGATATTATTTTTTTGGATCTTTATTGCCATTTATATCTTTATCTTTGCTTTCTTCTTTGTTACGTGTGGTGTTTAAATAAGAGGTTGAGTTTGACTTCAACAAACTTGAGAGCCTATTTGCAGAGATTTGTGAGGCTTCCAATATTCTTAGGAAATGGATATTGGGAATGCTCAATTATAATTGTTCCTAACCGTGAGGATAGTGAGAAGGGGTTGAACTTGTTTATATGTCTAGAGTGGGTTGCTAGAAGTGGTTTTGTGTCATTGTATCTTTTAACTACTTTTTGTACAATGGGTAAATGGTATTTTAGATATCCCATGGGGTGAAGTCGAGATGACTTTGTGGTGGAGTCTCTCGAGTTTTCAACGACAAGGACAAGGTCAATTCTTTCACTTGAAGGTTTGTAGCATTATGTTATTTTCAATTTTTTGAAAGTTCAATTGAGTCATGTCATGTTCCAGAATATGTACGTGTGCACTCTTCTAAGATAATGAATTTATATCATTTCAGTATGGTGGCAGCTTTTGGTTCTGGAGCCATGTTTTCATTGGTATCATGAGACACAATCACCATTCTTTGAGCACTTGTTTGTAGTCATACATTTGGATGTAATTAAATTCACAATTCAATATAGTAATAATTTATATTGAAAAGTGAATTTGAGATGAATGGTTGATACATTTTGGCTATATATCATGGCATTAGCATATTGCAGGTGCATTGGTAATATAGGTGAACCACATCCTTTTTTTTCCTTTTTTTTATCTACAACATTTAAAAAACGTTGTCTGATATACTACACAATAACATTTTTGGTGAACCACATCCTTTTTTTATCTACAACATTTAAAAATGTTGTCTAATATACTAAACAACAACATTTTTATCCAAAAAACGTTGTGGAATCATACCTTCTACAACGTTTTTAAGCATCTACTAATTTTTGGAAAATAAATTTACAACATTTTTTTTCTAAAAAATGTTGTGTATTGTGCTTAACTACAACGTTTTAAAAACGTTGTGTAAGGGTGTCAAATAGATGACACCCTTAACCACGATGTTTTTCTGACTGAAACCACAATATTTTTTTCGCTTTGTCTATTTACTGTTTTGTAGTAGTGTGCTGGAGTAGTTTTATGTTAAGCATATTTACTAAGTTGTTTTGTAAATCCTTTTTGTATATCTAAAGGGTAAGTTTGTAATGTTAAGGTTAGATGAACTGGAATGATGTTGTTAACCTAATAATTAATGTTATGTAAGTTTATATTAATCAATGAATGGGTAGTTAGATGCTATTATATTGTGGATCGTGAGCACCAAACTCGGGGGTCAGGTAACCCGAATTTGGGGGCGTCACAACAAGGCCCATGATTGAGTTATGTATTATCCAATTTAGTTTGAGGACTTACCTTAGTACATGTTGGATCGCAAGACAATGTTTCGTATCATGGAAGAAGATCGCATAGAAGCTATTCGATGTCTTAATAGGCCGTGATAGGAACAATACGAATTATGTGAATGTCTATGTTAGTTAAAAATTTAAATTCCGATGTGCTTATAAACAAAGGAATATTATGATGATTTAATCCTAAAGATTCTTTATCTCGGGATAGATGATGTAAATAGTTGTGATGCTATCATATGATGTTAAAACTTTTGATTTAAATAAAATATCAGAGTTTATTTGAGATAATGTGTTAAGTGATTATGTTTGAATTTTTTAGTTAAGCCTTAAATATTTAAGGGATTGAATAAAGACCTAATAACAATATATTTTAACATAAATATGCCACCGAGAAGAAGACCAATCCGTCAACCGGCCCAAGAAGGGTCAATGAACAACAACAACGATGCCAATGCTAACCCTGTTCAGCAGTTGGTGAACTTATTGGTTGGGCGATTAACAATCAACCTCAAGCTCCACCAAATACAACGTTCAAGGACTTCAAGGCGGTGGGACCGCCAGAGTTTAAAGGCTCCATGAACCCGATAGAAGCTTAAACTTGGGTTATGGAGATGGAAAAAGTTTTTGACATCGCCAGAGTCAAAGAGGACTAGAAAACCTCCTACGCAATGTTCATACTAAAATCAGAAGCCAGTTATTGGTGGCAAACAAATAAGGTCCAAGGGGGAGAAGGTGTGATCACTTGGGAGAGGTTTAAGGAGATGTTCTTCGAGATGTACTTTCCAACAATCTTGTAGAACCAAATGGAGGTACAATTTCTAGAATTAAAGTAAGGAAATATGTCCGCAACAGACTATGCAGAAATATATAATGAGTTGGCTAGATTTGCCACGTATCAAGTACACACGAATGAGAGGAAAGGAAGAAGGTTTGAACAGGGACTGAAGCCCTGGTTGTATAGCAAAGTGTCAATGTTTCAGCTGAACACTTTTGCTGGAGTACTGGAGAAGGCCATCCTTGCTGAAGGTGGGAGCGATCCGATGACCAAATACTATCAGGATCAGAAGAAGAGTGAAAATGAAGGAAATAACAAGGCCAGTGGTAGAAACACGGGAGGAAGTAACAATCAGAAGAAAAGGTGAATTGATAACTTGTCAACTGGAAATCAACAAGGAGGTCAGAAGAAGAGGATTGAAGCATGCCCGATCTGTTGGAAAGCTCACTTGGGGGTCTGTATGAAAGGGAAAAGAGTCTGCTACAATTGTGGTCAGGAAGGCCACATAGCACCTAACTACCCTAACCCAAAGAAGGGCGCCTGCTTCACATGTGGGTCAAAGGACCACTTGGCTAGGGACTGCCCCAAGAAAGGATCTAGAGGGGTAGGAGCAGGAGGGAATACGAGAAATAGCGGTGACAATGCTTTAACTATCACATGACCAACCGTAACTAATCGACCGACTGACAGGACATTAAACATAATAGTGCAAGATGTGGTCCAGTCTCGCGATGTGGTGTCAGGTATCATTCTGATCAATAAAGTTAATGCTTAAATATTATTCAATTCAGGTGCTACTAGTTCATTTATATCCGATGACTTTGCTAAGAACTTGGAATTACCTAAGGACGAGTTAGAATACCGCATGAACATAGAGATTACGAATAGAGAAGTAATCCCTGATAAGTACGTACACAAGAACTATATGGTGGATATTAAGGGTAACATTATGAATGTAAAGCTTGGGGAATTTGACGTCATTTTGGGAATGGATCGGTTATTCAATTATGGGGCTGTAATTGATTGCCAAAAGAAATGTATTAACCTTATGACTCTGTCAAAGGTTTTGTTTTATGGCAATAAGTCTCCTAGACAAGCGAGTTGTATGACGATGATGCAGGCCAGGAAGTTGTTAAAATAAGGCTGTATAGGATATTTAGCCTACATAGTCGACAGTCATAAACAGAACCCAAAAATAGAGGAGCTACTAGTAGTGAGGGATTTCGCAGATGTATTTTCGGACGATCTGCTAGGACTTCCGCCAGATAGAGAGGTTGAGTTTGTGATCGATTTGGCACCATGAACGGCTCCAATATCGAAGGCACCATACCGGATGGCTCTAGTAGAGATGAAAGAATTGATGGTACAATTGCAAGAGTTATTGGACAATAAATATATTCAACTGAGTGTATCGCCGTACGGAGCACCGATGTTATTTGTGAAGAAGAATGATGGGATGATGCGGCTCTACATCGATTAAGAATAGATATCCATTACCGAGGATCAACGACTTATTCGATCAATTGAAGGGAGCGAGATACTTTTCCAAGATAGACATAAGGAGTGGTTATCATCAGCTGAAGGTGAGGCCAGAGGATGTTCTGAAGACAACATTTAGGACTTGATGTTAGAGTTTGTGCTCTAGAGGCTAATTATTTGATATAATTGCTTAATATTTTGATATTATATTTGATTGAATAAATGAATGATTTTATTATGGTTTTATTTACTGCATTATATAAATGTTAACATAATAAAATTCCTTAGAATAGTGATACAAATTATATAGTTTCAAGTATGTGACTTGAACATGAGATTATATAATTATAATTAGTATCATTATTCTTAAAAGTCTCTAGTTGAGTATCATTGTTGATGGGACAACAATGATGCATTGAGACTAGTATGTGGATTGACTGATGACCAAATCTCATTGGTCATAAATATATGAGATATTAAGTCAATGCATAGGTACATGTTAGAGAACGATGTACTAGACAGACCCACCATAAGAATTCTATGTGGAGCATTATGCGAAGTGTCATTAGCGATTCTCATAGTGACAATGATGTAATGATCCTTTGACCTGAAATCACTATATTACTACATGTGAATTTATGTGCTTTGATAACATCAAAGGTCACCTTTAATAGGGTGGACTATAAAGGTGATTATTGCGTACATCATGAATCATGTGAGGAATATGAGTGATCTAGATGGAATTTAACCCTCCTATGTATTAGGGGTGATATCCATAGGCCTCTTGATTGAGTAGGACTATGAAATGTATGGCCATGCTCAAATAGTGATTTGTTTCATATAGTCTACTCATTGATCAAGAAAAACTCAGATTAAATTATGAAGACTATGACACATTCCATGACTCGAGTTTAATCTAGGATATTAAGGTTAAAAGGATTAAATTACATTGAAACATTGGTCACGAAAAGGTTGTATCGAATCATCGATTTTATTATTACTTGGGTAGCAATGATTCATTACTAGATGCCGCTTACTGTTCATAATTTTATAATATGATTTTAAAATTATTGCCAATGTAATAATAACCTATCGGGTCACACACATAGAACGCAATTTAAAAGGGAATTAATTTAAATTGTAAGGATTTAAATATATTAATATGATTGATAGTATTTTAAGTCACGAATTTAAATTAAAAGGATAATTTGTATATATGTATATTAATCAAGACTTAATTAAGATATATATATATATATATATAAATTCAGATTTTAATTATATTAGGTTTTGATTAATTCCTCATAATTGCTATATATATGATATATATCAGCCATTTTAGGTATTACATCAAAAACAAAAACCCTAGCCACTCTTAGAGAGAGACTAGAGAAAATAGTTTTGGAAAAATCCTCATCTTTGGTGGCTGTACCGTGGTTCCTTTTTCTGCAGATCGTATGATGATTCGCGGGGCATTCGTGTGGATACCGTAGAGATGCAGTTTGTTTGAATTGCATTGGAGATTCGACTGCATTGATTCTAGCTTTAATAATCGGTATAATTTCTAACCACTGAATTAATTTGTTTTTTTCGCAGGGATCCTGTTTTAGGGTTTCAGAATTGCCTTTAAATTGGTTAATTTCCACTGCATTTTATGTGCTGAAACCCTACAGTTGATATGGTCACTACAAATTTTTGGTGATGTCATCCGGTCTAATAAATGCTCCTACAACATTTATGGACCCAATGAACAGGGCATTTAACCCATTTTTGGATAAATTTGTGGTGGTGTTCATCGATGACATTTTGGTATACTCAAAAATAAAGGAAGAACATGTAGAACATTTGAAGGTAGCATTAGAGGCGTTAAGAAGGGAGAATTTGTATGCCATGTTTTTGAAATGCGAATTTTGGATTGAGCGGGTACAATTTCTTGGACATGTTATTGATAAGGACGGGATTTCGGTAGATCCATCGAAAGTTGAAGCTGTGATGAACTGTGATCAGCCAAAAAAGCCGTCGAAAGTGAGATGTTTTCTTGGATTGGCAGGTTATTATATAAAATTCATTCAGGACTTTTCTAAGATCGCAACCCCACTGACGAATTTGACTAGAAAATCTCTGAAATTCGTTTAAACGGAGAAGTGTGAGGAAAGCTTTCAAGAACTTAAACAGAGGTTGAGTACAACACATGTGTTATCTCTTCTGGATGACACAAGAAATTTTATGGTTTATAGTGATGCGTCACATAAAGGACTTGGATGTGTGCTTATGCAAAATGACAGAGTCATTGCGTATGCGTCACGATAATTGAAGGACTATGAGAAGGGGTATTCGACCCAAGACTTGGAGTTAGCTGCAGTGGTATTTTCTTTGAAGATATGGAGACACTATCTCTATGGGAAGAAATGTGAAATATATACAGACCATAAGAGTCTGAAATATATTTTTACGCAGAAGGACTTGAATATGCGCCAGAGAAGGTGGCTGGAGTTAATAAAGGACTATGATTGCGAGATTTTATACAACCCGGGGAAAGCAAACGTGGTTGCCGATGCCTTAAGTAGAAAGGGTCGAGAGAAATTGATGATGTTGACCGCTCAGGAGGAGCTAATTTCAGCAATAGAGAAGATGGAATTGGAAGTGAAGTATCCTATGGAGATTAATGAGAACCTGTTCCAGATGTAAGCTGGTATAACTTTGCTAAATAAAGTTAAAGAGGCTCAACTTCAGGACGAAGAATGTGAGAAGGTGAAAAAGAAGATATCTGAAGGAACCCAACCTAGATTCAAGGTAGACAATGAGGGAATACTGATATTTGAGAGCAGAATTTGGGTACCGCTAGTGCTAGAGATTAAAGAAAATATTTTTAGTGAGACTGATAGCTCACGATATTCGATTCACCCTTTTCGTACTAAGATGTACCAAGATCTTCGATAACATTTATGGTGGTTAAATTTGAAACGAGATGTTGAAGAGTGTGTTGCCAAATATTTGACATGTTAGAAAGTGAAAGTTGAACATCAGAGGCCGAGTGGGTTGCTACAACCTTTAGAAATCCTAGAATGTAAATGGGAACATATTACAATGGATTTCAAGGTTGGCCTTCCGACAACCCAGAAAGGCTATGACGCAGTATGGGTTATCGTTGACCGATTGAAAAAATCTGCACACTTTCTTCCGATCAGAATCAAATTCAACTTAGACCAGTTAGAAAGGTTATATGTGAAAGAGATTGTTTTAGGGCATGGAGTTAGGGTTTCAATTATTTCAGATAGGGATCCACGCTTTACATCGAACTTCTGGAAAGACTACAGGAGTGCATAGGAATGCAATTGAGAATGAGTACGACATATCATCCTCAGACAGACAGGCAGAGTGAAAGAATGATTCAGACATTGGAGGATATGTTGAGAACATTCATCATAGATTTTAAGGGAAATTGGGATGATCATCTACTGCGGGTGGAATTCTCTTACAATAATAGTTACCACGTAAGCATTGTCATGCCACCTTATGAAGATTTATACGAAAGAAAGTGCAGAACTACACTTTATTGGGACGAAGTTGGCGAGAGACAGTTACTAGGACCAGAATTGGTTCAACAAACAAAACAAATAGTCAAAGTAATCCAGAAAAGACTAGTAATAGCTCAAGATAGGCAGAAAAAATACACTGATCCACACCGTAAGAATGTTGAGTTTGAATCGGGTAACTTGGTATTTTTGAAAGTCTCTCCATGGAAAGGAAGGATCAGATTCGGTAAGAAAGGATAATTGAGCCCGAGATTCATTGGACCCTTTGTAGTTTTGCAAAGAATTGGTGAAGTTGCCTATGAGATAGCCTTAGCCCCGGCCATAGAACATATCCATAATGTTTTTCATGTTTCTGTCATACGACCCTACAAACCCGATTACAAACATGTGATTGAATATGAACCCCTACATTTTGAGAAAGACTTAGCCTATGAAGAAGTTCATGTTCGGATTGTTGACAAGAAAGAACAAGTTCTCATAAATAAAATAATACCTTCTATTAAGGTAATTTGGAGAAACCACAACACTGAAGAAGCTACGTGGGAACTCGAAGAACACATGATGAAGAATTACCCATATTTATTTACTTAATTTATATGTAAGCGATTCTGGGGACAAAATCTTTGTAAAGGGGGGATGGGGGAGAATGTAACGGGACGAATTGATTGAGTTGTGATTCTGGGGACATAATCCTTTTAAGGGGGGAAAGATGTGACAAACAAGATTTTTGTAATTTAATTTGAATATTTATTGAATTAAATAAATATTTTTTTCGATGATTTAATTATTGAGTTAAATAATTAATTGATGAATTTGTGGTAGATTAATTTAATTATATATGTTACATTGATTAAATTAATGTAGAGAATTTATTATTCAAAAGAATATATTTAATTGAGTTTATTTGATTAAATGAATTATTTAATAAGTATAATATTATTATAATTAATTAGAGAATTAATGACTTGACATAATTAATAAATGATACTTTTAATTATGTGATGATTTGATTTAATAAGTAATTTTGCCTTTTATTTAATTGAGTTTAAATAATAATATTTGATTAATTAAAGTGTGACAAATAAACTATATAATAAGAGTTTAATTAAATTAATGGGGACGATTATTAATAAGATAGCCAAACATGGCCCTAAAGGAAGTTGGCCAGTTAACCCACTACGAGATTAACTGACCATGACGACGCCAATATGCGCACTTATATATGTCCTTTCTTTTCTTTCATTAAGAACAATTATAGTGAGAGTTAAGAGAGAAAAAGGGAGAGAATTTTGAGAGAATTGAATTTGGGGAAGGAGATTTGAAGAATTATAGGAGGAATTCCTATAATCTTAACAGAGAAACTAAGGGTAATTTCTTAACCCAACTTTTAATTTACGTACTTAGAAACTTTTCATGAAAATTGGCTTTTAGTTTATATAATTGAATTTTCATTGCCAATTTGTTAAGAAATTGATTATATACGTTTATTAGCATGCATAATCAAATTCTATATGATTTGTATATGATTTAGAGTAATCAAATCTGTTAAAGCGTAAAGAACTTGGTTTTTGATGATAAATATACAATATACGTGATTTTGGTGTTAAAATTTGGGTTTTGGTTGATAAATTGGTTAGATAGATTGTTATATGTGTTGATATGTATATATAATCTATTATATGTGAATTAGAAACTATTTTCAAAAGTTGAAATTGTATGAAACATGTTTTCAAGTAAAGATTTGGATTTTGTTATAAAAAGTACAAAAAGACTAATTTTTGAACCAAAATAATGTTTAATTCTTATTGTAACATGTAAATTGATTTCAGAATATGTTAGCATGTTGAATTATGAAAAGAATGCAACTGTAATAGCTTGATTTGGTTAAGAAGCGAGGATTTGGTGATTAAATTTGCTAAACGTGTTGGGATATGAAGAAAACTAGTAAAAATATGGTTTTGATCCTTTAAAATTTGTTGTGCAAGATGTTTATGTTGTTAGAATCATGATATGCATGCTTAGTGTTGTTTTAAGTTAGTATATAGCCTTTGGAATTGTGAATTTCTGCTTCGTTAGAGAAAAAATTGGGTTACTTGGAGTATCTTGTGAAGCGGTGTTGAATGCAATCTAGCTTCGTTACAGATCGACGTCTTGAATCATTTACCGACACTGGGCAAAATGGCGCAATTGCTACCATTGAGTATTCTGTATGGAACACCAAATATGACTACACTCAAAGAAATCAAGGCCTAGGGTGGCGCAATTGCTTGCCTCTACCCCTACTGCGAATGCAGTTTGTTTTCTTTTAGTTTGCAGTCCATGATATGTTGACCTAACCTAGTCTAAGGTGTAAGATAGTATGTTAAACATGTAATGAAGTTCTATAATTAATTGTAAGCATGTGTTCAATGATTTCAAATTGTGAAGTTAATAAGTTGTGAAAAGCTGTAATTTGTTAATTGTTTAAGTCTTGAGAAGTGTTTAAAGGTTACATTGCTATGATAGCCTTATGATTTCAAATTGATTATATGACGTTAATTCAAAAGTTATAATTTGAATTATGTTAACAAATTGGATTTAAAAGAAGGAACTAAACCTATAAGGTTAACATGAAGGTAACTAACGAATGTTGTGAATGCATGTAATGTGTAGGACATTGAAAAATTTGGTTTGTACTTATAATTGTAGCTTGTGTACAAGGCAGGTTCTTTAACCCTAACTTTATTTGAGCAAGTTCATATACCCTGTTTCTTTACATAAAGCAAGTTCCTTATTTTATCTTGTTTATTACCGTTCAAGTCAAGATTTAATATTAAATGATATCATTCTTTAAAAGCATGATTCCTGTTATACAATACTTATTCGATTGTATACCTCTTGAATTTTATTATTCAAATTGAATATTAATTGTTGTTGAACCTTGTAAGACTAGCGAACCCTTATTGATTCGACTAGTCCATAGTTGATGAATGTTCTAAATTTCAGAACCATTGTTGAGCTTATCCGCACTAAACTTCCTTTGATGCGGATTCTAATGTCAAACTGAGATGAACAACCCTATTATAGGGGATTAATTATGCTTTAGCATTAAGATATTGTGCACTGTATGGTACTAAAGGTTGATCCCCATAAGTACGAGAAGAATAGTCCATAGTCTTATGACTGTTAAAGGTTTGAAGTATAAACACTTGACAACCTAAGACATAGTTCAAGGTCTTATAACCCTCAGAAGTTTTTTTTGTGACGCCCCCAAATCCAGGTTACCTGACCCCCGAGTTTGGTGCTCACGATCCATCATATAAATAACATCTAACTACCCATTCATTTATGAATAGCATCATACATATCAGCAATTAATATCATGATAACATCATCCCAGGTTATCTAACCTTAACATAGCTTACATACTCTTAGATATACAAAAAGGTTTCCACATACTAATATATTAAGTAAAGTTTTTCATAACTACTCCTGCACTTTGGTCTTACCTTTATCTTTCTCTGACCTTCCTACTACCTCATCATTAGCTGAAATGTGATATTTAAGCAAGGGTGAGCAACGAGTTTTCTTTGCAAGTTAAAGCATACAATATGAATCAAGATTATTAGAGTCTAGATTCGACAAGACTTCAATAATGTTCAAAGAACTTAGAATTAGCTGAATAAATCATTTATCAATAACAAAACTTTATCGCATTTCATGCTAAACAACAAATCAATGATGAAAGACTAAAACACTTTTGAAGTTTCAATAACGTGCAATCGATTATTAATAGATGATCTTACGCAATAACAAAGTGGATGATTATTTTCCTAATTTTATGTTGAACAATCCCAATGGAATCATGAACGTCTCGAGGAATTATCAATTTCTCAATACCGAATTACCCCAAAATTATAAATTAGCTATAAAAATTAAACTATAACCCTCTACAAGTACCTGGAGCGGCCAACCCCTTATACCCAATATTATGCATAATACTCAAGCTCGCGCAACAGTCGTATATCCGACCATAAAGTCCCCTTTTATATAAAGGTTGTTCATCTCAGTCTTATAACAAGAATTCGTATCGCAAGAATATAGTTTGGATTTAAAGAAATACTATGATTTCCAACATCTAATATATATCTCGATCTAGCCAAAATAATTGGTATCGATCTTTCAATAACAATTGAATTAGAACTTATAAAATTTCAACAAATATTTGTCTCGCCAAAAAAATTAGCTAAGACATAGCTCAAAAATTGTTCAATAATAGACATAAATTAACTGCACTATTTGCAATCAACAATAATAAATCTCAGATATGGAATAATCAGCAATAATTACCCACCTAACATTATAATAATTCAAATTTAAGTCAAAGAAATTACAATACATACGAATATTCAATAACAATCTTGGATGCGGAATAATCATCAACAATTATCCACTAACATGTTTGAAAAGTAATAACTCAAGTTTAAGTTAAGAAACTTGCCTTGGCTGTTGACTACTGCTACATAATATAATATAGCCGTGTTTGAAAGACCTATAATCAATAATATCGGTCTCACAATTAGCATAACACATCACAACACATAACGCTATCATTTAAAGTCACTATATAACTTAATCACATAATCACGTAATCACAACAGTGTTTATAACATATACAAACACTTATCATGTCTAACTATGTCAATCTGGTTGAACTTCGGTCTCAATTCTAGGTCTTGATTGCCCTATCAGATAATAAACGAGTTTATTTTCAATAAAACTCTTCCAAAGCTTCAATATTATTTTAGATAATTCAAATATCATTCATAATATTTTTTAGGAAGCTTATAATAATTTTTAAGTAATTATTATCTTTTATAATAATTTTTCAAACACTGGAATCATTTTCAAATGATTTAATTACTAAATAATCTCATTATCATTAATATTTAAATAATATTAAAATATTAATAAAATCCTTGTCAAAATATTAAAGTTATTTATAATAACTCAAAATATTTTTAAAACACTATTATTCCCTTAAATGATTTTTAAAACATTTAAAATTATTTTAACCAATCACCATTAATATTTAAATATTAATATATTTTTTATCAAAATATTAAAAGTCATTTATTATAACTTAAAAACTTTTAAATTACTTATATCATTTTTAAATGATTTTTAAATTAATAAAACTATTTTAAAATCATTTATTTAATATAATTATTAAATAAATCTAATATCATTAATATTAAATTATTAATGAAATTTACCTCAAAATATTAAAAGTCATATTTTATAACACAAAATATTTTAAACACTTTATTATCATTTAAAATAATTTTAATATATTAAAATCATTTTAACTAATTTATTTAGTACATTTATTAAATAAATTTAATATTATTAATATTCAAATAAATATGAATATTAATGAAAAATATGTCAAATTATCAAAAGTTAATTTTTATAACTTCAAATAATTTTTAAAACTCATTTTGGAATTTTTAGAAATTAATTTCTATTTTTAATGATTTTTGGAAATTAAATATAACTAATTTTAATAAAACTGTCGCTAAAGCCTTTAATGACAGAAACTATCACTATTGATGTTCTTGAGCCTCAAGAACATTCAAAGTCAGTCAAAAGGTGTCTACTTTGACCACCTTCAATTCACAGTTCATGTTGTTTTTGGGCATGCTAAGGTATTAATCATGTAGTATTGATGTAATGCTACATGTATCAACAATAAAAAAGGTCATACTACTTCACAGTTGCAAGATCTGAGGCTTCAAAATCGTTGTCAGACGATTCCTGGGTTTTTCTGGGTTACCCAGAAACCCAGTCAGTTCTTGGTACCCACTTTGTGGCTTCCATAACTTGATTTTTGGTTATTGATTAAGTGTTTGAATGGTTCAATCTTATAGTCCTCATGTCAAAGAACAACATCACTACACTTAGGTAGCAAAACTACATCACAATCTCAAGATTTGGCTTGGTCAATCCTTGTTAGAAACTGTGTTCTTGAGTTTTCTGGAAATTCCAGAAAACCAAAATCGTGCTCGGTCAACTCACTTTGACTGCTCACTACTTTGATCATGTTTGTTGTTTAAGTGATCTAAGGCCATAAATCTATAGTCCATATAACAAAGTATAAGAATGATACAACAACATAAGCTAAACACATAACATCTGACAGATCAATGCTCTTGAAAATCTTGTCAGACCTATATGGGTAATTTCTAGGTTACCTAGAAAATCAAAGTTATGGCTGGTCAACCTACTTTGACCATCAATATCTTGGAATCTGGACATGATATTAACATGATTTCAGTTCCATATTACACCCCTCATAGCATACTACAAGTCTATTACATCTAACAAGGTTAACAATTAACAGGTATGAATCTATGGCCTCTGACATTTGCTTGTCAGACCATAATTAAAGGTTCTTGATAGTTTTTCAAAACTTGATTTTTGAGCACTTTGATGTTATGGATATATGATATAACATCATAGATCACTAAATAACATCTTATAACATAAATTTAAACACATAAACACACCTTTAATCTTAGCATACAAGATTAAACATAGGTTAGGGTTTATACCTATCTTGAACAAGCTTTGATCTAGGCCTTCCTCAACTTATCTTGAGGTGTTAGGAACTTTTTTAGGGACTGAAATACTATGGGATTTCGTAGCTTTGGTGTAAGAGAGTTTTGGCTAAGTGTTGGTTCTCAAATGAGCTAGGTTTTGAACTTTCTCTCTCTTTAATCTCTTTCTTTTGATTCAATGTATCTATAACTTGCAAGGTGGCATAAAATATCAGTTTTGTCTTTAAATTTCCAGTATATGGTAGATCTAATGTGATGAGTCACAATATTTTGCAATATCTCTTCACTTAAAACTCAAGTAAAGGGTATTTTGGTAATTTCCCTCATGATTTTAAGGGTAGTCTAGTCATTTGACATGCTTCCCTTTAATCCTAACCCCTAGGGTTTGATAATCATAATTAGGGTTTAGGGTTCGCGAATCAAAAATTAGGGTTCCCAAAAATATAATTAGGGTTCCTAACTGTTCGTTAGAGTTTCTTAATCACTTATTAGGGTTTCTAATCTATCATTAGGGTTTACTAAGGTTATACCTTATATAATCAACCATTGATCATTAATTCTATACAGTACAAACACATACACACAGATACAATTATTATAGTTGTATTAACTATTACATCTCTATCTGTAACTAGGGTTAGGGTCTTATGACTATTAAAGGTTTCAAGTATAAACACTTGACAACCTAGGACATAGTTTAAGGTCTTATGACCCTCAGAAGTTCTTTTCATTCTTGTTATTCGTTCTTAATTCAAAAGTTGAGTTTTCTTATTTCAGAAGTCTTTGATTCTTTCGCATGTTATTATATTATTGTTACATTATTATACTTGTGGGTAATTGTGTTCACTCTTGCTTAATAATAACATGGCAGTTAAGAAAGAATGGTCCGACGAGCCTTCTACTAGTAAAGGCAAGGGCAAGGTCAACAAGTGATGAAGACTTGTTGTTTATTATTATATTATGTTTCAGACGTATGTTTAAATTGTGTAAGACTTATTATTTGTTTCTGCATTTGAGATTTAAGGTTAGTATGACCTGGGATTGATGTTTTTAAAATCAGATGTTGTAACTCCATAAGGAGAGGATTTATTTCTATCTATTTATAGTTTTCATTTATTATGGGTAGATAGACATATGATGTTTGCACAGTGAACACCAAATTGTCGTGGGAAGTTAAGTACCCGGATTTGGGAGTGTTACAAAAATCAATTAATATGTAGCACTTATTAAATTCCACCACACTTAGCCTTTTACATGTCTTCGTGTAAAATAAAAGTTTGATTCTCAGACAAATTCTATTTAAGTAAACTATCAGAAAGATCAAATTTCACATCATGAATATCAATAGCAACAAACAGATATGCAATTAGCACCTCATCTATTGACTTAGTCATACTCCTTCCTAAATGTTTTGATGATGACCATATTATTCCTCTAATTATGCTCTATGAAATTTCAGGGAAAGATATTGAATTACAGGAATATCAAGGTGGAAAATACAAAGACAAGAGATCTTTGAAGCATGAAAGGCGGATTGAGTCCTAGGAAAGATATGTAAGATCTTAACATCTATTTCTTTCCAATACAAGGCTTTAGGGCATGTGCATCTCACATATACATATATGAGAATATTCTAATATCATTAAATAAATTCACTAAGATCATGGAATAATCAGTGGTTTAGTCATGCTTCATGAATTAAAGAATACGCCACTATTAAAACTAAATATGGTAACATGGTAAGAATAGTATTACACCATAAATCATATACCATGCATTAAGGGAAGTAATTAATTCATGATTTGAAAAATCATACTGGGTATTTCTACCGACCAAAATATATGGTAAGTCACGTATGGAAATAAATCAGAAGGATTTTGTTTTGTAACTAAGATACTGATTTCCAGCAATCAATTGGGTTACAGTGTGGTAACTTAAATAACTGGTTAAACATATATCATGAATCATGCGTCATATATACTTAATGTAAGGAAAGGCATCCATGTGCTTGACGAACTGATATGGTAATCTTTAGTCGTGTTATTTTTTAAACGACTGTATAAATTGATTGCATGACATGTGATCCGGTTGTTGACATATAGCAATATGGGATACAATCTATGAGATATGCTATCACGTGGTGAGCACTCATCCTCTCTCTAATCACTACGTTGTATACTGATCATAACAGAGTCCTACAACTAGTATACAACTAAAAAAAAGTCTTGATCATTGGCAAAATATATGGGTTTTACTCTAAGATTACTTAATTTGTGAAATTTACCCCAAACAGTGATATTGAAAATTGGAAATTAACAACGATAATATCGTTTGGTGGCCTATAAAAGAATTGGTCCAATAATAAGAATAACTAAGAAATACATACTATTGATTTGCATACAGAATTACATAAGTGTGTTTCTTGGATTTACTATTGATTACAATTGAAGGAGATACTTCTTAAGGTGATAGTCTCAGAAATACTCTGGTAATAACTTTTACTGCATATCATTACATACTAGAGCCTTGCATTGGTGAGTAATATATTGCTTGATCATTATACCTATATTGTGTATCATATATTTACTCATATATATTACTCTTCTCTAAATTGTGATTCGATTCAGATTATTATATTATTACAATCAAGTGAGAAAGCATAGGTGCTTGAGGGTGCATAGGTGCACAAGGAGAAAATGTGCTCAAGTTGTTGGAACTTATTTTGTAATTGGAAAAGTTTTTAATAAAAGAGAGTCTCTAATATTAGTTGGTATTGGATGTGGACTAGACTACTATTATAGAGGGTAGTAGTTGATCCACGTAAAAATCTCAGTGTTTATGTGATTGCATGTTTTGTGATTTACTATTCTGTCCACTATCCAGCTTGCTGCATTGAATATCCAAAGGAATTTTTAGTTAAAAACAATTGGATATAGTTTGTTCCTACACTTATTCAACCCCCCCCCTTCTAAGTGTGCCTATTTAAATTTCATTTGGTATTAGAGTTTCGCTCTACTTATCTTGGTCTTAAAGGTGACTTGTAGGGAAAGATTCTGACATGGCACAATTTAGAAACGCTCATCAAGAAGGACAATCAACAAACCGACCTCCATTATTATTTGGGTCAGAGAACTATAATTTCTGGAAATTCTGAATGAGGATATATCTTAAGCGAGACCCATGGGAATGTTGGTGGTAGAAAATGGACCAATAATCCCAAGGAAAGATGATGGAACTCCAAAAGCCTTACTTGAGATGGATTCAACCGAAACCTACATGGTTGCATACGACTCCAAGGCAATGAACACCCTTCTTAGCGGTATGGTGCAATTCGAAATAGATAAAGTCTCTTCATGCAATACAGCTAAGGAGATATGGGATACTCTAGTGGTGAGTCGTGAAGGAACCTCCAAAGTACAAGAAGTTAAGCTGAGCATGCTCATGCATGACTATGAAATGTTCAAGCTAGAAAAAGACAAAACAATCAAAATGGCTCAAGCACGATTCCTAGTGCTCATAATTCATTAAAGTTACTCGACAAGTCAATTCCACAAAGTGAGATTAATCGTAAGCTACTTCGGGCTATGCCCAAAAGGTTTGCATCCAAAATTACCACTCTTCAAGATTCTGTTAATATTTCTTCTATGTACACATTAACACTCTTTGGTGAACTAGAAGAATATGAACACCAATTAAAAAGATATGATGACGAGGAAGAAGCTCCTCGAAAGAAAGTGTTAGCCCTAAATGCAGGAATTGAAGAGGAACTTGAAAATAACTCGGATGATGAAATAGCCATGATATCAAGGAGACTTAAGGGACTACTTTAGAGAAAGAATCAAAGGAAGAATACATTCAATTCAAACAAACACAAAGCCAAGAAAACCGAAGAAGCCTGTTTCGAATGTGGACGACCAAGTCACTTCAAGAAGGACTGCTTCTAGCTTAAAAACAAAGGAAAACAAGGCAATAAGGAGTTCAAAAAGCATAAAGCATTCCTAACGTGGAGTGACGATGAAGAATCCGAAGTGGAGATAAATGCAAACGATGAACTGGCTCAAATATGCTTCATGGGACTTGAAGGTGAATCCAGTGAGGTATCTCTTTCTGATGTTATCACTTTGAAACAAGAAACTGAAAAATTAAAAGAAAAAAAATATATGTACTTAAAAGATATAGTAAACACTCTAATGGGCGAAGTTGAAGCACTAATAGATGAAAAGAAAGAATTAGAAAAAGTAACACACACAAATAAGGAAAAAACATTAGCTGCGAAAAATGATTATTTAGATAATTACAATAAAATATTGTTCAACAAAGTAAAACAACTAAATGATGAAGTTAAAAAATTAATAAATGAGATAAAAATGAGAGATGTGTGCATTGATGCATTTGGTGATGAATCAGTTAATAAAATACCTCCAACTAATGAACTTTAAAAGAAAATAGAGTCATTAAAAATCTCTCTAGCTAAATTTGTTCATGGGGAAGAATATCTAAATGTCATGCTAGGAGAACAAAGACCCAGTTACGATAAACAAGGCATTGGTTATAACCCAGTATATAGAAAAGAAGTTGAAATGCTTAAATCAAAATCATCATTTAAATTAAATTACTGTACACCTTTTACTACTTGTAAAAATTGTGGCATTAAAGGACATCTAGAGTTAAATTGCTTAAGGAAGAAAAATAACAATCGAAGTAAAGTAGTATGGGTAAAGAAAAGTGATTTGATTTCAACTAACACAAGTGGACCCAAAAATATATGGGTACCAAAAAGATAAATTGTATCTTTCTTAAATAGGTATGTTTCAAATCCAAAGTATCTTCTCAAAAGTGGATTCTTGATAGTGGATGTTCACGCCACATGACGAGTGACAAATCTAAGTTTGTGGAACTAAATATCAAAAAGAAACATGGAACTATCACATTTGGTGATAATCGATCATGTGAAATAATCGGCAAAGGTAAAATCGGAAATGGTAAGGTTAATATCAATAATGTTCATCTAGTAAATGGCTTATAATTTAATCTAATCAGTATGATTCAATTAATGGACAACGGACATCAAGTAAATTTTGAAAGAAACAAATGTACAATTTCACATGGTACTAACGATGTTATTTTAGTTGCCCAAAGAGAAGGGAATATATATACTCTTGATTTTGAGCAACAGGAGGAAGAGTTATGTTTGGAAACTGTTCAAGATGAAGCAAACCTATGGCATAGAAGAATGAGACTTGTACATATAGACCTAATCAAAAAGTTATCATCAAAGAATCTAGTAAAAGGACTACCCAAAATGAATTTTGAGAAGAAATGTATCTGTCATCCATGTCAACTTGGAAAACAAGTAAGAACATCATTCACAGCCAAAAACATGGTATCAACTTCTGCTCCCTTACAACTATTACATCCTTATTTATTTGGACCCGAAAGGCATGCTAGTCTAAATGGTAAATTTTATGCGTGTGATAGTTGATGATTTCTCCAGATACACATGGGTACAATTTCTTAGAACTAAAGATGAGGCATTTAAAGAATTTGAAAAGATGATTAAAAACTTGGAAACAAAATATAGTCTTAATCTCATAAAAATTCGAAGTGACCATGGTACTGAGTTTCAAAAGGATTTCATTATATTCTATAATCAAAAAGGAATTACTCATGAGTTCTCAGCACCTAGAACTCCTCAACAAAATGGCGTAGTAGAAAGGAAGAATCAAACATTATAAGAAACAGCTAGAACCTTAATTCAAGAGAGTAAACTTCCTAAGAAATTTTGGGCCGAAGCTGTAAATACATCATGTTATGTACTAAATAGAGTGTTAATCCGTCCAATCATTTTGAAAACACCATATGAATTATTAAATAATCGTCTTCCTAATATAAGTTATTTTAAAGTTTTCGGATCTAAATGTTTTATTCTTAATACTAGTAAAAATTTGGATAAGTTTGATGCTAGATCATATGAAGGAATATTCATTGGATACTCTCTAAATAGTAAAGCATATTGCGTATATAATGTGCAAAAGATGTGTATCGAAGAATCTATACATATCAAATTTAATGAATCTAACCATGATATCCCAAAAGAAAGAGAAGATGATGCAGGAAAGTTAGAGACAGTTGTCGATCCAGCCTATCACATAAAACAAAATAGCAAGACAAAGGAATCTATCCAGCAAGCTGGATTGGAAGAGCAGTAGGATCAGGAACCTATCCAGCAGACTGAATACACAGACTAGGAACCTATCCGACAAGCTGAATTGAAAGAACAACCAGACTATAATCCAGAAATTACTGAAGATCAACTAGAAGAAGTAATTCATGACATTCAACTTCCAAAATCAACAAGATACATCAAAAATCATCCTTCTGACAACATTATTGGCAACATAAATGATGGAGTAACTACAAGAAGAAGAGCATAAAATATGTGTGCTTTTTCAGCATTCTTATCCCAAATAGAACTAAAGAATGCCAAGGAAGCCATACTTGACAAATATTGGCTACTAGCAATGCAAGAAGAACTACAACAATTCGAAAGATGCCAAGTCTAGGAGTTGATGCCTCCTCCAAAAGATGTATCCGCTATTGGAACTAAATGGGTATTCAAAAAAAAACTTGACGAGTATGGAACAATCACAAGAAACAAAGCAAGATTAGTAGCTCAAGGATACAAACAGCAAAAAGGAATAGACTATAAAGAAACATTTTCCCCTGTAGCCTGACTAGAATCCATTAGAATACTGTTAGCATTTGCATGTTTCAGAAAGTTCAAATTACACCAAATGGACGTCAAAAGCGTCTTCCTCAACGGATATATAAACGAAGAAGTATACGTAAAATAGCCACCTAGATTCGAGCATGACAAGTTCCC
The DNA here is from genome assembly GCA_020205615.1 of Panax quinquefolius. Lineage (NCBI taxonomy): Eukaryota > Viridiplantae > Streptophyta > Magnoliopsida > Apiales > Araliaceae > Panax > Panax quinquefolius. Next base: position 385,606 of record JAINUW010000428.1, on the reverse strand, counting down.
ACATTACGTATACAAACTAAAGAAGGCACTCTATGGACTCAAACAAGCCCCAAGAACTTGGTATGAGAGATTAAGTAAATACCTCCTATCAAATGGTTTTATACCAGGTAAAATTGACTCTACTTTATTTATTAAACGTCAAAATAAAGATATCATTATTGTACAAATATATGTAGATGATATAATATTTGGTGCTACTAATAATTTCCTTTGTGAGTGGTTTTCCAAATGCATGCACAAGGAGTTTGACATGAGCTTAATGGGAGAACTCAATTACTTTCTGGGCCTTCAAATAAAACAACATCAGGAAGGTATCTTCATTCATCAAACCAAGTATACAAAAGAACTCCTCAAGAGATTCGGTTTTGATAACTCAAATCCAAAGACCACACCAATGAGTACATCTATAAAACTCACAGCTAATGAAAAGGTGTGGATGTAGAAGTAACAAAAAATTGAGGTATGATTAGATCTTTACTATATTTAACTGCCTCTAGACCTGATATAATGTATAGTGTTTGTCTTTGTGCTCGCTTTCAAGTAAGACCCAAAGAATCACATTTACAAGCTGCTAAACGAATATTTAAATATTTGAGTGGAACCACAAATCTAGGATTATTTTATCCAAAATTTAGCAATTTTGATCTAATGGGCTACTCAGATGCTGACTATACAGGCAGTCAAATAGATAGAAAAAGCACGAGCGGTGCCTATACATTTTTAGGACAAAGTCTTATTTCATGGCATAGTAAGAAGCAAACATCCATTGCCCTATCCACTATTGAGGGCAAATATTTAGCCGGGAGTTGTTGCTCCCAAATTTTATGGATGCGTCAAACACTGTGGGATTTTGATATTATGTGTGAAAATGTGCCCATATATTGTGATAATACAAGCACTATAGACATCTCTAAAAATCCAGTTCTACACTCTCGTACAAAACACATAGAAGTTCACCACCATTTTCTTAGAGATAATGTGTCCAAAGGACTAATTAAATTAATATTCATTCCCACTGAGCAGCAATTAGCAGATATATTCACAAAACCTCTAGGGGAAGAACGTTTCTGTACTCTAAGAAGAGAACTCGGGATGTGTCTGATATAGATATGGACTGCATGCTTTAAGAAAATTAGACAGACATGTTACACGATATATCATCCTACCATAATTACGCTAATTAAAATATGTTCAGATTATCCTTCCCGAACACGACGCCACAACTTCCCATATCTTGGAAACATGCACCACGATAAAAGCTACTTTACTCTTGTTCCTCCATCTTTTGTACATCAAACGTCTCTACAAATCCCATTCGCTCTCAAACCTAGTCTGAGAAGATGAAAACTAGGCGTGCTAGACAACTTCGAGACGAGTCTGAGACGAGATATCACTGTCTTCCCATGCATCTCATCATCCTGCTACTCAAAAACTAAAAAGAAAGCTATCCTTTGTTATGATTATCTCCGGTGAATCATCCCCTGCCAAATCTGAAGCAAGCATACCCTCTCCTCCACCGATTGGGACATCGACTGGTACAAAATGGCGAAAGATCAAAGAATCCTCACCCGGATCCCCTCCAATGATGGTAATACCCTTATCTGTCTCATTGCATGATGTCCTTGAAAATTTCTTCCGCGGCCATAACTTCAAACTGCATTTTACATATTCCATTTGCCATAAAACTTTTGTTTATGAAAAATCAATTGATATGTACTATTTTCAAAACTCCCCACTCCAGCACCTAATTGAGTCTTGTGGTCTGTCTTCACTCAAAGTTGATCCAACAATTTTACACGAACCTTGAAAATAATGGTGATTGCTATACTACGTCTGTGAAAGGTAAATCGTTGTTTTTTACTGCTCTGGATCTGGGTAGCATACTATCCATTCCCTTTACAGGAGACTGTCCTTTTACTCTTAATGGACCAGTGTATACACCTTTGTCTCCTCTTGATCAACTCAAAACTATCATGGTTGACCCCATTCTGTCTATCGTCACTCTCCCAAAGACTATTGAGGTGTCTCCTATTTCCATTGTTCTTCATAAATTACTGCGATATAATCTTCTTCCATGAATTGGGGGTGGGGCTGACTTCACTTACCAGGATTTGGTTTTGGTAGCCTTGATAATGACAGGAAAACCCTTCAATTTTTCTCTTATGACGCTTAAACACATGGTCAACTGCATCAAACATTCCAAAAAATGTCTGCCTTACAGTTGTTTTCTTACCAAGGTATTCACTCACTTTCAAATCCCTCTAGACAATGAAGGTTCCATCACCATCACTAATTCCTTTGATTCTGCCTATCTCAAAAGCGCTCATATTACTCTAGTCGATAGTCAGTTCATGAGAATCGCTCCAGACATTCCCCTTGTTAATCATGTCCAACATTCCACTCCTCTTGTCCCACAACCTCCCTCTCCTGCAATTCTCACTCTTCTCCACACCATTGCTACAAATCGAACCTCTCTTACTACTGATGTCAAGGATATACAACAATGTCTCTTTGTGCTTGAAAAAGGTAAACTTCCCATCAGTCGCTCTGACCTATACAATGTTTTCTTCCACATCGAAGATGAATTTATTGATCTCCAGGCAGGGTTCGAATTGCATATGAAAGCTATGGTCGAAGCTTTGCAAAGGAAGATGAATCGTAATGCCAACCAACTAAGCTCTGAACTGAAGTTTATTTTTAATTAGATTAGGACTCTCGGTCGATTCATCGAATGCCGCATGAATGATTTGAGTGAGGAGCTACAGGCTGACCAAGTGAATTCTCGTATATCGGAGTGGCCACAGTGCAATTAGATGGCTGAATACCAAGGCGATTTCCTGGATCTTCCTCAACCTCCTCCAACCTTCATCCCTCACCCTCCCTATTTCCCAGACTCCCTGTCCCCAGAAGAACGCGAACATCGCCGCCGTCATCATCCCTACTTCACTGCTCGCGAAGTCAACCATGTCCACATTGATGAGGAGGATGCCTAAATGCCTGCCCCCCTCTTTTCCCTTTGCTCCATATATCACTTTTTGATGGATGACAAATGGGGAGACGAATCTTGGCCCTTACTCTTACAGACAGTTTTCTTTAAAATTTTCATGCATGATGACTTCTATTTCAAACAATATGTTTAAATGTTGGTTTTTGATAGGTGCTTTTTGATGGAAGCACTTATGATTGCTTGTTTTTAAATGGTAGTTTTTGCTGCTTAAAGTATTTTATGGACTAACAGGTTAAGTGCAGGAAATTAAACACTGCGTATATGCAGAAGAGTATGATTTACATTATTAATTTTAAATATGGAGATATGCATGAATTTAGGGGGAGTCTAAAATATTTTGATATGCATGGATGTAGGGGGAGCCATAATTATTTTGTTGTCATCATCAAAAAGGGGGAGAATGTTGACTTATGTCATACTCCTTCCTAAATGTTTTGATGATGACCATATTATTCCTCTAATTATGCTCTATGAAATTTCAGGGAAAGATATGGAATTACAGGAACATCAAGGTAGAAAATACAAAGATAAGAGATCTTTAAAGCATGAAAGGCGGATTGAGTCCTAGGTAAGATATGTAAGATATTAGCATCGATTTCTTTCCAATACAAGGCTTTAGGGAATGTGAATCTCACATATACATATATGATCATATTCTAATATCATTAAATAAATTCACTAAGATCATGGAATAATCAGTGGTTTTTTTGTGCTTCATGAATTAAAGAATAAGCCACTGGTAAAACTAAATATGGTAACATGGTAAGAATAGTTATACACCATAAATCATGTACCATGCATTAAGGGAAGTAATTAATTCATGATTTGAAAAATCATACTGGGTATTTCTACCGACCAAAATCTATGGTAAGTCACATATGGAAATAAATCAGAAGGATTTTGTTTTGTAACTAAAATACTGATTTCCAGCAATCAATTGGGTTACTGTGTGGTAACTTAAATAAATGTTTAAACATATATCATGAAACATGCGTCATATATACTTAATGTAAATAAAGGCATCCACGTGCTTGGCGAACTGATATGGTAATCTTTAGTCGTGTTATTTTTTAAAAGAGTGTATAAATTGATTGCATGACATGTGATCCGGTTGTTGACATATAGCAATATGGGATACAATCTATGAGATATGTTATCACGTGGTGAACACTCGTCCTCTCTCTAATCACTACGTTGTATACTGATCATAATAGAGTCCTACAACTAGTATATAACTGGAAAAAGTCTTGATCATTGGCAAAATATATGGGTGTTACTCTAAGATTACTTGATTTGTGAAATTCGGCCCAAACAATCATATTCCAAATTAGAAATTAACAACGGTAATATTGTTTGGTGGCCTATAAAAGAATTGGTCCAATAATAAGAATAACTAAGAAATACATATTATTGATTTGCATACAGAATTACATAAGTCTGTTTCTTGGATTTACTATTGATTACAACTGAAGGAGATACTGCTTAAGGTGATGGTCTCAAAAATACTCTGGTAATAACTTTTACTGTATATCATTACATACTAGAGCCTTGCATTGGTGAGTAATATATTGCTTGATCATTAGACCTCTATTGTGTATCATATATTTACTCATATATGTTAATATTTTCTAAATTATGATTCGATTCGGATTATTATATTATTACAATCAAGTGAGAAAGCATAGGTGCTTGAGGGTGCATACGTGCTCAAGGAGCAAAGGTGCTCAAGTTGTTGGAACTTGTTTTGTAATTGGAAAAGTTTTTAATAAAAGAGAGTCTCCAATACTAGTTGGCGTTGGATTTGGACTAAACTACTATTATAGAGGGTAGTAGTCAAACCATGTAAAAATCCCAGTGTTTATGTGATTGCATGTTTTGTGATTTACTATTTTGTCCACTATCCAGCTTGCTGCATTGAATATCCAAAGGATTTTTTGGTTAAATAAAAATTGGACATAGTTTGTTCCTACACTTATTCAACCCCCTTTCTAAATGTGCCTATTTAAATTTCATCATCAATCAACGTAAAATAATAACTTCACCTTTAACCATAAACCCTCATCAAATAAAACTGTATCCGCATACGTAACTTTCCTATGATCCACATACATACCCAACTAAGCAGATAGACGACTCCACATATAATTTAATCAAAAAAGCATATATCACATACTCAAATACTAATGTAACACATATTCAATTCAAATAAGAAACTTTGGATCATGGTTTAGTTTTCATTATACATCAACTAATTAAGCACAAACAGATTCTGAACTTTAGCATTAATGTACAATATGTGACCTTAACCTTTGGAAAACTTAGCCCACTAGAATTATGAAACCAAAGTTAATTTTTTTTCTTAAAGCCATCAATTTTTTTTGCAGATTCCTCATCAAAAATGGATCAATATCCCTATATAAAATAAAAACCTAAATTACCCCCCACCCCCATACTCAAACCTTACATTGTTCCCAATGAAAGAAAATCATGGAAATAAAAAAGTAACTACTAAGGGGGGTGTATTCAATTAAGATTTTTAAAGACTTCCAAAGATTTTAAAAGTTTGGTTGTATTCAATCAAGACATTTAAAGAGTTTATAAAAGTTTACTGGTATTCAATTACAACTTTTTTAATGTCTTTAAAAGTTAGGTGGTATTTAATTAAGATTTTTACAAAGTCTATAAAAGTATATTGGTATTCAAAAAGTCATAGATTTTATAGATTTCTATCAAATGATAGAGTTTGACATACTTTAGAAGAAGAATTATAACTATCAACCCATATCCAAAGCCTGACCTCATCTCTAAAGACTTCTAAATATTAAACACAAAAGTGGAAAAAAATTCGGATTGCCAGTAAAGAGGGAACCCAGAAATTTGCGGTGTAAATATAAATTCATGGTGTAATACCCAGAAAAAAATAATAATAAATAAATAAAATAAAATAAATAAATAATATTTAAATTTATATTTTAAATAATTTAACTGGACTTTGTCTTTTATTAGGTCAAACTAGTTATTTATTTTATATGGACTAATAAGTTAAATATATGAAGGATAAATTAATTTGGTAAATTTTGAGCCTTAAAACTAATTGGATTTAATTTATATGTGGATAAAATTAAATCATATTATAATTACGAGAAATAACAAGATATATTAATAAGTAAACAAATAACTGAAGACCTAATCTGTCTGGCGATACGTGCAATCGAGGAAAGAGGGAAAAGGCACAGTAAATTGGTAAGGGAGAAAGCGACAGTTCGAAAGCTTCCAATACAAAGACGAAAGAAATTTCTTTAATAAAGATGAGATAAAATCATGAAACACTCAGATTAATTGTGAAGATTATGTATGTATATATATTTAAAACTTTTTTCTTATTATTAATTATAGTGCATTATTATCAATATGATATTGAATCACATGCTCACACAAGAGTGTGAATTTCGTTTTCTGCGAAGGAAAAGAAATGAAATCACGGAGCCAATAATTGAATGAGCAGGAGCCATGTAATAAATATATTATAATATGTATGTATTTTAATGCTTAGATAAAATAATATTGTCAGAACTTGAAATTTTTGTATAATATGTTTCCTAAAAGTTGTTATCATAAGAAGTGGATTATTATTTATAATATATGCACTAAAAATATAATAAATAATTTAACTTTGTAGCAAAATTTTAATCTTAAATCTAATAATCTTTCAATTATATATATTAGAAGTATACAAAAGTCTATCACAGTCTTGATAAAAAGTTTATAAAAATGTTACTTATTTCATGGAGTCTATAAAAGTCATTTTAAAAAATTCTTTAAAGTCTTTAAAAGTCATTAAAATCCACAAATTCTACAAAAAATTTTCACTTAAAAAAATTCTTTAAAAATCTTAATTGAATACATCCCCCTAAAATAATAATAAAAAGTAAAAAGTAAAAGGGATAGAAAAATCAATTTTGAATCTTAGGTTGCCTACCAAGTAGCGCATTTGTTTAACGTTGGTTGCTCGACAATGATCCTCTCAATCAAACTTCTACCGGATCCATCAACGTCAACATCTCAACCTCCTCCACCTGACTGTTATCGAGGAAAGGTTTCAACCTATGTCGGTTCACCTTAAATATATTCCCTATTTATTAGATTTTTTATATCTATAACAACATAAGGAAACACATTAGTAACAACAAATAGGCCCTCCCAACGAGAACATAACTTACCTGGAAAAAATTTTAGTCGTGAATTATAAAGTAAAACTCTTTGCCCAATAGTGAATGTCTTCCTCAAAATCTGCATATCATCGAAAGCTTTTGTGTTAGCCTTGTACAGTTTAGAACTCTCATATGATTCATTCCATAACTCCTCTAGTTATTGTAACTACAATTTCCTATGATTCTAGCTTGATCCAAGTTCATGTTGCACTAATTGATTGCCCAGAAAGCTTTATGTTCTAGCTCTATAGGTAAATGACATGGTTTCCCAAACACTAGCTTATAAGGCGACATACCAATATGAGTTTTGTATGTCGTCCTGTAGGCCCAAATTGCATCTTCTAGACGTAGACTCCAATCTTTTTTGTTTGGATTGATGACTTTCTCTAGAATGGATTTCACCTCATGGTTCGATACCTCAGCCTGCCCATTACTTTGTGGATGATAAGACGTAGAAACCTTATGCATCACATTATATTTGTTGAAAAATGAGGCTAGTATCCGGTTGCAAAAGTGCATTTTTTTATCCCTGATTCTAGGATTTTTAAACCTGACAAATATGTTGAACTTGACAAATTCTATAACAACTTTAGCATCATTGGTTCTGGTGGCTTTAGCTTTCACCCATTTTGAAACATAGTCAACATCTAATAGAATGTAAATATTACCAAAAGATGCGGAAAAGTTCCCATAAAATCAATACCCCACAAATTAAAAATTTCAACAATATATACGAAAAAGGTTTTGTGGCATTTGATTTCAACTTGAAATATTTCTTGTTCTTTGGCATTTTTCACATAATTTACAAAATAGATATGAGTCATTAAAAATTGACGGCCAATAGAAACCACATTCTAAAACCTTATATGCTGTTCTTTTAGGTCCAAAATGACCTCCATAAGCATAAGAGTGACAGAAAGCTAGAATAGATTGAAACTCATTCTCAGGCACACAACGTCTAACTATCTAATTAGCACAAAATTTCCACAAATATGGGTCATCCCATACATAATGTTTTACATCACTCTTTAGCTTTTCTTTTATGGGATTTGGAAAACTCATGTTAGGTAATAGCGGTTGATTCTTTTTGGATAATCAATTTATGGTCTAGCATGGCTGTAATCAAGCATAATTAATATCCTTGTTCTAACATTCTTTTATGAGTAACGGTCATAATGTCAAGGCTGACTCCTTGCATAATTTAATCAGTCAAGTAGCTGCTCATCTATAAAAAGGATTTGTTTGGTCTAAATAAAATAATCGAATACGCCAGAAATCAATATTACTCATAATAAGCATTTTCAATTATATTTATTTTGGAAATTTCTATTATTGGGCTTGAAGAGTTCTGATAATTTTTAACTTGTATTCGTGAACTGCAATCAGCAACATCTTTTTTATTATTGTGATCATTGCACATTTAGTTAAGCCTTGCATCATGAATTGATTAAATGCTTTGATCATAGTACCTCTATTTGTAATTTTATTTTAAGTAGACTAAGTGTAGTCTAAAGGTTTCTAATCTAGTGTGGATTAGGAAATTTTACAAATAGGTTCAATGAAACTTAGGTGCTTAAGAGTACATAAGTGCACAAGGAGCAAAATGCTAAAGGGAATTTAAGTATTCGAGTCTTGAAAGAATTCGTTTTGTAAAAGATTCAATTTCTAATTCAAAAGTGAGAAAAAAGAGAGTCTCCAATACTAGTTGATATTGGACATGGAGTAGGCCACTATAATAGAGGGTAGTGGTTGAACCATGTAAAAATTCTTTGTGTTTATGTGATTGCTTTCACTTATTATAATTATCACACAAGCCTTTGAATTTGAATCAACTTTTGATTATTTTAGCAAAAAAAGTGTTATAATTAGTAAAAGTATAAAGTTCTGAATAAGAATTCATTGATCATCCAGTAAGCTCACATTCGTGAAATAGCTTCCTTCATTCATCTTAATTGCAAAAGTTTTACACTGTTTGTTCCCACACTTATTCAACCCCCCTTCTAAGTGTGCATATCTAAATTTCATTTGGTATCAGAGCTTGGCTTTACTTATCTTGGTCTTAAAGGTGACTTGTAGGGAAAGATTCTAACATGACGCAATTCGGGACCAACTTTCAAGAAGGTCAATCAACCAATAGACCTCCACTGTTGTATGGAGTTGAAAATTACAATTTTTGGAAATTTTGAATGAGGATCTATCTTAAAAGAGATCCTTGGGAATGGTGTGTCATGGAGAATGCACCGGTTATTCGAAGGAAATACAATGGTACTCCAAAGACTTTATTAGTGATGGACTCCACCGAAACCTATATGGTCTCATATGATTTAAAGGCTATTAACACACTTCTTAATTGTATGTTTCAAACCGAGATAGATAAAGTTTCCTCATGCAATACGGCTAAGGAGATATGTGATACTTTGGTCGTGAGTCATGAAAGAACTTCAAAAGTTAGAGAAGTCATGTTAAGTGTAACGCCCCGAAAAATTGAACATTTTGTAAATACTTTTAATAATGAATAAAATATTATTATTTATTATTATTACGTGTTGAAAAGATGAATGTCGTTCTATAACCTAGAAACGTTGGAACGTCGTAGTATTTTAACTACGTGAATGAATTAAAGTGTTTGAATTTCTAAGACGAAAATAAAAGCTTTCCGAGAAATTTTCCGAAAAATACTATTCATCAATTTCCGCTTAGGAATTATTTTTGAACTTCTGAGAAATACGTAACGTTATAATATCAATGTGAGGAGGATTATGTAATAATAATCTAAGTATGGAAAACACAATATTTCGCATGTGGGCTTAATTTGAGAACGTTAGAAATATTAAGCGTTAAGAAAAGAATGTATTAATCGTATAATGCTTAGGCATTGTGCGAGGTATTGAACGTAAGTATAATACGACGTATTATACTACTATGTATGGAGAAAGGAATAACGTATATTGCGAATAAATATACGAGTTATCATACGAGAATTATCCGTGGTGTATATATGCTAAGGTGTTTAATTAAATGGAATGGACTTGTAGGATTATTAGCATATTGGTAGAAGTCCAATAGTAAGTGATATGCAAGCCCAAGTGTTTGTTAATCATGAGTCCAAACTATTGTAATGCAAGCCCAATAAAGATTAGCTAGATTAATTAAGTAAGCCCAATGTGTTAAGCCATGATCCATGGAGCAAACTATGTTAATGTGGGTAGACTTGATGAGCAAGAACTTTGTGTGGTGATCAAGTGTTGTGATGAGCAAGAAAAGGAAGTGGCTAGCAAGTTAACTTAGATCCAAAGTAATGAATAGTAAGGAGGTGGATTAAGGAGGTGGAATTAAGGAGGTGCAAGGCCTCAAAGACCATTATGCCCTAACTTTGAGAGCTCTATAAATAGAGAGCTCTAAATTCATTTGATTGCTTGATTAAAATTCCTCTCAACTCCTCTCAAGTTAAGTACTTAAGTGTTAGAGAGATTAAGCTCACATCAGTCAAGAATAAGTCAAACATCCTTTGATAAATCTTCAAGGAAGAGAAGTATAAGTGCTTCTAGGGTAAGACTCTTGTCTAATATATATTCATCTCTATCATTGTAGGGTGATAAGAGAAGTGTAACTTAATGAACTTGTGTGCTAAGAACAAAAGAAGTAAGTAATGAATGAACTAAAGCCGTATAATTTGGAAATAAGCAACTTGAACCTAAATAAGTTGATAAACTTGTGAAGAACTTATCATGTGATTGTCATATGATGTTAGTATGTTCAATATGGTATGAGAACATTGATTCATGGACTTAAGTCCATAGTAAGTCATAAACAAGGAAATTTATAGCTAATAAGTTGAATAAGTCACTAACTTATGAGAATAAGTCAAAACTTACTTTGATAATAAGTAATTTGAAATGTTCATATGTTAATTAAAATTCATTTAGAATGATTAATAATGACATTTTGCCAGAATTCACACGATTGGATGATAATCGTCGAATTCATGAAATTCTCGGAATGGAAGTCGTATTTTGTGTTTGAAGTTGGAAACGTTGGTTTTCGATGGAGACAAGTCATATTTGGCATTATAGAGTTGCGAACTCGAAAATGACTGAATTCCGACTTAAAACGAAGAAACGAGCGTTGAACGTTCACGAACATTTATCATTTTCGTTAAAAATGAACTAATGGGTGAAATTTTAGCAACCGAAGTCAAATAGATAAAATTCTTGCATGAACGTATAGAGTATGTAATTTTTGAACCATAGGCTTTTGAACGAGCCAATTCAGACTTATAACGAAAAAGTTATGCGTCCGAGAGTTTCGCAAAATTTTAAAATCTGCAAATTGTCTGAGGCACAGAGTTGGAGCCGCGGCGCCAACCCAAGGTCAAATATAGTGGCAGCAAAGAGCCTTTGCAGACAATCTTCTCGACATATCATGCTAAATCGCGCCATGGCGCGAGAAGGAGAGTTATGTGTATGGCGCCAGTAGTGCGTGTCCGGATGCTGTGTATCGCTAACTTACATGCAAGCCCTTGAAGTTAAAGGTCATGGCCCGTAATGCGGCCAAGCGCCAATAATACTAGGGTTTCAATGCAGCACATGAATGTTTACAAATATAGAATGAAAGAGAACTCATTAGTAATGAACTAAGGTGTAAGTATAACATTGTTAAGACATTGTTAGACACTTAATGTATGATGATTAAAGGTTATTAATCAATTGAATGTGAACGTAATGAGAACGACGTAATGAAAAGTCAGAACCAGTAATAATAAATCTAAGTCAGGAATTAGATTGAGATGAAGGGTAAGATATAATAGTATACATACTTGAGTATATGTGACCTAATGTGGTACGCTATATGATCATGTATTGTAGAGACTTAGAGAGTTAAAGTGTACGTGTGATAATCAGTAAGCAGACGCTAAAGGCAAGTATTCTGACCCTTGTTCCAGTTCAGTCTGGACAAGCTTTGTAATTCATGTATTCTTTTGCATGAAGTCTTGTATGATGAAGTCAAAGCCAATTCTTTCAGCTAGACTTATATTATGATCCTATCAAGCATGATTAATGTATACCAAGTTAGATTGGTATGGTTTTCAAACGAAGACTGAGTATGCTAAAATGTTTTTGTCGTTTAACGACAGGCACGTGAGGCTGCTACAACTTAAACGTATACATGTTTAAGGAATGTAGTGTTGATCAATATATAGTACTATAGGCTGATCACCTAGACGTGCTCGTAAGTAATGTCGGACTTACGGACTTAGTGTCGGGATGTCCTTTTCAAAAGAACTTATGAAATGCTCAAGGTCTTGGACCGAAATTGATGTTTTACTGAATATTGTTGTTGTAAAACATTTTGAATGAAAAGAAGTTCTATTTTGAATTATCGATAGTACTTCGTAACTATTGTTCAGTTATTGAAGATATATGAGTTCTATGTTTCAAGCATGTTGTTTATTAGAATTGTAGTACTTGTTGAGCTAGTCATGCTCACTCTTTCTTGAACCATATGAACACAGCTAAGATCGAGCAGACCGAAGGCTCTGGCCAAGATAAGGGCAAGGCAAAGATGAACCCTTAGATTATATATGTAATAGTATAGGTGATTGTTTGTAATATATTGAATATTATGACAAGAATGAATGAATGGGCTATAAAGAACCTGGAGAAATGTAATATTATTTTAAATATATAGAAGACATATTCGTTCTTTTGAGACTTTTCAATTGAATGTATGTGTGAATGATAGTACCGTGTAGCACCATCTGTCTAGTTGGAAGATACCCGAATTTGGGGGTGTCACAGGTTGGTATCAAAGCATTAGGTTATAAAACTTAAGGGGGGATTAAAAATCTTAAGTCATAACCTTAAGAGAAGTCAAAGAAGTACAAGAAGAAAATAACCTTATAAAAATGCATTATGATTATGTTCTGTGTTTTTATTATTCTACTGACGTGTACTAATCAACTTAATTTTTTTGTGTAGATGTCAGGAGTAAACGGAATGTATGTAGATGGTCAGGCCATTAGTGAAGAAACGGTGAACCAAGTAAAGGTCATACCAAACCCTGTAGCAGCAGATCCGGAGGTAGTGGTTATTGAGTTTGGAGACTCAAATGATGCTGACTACATGTCAGTATTTGATGGGATGATAGAGGAGGAAGTGGAGACAGTGTCCTTTAACCTAGTAGCTATAGAAGCATGGATAGCTCCTGGGGGGTCGATTATGCCTCTTGTAACGCCCCAGAAATTTTGGATTTTTGAGAATTAAATTTTTATTTTCATTATATGGATTAAATGAATTTAATTAATTATTTATGGTTGTAAGCTAATTGAAGGTCGTTCTATGACCTAGATATATCGAAATGTCGTAGTATTTTGGCTACGTGATAGATATAATGTGTTTGAATTTCCAAGACGAAAATAAAAGCTTTCCGAGAAATTTTCTGAAAAACACTATTCACGCATTTCTTCAAGAATTATTTTTGAATTTACGAAATACGTAATAATAGAATATCGAGGTGAGATAGAATATCCAATAATATTTTAGTTATGGCAAACACGGTTTTTCGCTCATGACTTAAAAACCTAACGATTAGGAAAAATGAATTCCGAGAAGGAATTTAAATGCGATTAATGAATTAAAGTAATGATTGTATAATACGTAGGTATTGTACGAAGTAATGAATATGAGTATAATACGAGGTATTATACGAGTATGTGTGAATGATGGAATGTCGTATATTAAATAAGTATACGAGTTAGGATACGAGATTAATACGTAAATTATACGTTATAAGGCTTTAAGCCATATGTATTGAATTTGTAGAATTGTGTAAAAAATTGTAAAGTCCAATAAGAATTGATAAGGCCCAAGTGTGGAGATGTGTAAGCCCAATGCAAGATCGTGCTAAAGCCCAAAGTGATGTAAGGAGCAAGCCCAATGTATAAGTTAAGATTAGTTAAGTTAAAAGCCTAAAGTAAGAACCAATGGGTTATTGGATGGTTTAAACCCATTGGCCAACCCATGGATGACCCAAAGTGGTGGCCAAGTAAAGTACTTGTTGGCTAAGAAATGGATAAGTTATGTAATGAGCAAGTAGACTTAAGTGTTAAGCAAAGGATAAGTTAAGTAACTTAAAGGCTAAGTAAAGTGCTTATGTGTGATGAGCAAGTAAAGTGCTTATGTGTGGTGAACAAGTAAAAGTTGTGATGAGCAAGTAATGGATAAGCTAGGTGACTAGCAAGTATACTTAATGGCTAAGTAAGTGTGATGATTAAGTAGACTTAATGGCCAAGTTTACTTAATAGCTAGGTAAAGGAATAGTAAGGAGGTGATTAAGGAGGTGGAGTGGCTTTATGACCATTATACCCTAACTTAGGAAATCCTATAAATAGGAAGCTTGCTAGCTCATTTGTTAGTTGTTAGATTTTCATCCAATAACTTATAGCTTATTGGTTAGAGAGAATAAGTGAGAATAAGCTACAAAAGCTAGAACAAGTTAGCCTTTGAGAATTCAAGAAGCAAGAAGGAGATTAAAGATTAACCAAGTGATCTTCATAGGTAAGAACTTAAACCATAATTCTCTTTCTCTTCAATTGTTAGAGAAGGGGGTAGTGGTAGAACTTGTATGCTAACGAATGATAAGAATGATTAATTAATGGACTTAAGTCGTTTAAGTCATGAATAAGTAATTCAAACTTAATTAAGTTGTGAACTCATGAGGAACTTAGATGAACTTCTCATATGTTTACTTTAATAAGATTGTATGATAATAAGAAGCAAGGATGATGGTTAAAAGATTTAAGCTACGATAAGTCATGCAAACTGAATTCATAATTAGTTCATACTTTTACAAGTTATAGACTAATGAATAGCAAGTAATAACTTATCATGTCAATAAGTTAATGAAGTATGTATGTCAAGATGTTAGTATGTTGGATATGATAGGAGAACATTGAGTAAAGGACTTAAATCAATAATAAGTCATAAGTAAATGAAATAATGAAAGTTATAAGTGATAAGCCATGAACTTATGAAGAATAATTTAAAACCTAATTTGAAAATAAGTTAATGTAATAAGTAGTTTGAAATGTTTATATGATGGTTAGAATCCATTTAGAACAATGATCAAATCGTTAGTAAAGAAGTTATGCCGGAATTCACATGATTGGACGTTAAGTGTCGAATTCGTTAAATTCTCGAAATGGAAGTCGTATTTTGTGTTTGAGCTTGGAAACATTGATTTTCAATGGAGACAAGTCTCATTTGGCATTATAGAGTCGTGGACTCGAAAATGACCGAATTCCAATTTAGAACGAAGAAACGAGCGTTGAACGTTCACAAACGTTTATCGTTTTTATTAAAAATGGACTAATAGGTGAATTTTGAGCAAACGGAGTCAAATAGATAAAATTCTTGCATGAACGCATAGAGTATGTAATTTGTGAACCGTAGGCTTTTGAACGAGCCAATTCAGACTTATAACGAAGAAGTTATGCATCCAGGAGTTTTGTGAAAATTTCAAAATCTGCAAATTATCTAATACACAGAGTCCGTGTACAATGACGACTCACAACCATAAAGCCCGTGCCAGCACTGACGAGGTTGAACTGAAAGCACATTGCTATTGGCGGCATGGCAATACGACCATATAGAAGAGGAGACTCAGTACCGCAACGTAGTCCCACCCATACATTTCGCTAAGTCACGCCGACGACGTGACACAAAGAAGAAGGAATGTCGTGTGCATATGCATACCAAAGATAAAGTGAAGCATTGAAAGGAATGTTTTTAAATATAAATGAAAGGAGAAGTGAATGAAGGTTGAAATAAATCCTTAATCAACTTAATGTAATATCATTGCTAATGATATAAACTTTAGGTATAATACTAAAGGTTGAATATAAGTCAATTGAATGTGAACGTGAATGGTAAGAAATAAGTGTACGTAACCAATAACGATAGAGTTTCGATTAATAAACGTGATAACGTTAGTAAGCCGTGAAGACGAATGATTAACTAGAAACGATTTGTATTAATAAAGTAAATACAAGTAAGAAATAGAAGAGAAAGAAGTTGGTAAGAATGATGTACGTTATAACGGTAAGCCGGAACCAATAATAACAATCTAAGTCAGGATTTAGATTGAGATGAAGGGTAAGATTCGTTAGGAACCATATATGTTCATTCATGACCTAATGTTGTATGTTATGTGGTTATGCATTGTAGAGACTATAAAGACTGAAAGGAAAAGTTATTTTACTGTAGCAGATGCTGAAGGCAAGTTTTTCTTAATCGCTTGTCTAACCTTCGTGTTAGCCAAGTTTTCTGTGATTCATGTTATGAGATGCATGAAGTGTTTTAGTAAAGGGTCGATGCCAGTTTTATCTCAGCTAGGCTAATCTTGAAGAGTTGATTGATTTATTTACAAGTCTTTCAATATAGAATTGTTAACGCTATCGTACGCCAATTATTTGGTACGGATTAAAGGTAAGCTTGATTATGAATAAACAAATGTATTTTTCATCGATTATTTGATGGGCACGCGAGGTTGCCAAAACTTAAACGTACATACGTTTAATGGATGTAGTGTTGATCAACATAGAGTACTATGGGCTGATCACCCAGAAGTGCTCGTAAGATATGCCGAACTTACGGACTTAGTGTCGGGTTGTCCTTTTCAAAGAAAATATGAAACGCTCATGGTCTTGAGCCAGAATTGATGTTTTACTGAATATTGTAATTGTAAAACATTTTGAAAGAAACAAGGTGCTATTTTGAGTTGTTGATAGTACTTCATAACTATTATTCAGTTACTGAAGATATGCGATTCCTATGTTTCAAGCATGGTTTTTAAAAAAAATTGTTGTACTTTCTGAGCTTGTTATGCTCACTCTTGCTTGAACCATATGAATGCAGCTAGGACTGAACGAACCGAGGGATCTGACAAGGATAAAGGCAAGACGAAGATGAACGATTAGTTTACTTTGTAATAAACTAGTAAGTTGTATATATTATAATATGATGAACAAAGAATGTAATGGTTATAGAACCTAGGAACGGGATGTAATATTATTAATGTAATAAGAATGTCATTTCAACAGAATAAATGTACAGTTATGAGTACCGTGTAGCACCATCTGTCGGGTAGGAAGATACCCGGATTTGGGGGAGTCACATCTCTGATCATGTCAGTATTGGATAGAAATATCCATTACTGTCAGGAGGTCAAGGAGCTGAGAGCAGAGCTCCAAGCTGTCATAGAGGTCAAGACTGACGTTGAGTCTATGTGGGAGCAAGAGCATGATGAGAGGATTTTGGCTAAGGACAAAGTCCACGAGTTAAAGCATGAGGTCTTTGAGCTCAAGGAGGAGCTAAAGACCAAGATGCATAAGATAGGGAGAATGTCCTATGTTCATAGGAGTTGTTGCATAGATATACGGAGTTGTAAATTATCGATAGATTTGTTACCGATAAAGTTAGGAGAATTCGACGTAATTCTCGGAATGGATTGGTTAGTGAACCATGGGGCAATTACAGATTGTCAAAAGAAATGTGTGAACATTAAATCGTTAAGACAACCTCAGGTAGTATTTTACGAGAATAGATCGTCGAGACGTTCGTGTTGTCTAACTATGACACAAACTAGGAAATTACTGAGAAAGGGATGTGTAGGTTATTTGTGTCATGTTGTTGATACCCAGAGAGTGGTAGCACCCATAGAACAAATACCTATAGTGAGAGAATTCGCCGATGTATTTTCGAGTGAATTGTCAGGTCTTCCACCGGATAGGGAGATAGAGTTTGTGATAGACATCATGCCAGGAGTGGCACAAGTTTCCAGGGCACCATATCATATGGCGCCAATGGAGATTAAGGAGTTGATGGTGCAGTTACAAGAACTTTTGGACAGGAAGTACATTCAACCGAGTATTTCGCCGTGGGGAGCACCGATACTATTTGTCAAGAAGAAGGACGGATCATTAAGACTATGTATCGACTACCGAGAGTTGAACAAATTAAGAATAAAGAATAAATACCCATTTCCCAGGATCGATGATCTCTTTGATCAGTTGAAAGGGGTTAAGTATTTTTCAAAAATAGATTTAAAACAGGGTATCACCAGTTGAAGGTTCTGAAGGAGGATGTACCAAAGACATCATTCAGGACTCGTTATGGTCATTACGAGTTTCTGGTGATGTCATTTGGGTTTACAAATGCACCAGCTGCATTTATGGATATGATGAACAGAGTGTTCAAACAATATTTGGACAAGTTCATCGTGGTGTTTATTAATGATATTCTAGTCTATTCTAAGATGCCAGAAGACCATGCTAAACACCTAAGATTAGTGTTGGAGACACTAAGAAAGGAGAAGTTGTATGCGAAATTCACTAAGTGTGAATTTTGGTTTGAGAAGGTACAATTTTTAGGTCATGTCATTGACCATGAGGGAATTTCAGTAGATCCAGCGAAGGTGGAAGCCGTGATGAATTGGCAACAACAGAAAACGCCGACTAAGGTGCGGAGTTTCCTAGGATTAGCGGGTTACTATGGGAGATTCATCCAGGATTTTTCGAAGATAGCTACTCTGTTGACTAATTTGACGAGGAAGACGGTGAAATATGCTTGGACTGATAAGTGTGAGGACAATTTTCAAGAACTGAAGAATAGGTTGAGTGAAGCGCCTGTTTTGTCATTGCCCGATGACATATGAAATTTTGTAGTTTATAGCGATGCTTCACATAGAGGACTTGGTTGCGTGCTCATGCAGCATGGCAAGGTCATTGCGTATGCATCTAGGCAATTGAAGGATTATGAGAAAGTTTACCCTACTCATGATCTGGAACTGGCCGCAATAGTTTTTGCTCTAAAGATATGGAGACATTATCTTTATGGAGAAAAATGTGAGATATACACGGACCACAAGAGTCTAAAATATATCTTCACACAAAAGGAGTTGGATATGAGGCAGAGGAGATGGCTGGAGTTGATAAAGGATTACGACTGTGAAATCTTGTATCACCCTAGAAAAGCCAATATAGTTGCCGACGCCTTAAGTAGGAAGGGTCGGGAAAATTGTCTTTGTTAACTACTCAAACTGAGTTAATAACAGAGATGGCTAGGATGGAGTTAGAAGTGAAGCTGCCAAGTGAAGCAGGACAAATTATGTTTGTGACGGAGATGCAATCTACCATCGTAGAGAGAGTTAAAGAGGTACAACTCAAAACTGATGAGTGTGACCGGATGAAGGAGCGGCTGGCCAATAAAAAAGATATTTAGTATAGTCTTGATAATGAGTGATTATTAATATTTGAAGGAATAATTTGGGTTTCGAATGAGATGGAATTAAAGGAGCAGGTATTACAAGAGGCTCATAGTTCGAGGTTTTCGATTCATCCCGGTAGCACTAAGATGTATCAAGACCTTCGACATGAAGAGAGCAGAGTTTTTGGTGGCCAAACATGAAGAGAACGATAGCAGAGTACGTGAGTAGGTGCTTAACTTTCCAGAAAGTTAAGGCCGAACATCAACGACCAAGTGGCTTGTTACAGTCATTGGAAATTTCGGAGTGGAAGTGGGAGAATATCACTATGAATTTTGTGGTGGGACTTCCGACTACAACAAAGGGGTATAATGTGATTTGGGTAATAGTGGACCGGTTGACAAAGTCGGCTCACTTTTTTCCAATTAAGGTTAAGTGTAACTTAGATCATTTAGCTAGACTCTATATTAAGGAATTAATTTCCAGACATGGAGTACCAGTATCGATTGTGTCAGATCATGATCCACGATTCACATCGAACTTTTGGAGGAGTCTACAAGAGCAGTTGGGAACACAGTTAAAGCTGAGTACTGCGTATCATCCACAAATGGATGGACAGAACGAGAGAACAATTCAAACGTTAGAAGATATGCTAAGATCTTGCGTTATGGATTTCAAGGGTAGTTGGGATGATCATCTACCATTAGTGGAGTTTGCGTATAACAATAGTTATCATGCAAGCATAGGTATGCCGCCTTACGAAGCTTTGTATGGGAGGAAATACAGAACACCACTATATTGGGATGAGGTAGGAGAACGCCGAATGCTAGGACTAGAACTGATGCAGTAAACAGCGGATATTGTCAAGATGATTCAAATGAGTCTTCTAGCAGCTCAAGACAGATAGAAGAAGTTTACGGATTTGCATAGAGAGAATAGAGAATTTGAAGTAGGTTCGTACATATTTCTAAAAGTATCTCCCTGGAAAGGAAAGATACGTTTTGGGAAGAAGGGAAAGCTAAGTCTGAGGTTTATAGGACCTTTTGAGGTATTAAAATGGGTGGGTGAGGTAGCTTATATGATAGCATTACCTCCAGACCTAGAACGAATACATAATGTATTTCATGTATCCATGTTATGTCCTTATAAGCCAGATTATAAGCACGTGACAGAATATGAACCTATTCATATCAAGAAGGACTTAACGTACGAAGAAACGCCGATTCAAATTGTTGATAGAAAAGAACAAGTTCTGCGGAATAAAGTATACCTTCCATGAAGGTAATATGGAAGAACCACGATGCAGAAGAGGCAATGTGGAAGTTAGAAGAAATGATGACAAAGAATTACCCTCATTTGTTTGTGTAATTTTTTTATATATATAGCGATATTCTGGGGACAGAATCCTTATAAGGGGGAGAGAGTGTAACGCCCCGAAAAATCGAACATTTTGTAAATACTTTTAATAATGAATAAAATATTATTATTTATTATTATTATGTGTTGATAAGATGAATGTCGTTCTATAACCTAGAAATGTCAGAACGTCGTAGTATTTTAACTACGTGAATGAATTAAAGTGTCTGAATTTCTAAGACAAAAATAAAAGCTTTCCCAGAAATTTTCCAAAAAGCACTATTCATCGATTTCCGCTCAGGAATTATTTTTGAACTTCCGAGAAATACGTAACGTTATAATATCAATGTGAGGAGGATTATGTAATAATAATCTATGTATGGAAAACACAATATTTTGCATGCGAACTTAATTTGAGAACGTTAGAAATATTAAGCATTAAGAAAAGAATGTATTAATCGTATAATGCGTAGGCATTGTGCGAGGTATTGAACGTAAGTATAATACGACGTATTATACTACTATGTATGGAGAAAGGAATAACGTATATTGCGAATAAATATACGAGCTATCATACGAGAATTATCCGTGGTGTATATATGTTAAGGTGTTTAATTAAATGGAATGGACTTATAGGATTATTAGCATATTGGTAGAAGTCCAATAGTAAGTGATATGCAAGCCCAAGTGTTTGTTAATCATGAGTCCAAACTATTGTAATGCAAGCCCAGTAAAGATTAGCTAGATTAATTAAGTAAGCCCAATGTGTTAAGCCATGATCCATGGAGCAAACTATGTTAATGTGGGAGACTTGATGAGCAAGAACTTTGTGTGGTGATCAAGTGTTGTGATGAGCAAGAAAAGGAAGTGGCTAGCAAGTTAACTTAGAGCCAAAGTAATGAATAGTAAGGAGGTGGAATTAAGGAGGTGCAAGGCCTAAAAGACCATTATGCCCTAACTTTGAGAGCTCTATAAATAGAGAGCTCTCAATTCATTTGATTGCTTGATTAAAATTCCTCTCAACTCCTCTCAAGTTAAATGCTTAAGTGTTAGAGAGAATAAGCCCACATAAGTCAAGAATAAGTCAAACATCCTTTGATAAATCTTCAAGGAAGAGAAGTACAAGTGCTTCTAGGGTAAGAATCTTGTCTAATATATATTCATCTCTATCATTGTAGGGTGATAAGAGAAGTGTAACTTAATGAACTTGTATGCTAATAACAAAAGAAGTAAGTAATGAATGAACTTAAGCCGTATAAGTTGGATATAAGCAACTTGAACCTAAATAAGTTGATAAACTTATGAAGAACTTATCATATGATTGTCATATGATGTTAGTATGTTCAATGTGGTATAAGAACATTGATTGATGGACTTAAGTCCATAGTAAGTCATAAGCAAGGAAATTTGTAGTTAATAAGTTGAATAGGTCACTAACTTATGATAATAAGTTAAAACTTACATTGATAATAAGTTGGTGTAATAAGTAATTTGAAATTTTCATATTTTGATTAAAATCCATTTAGAATGATTAGTGATGAGGTTTTGCCAGAATTTACACGATTGGACTATAATCGTCGAATTCGTGAAATTCTCGGAATGGAAGTCGTATTTTGTGTTTGAAGTCAGAAATGTTGGTTTTCGATGGAGACAAGTCATATTTGGCATTATAGAGTAACGGACTCAAAAATGACCGAATTCCAACTTAGAACGAAGAAACGAGCATTGAACGTACACGAACGTTTATCGTTTTCGATAAAAATGAACTAATAGGTGAAATTTTAGCAAACGAAGTCAAATAGATAAAATTCTTGCATGAACGCATAGAGTATGTAATTTTTAAACCGTAGGATTTTGAACGAGCCAATTCGAACTTATAACGAAGAAGTTATGCGTCTGGGAGTATCGCAAAATTTCAAAATCTGCAAATTGTCTGAGGCACATAGTTGGAGATGCGGCGCCAACCCAAGGTCAAATAGTAAGCGGCTTATGTGTAGGTAATAGTGTCTTGACATCTCGCTAAATCATGCCACGCCGACGAAGAGAGTTATGTGTGGCGTCATAACGCCGTGTCTGCGGATGCCGTGTACTACTAACTTACTAACTTGTGCCGCCATGCAGTCCCTAGGGTTTCGACAGACATGAATGTTTACAAATATAGAATGAAAGAGAACTCATTAGTAATGAACTAAGGTGTAAGTATAACATTGTTAAGACATTGTTAGACACTTAATGTATGATGATTAATGGTTATTAATCAATTGAATGTGAACGTAATGAGAACGACGTAATGAAAAGCCAGAACCAATAATAACAAATCTAAGTCAGGATTTAGATTGAGATGAAGGGTAAAATATAATAGTATACATACTTGAGTATATGTGACCTAATGTGGTACGCTATATGATCATGTATTGTAGAGACTTAGAGAGTTAAAGTGTACGTGTGATAATCAGTAAGCAGATGCTAAAGGCAAATATTCTGACCCTTGTTCCAGTTCAGTCTGGACAAGCTTTGTAATTCATGTATTCTTTCGCATGAAGTCTTGTATGATGAAGTCAAAGCCAATTCTTTCAGCTAGACTTATATTATGATCCTATCAAGCATGAATAATGTATACCGAGTTATATTGGTATAGTTTTCAAACGAAGACTGAGTATGCTAAAATGTTTTTGTCGTTTAATGACAGGCACGTGAGGCTGCCACAACTTAAACGAATACACGTTTAAAGAATGTAGTGTTGATCAACATAGAGTACTATAGGCTGATCACCTAGACGTGCTCGTAAGTAATGTCGGACTTACGGACTTAGTGTCGGGACGTCCTTTTCAAAAGAACTTAATGAATGCTCAAGGTCTTGGACCAGAATTGATGTTTTACTGAATATTGTTGTTGTAAAAAGTTTTGAATGAAAAGAAGTTCTATTTTGAATTATCGATAGTACTTCGCAACTATTGTTCAGTTATTGAAGATATATGAGTTCTATGTTTCAAGCATGTTGTTTATTAGAATTGTAGTACTTGTTGAGCTAGTCATGCTCACTCTTGCTTGAACCATATGAACACAGCTAAGATCGAGCGGACCGAATGCTCCAGCAAAGATAAGGGCAAGGCGAAGATGAACCCTTAGATTACATATGTAATAGTATAGGTGATTGTTTGTAATATATTGAATATTATGATAAGAACGAATAAATGGGTTATAAAGAACTTGGGAAAATGTAATATTATTTTGAATATATAGAAGACATATTCATTCTTTTGAGACTTTTCAATTGAATGTATGTGTGAATGATAGTACCGTGTAGCACTATCTGTTGGGTTGGAAGATACCCGAATTTGGGGGCGTCACATTAAGTATGCTCATGCATGATTATGAGATGTTCAAACTAGAAAAAGATGAAACCATCAAAATGGGTGAAGCTCGTTTCCTCTTCCTTACGATTTCTTTGAATCTTCTTGATAAATATGTTCCACAAAGTGAAATAAACCATAAATTACTTTCGGCTATGCTTGTGACAACCCGAGAATTTAAATAATTTAATAAAATCTTAAAAGATTTAATAACGGTTAAATAATAAACCTAGACAGAAAATATGTGTATGGATTTGACATTTTTGTGAAGGATTTTTATGGATTTAAAAATTTTTGGTGAAGACTTACAGGGTTAAGTGTATAAGTGTATATGTTTTTTGTACAGTGATTGTATATGTGTACAGTATGTGGTTAAGGGTCAAGAGTTGATCAGATAAATTATATCAGCGACAAACCCAAAGGATATATTAAGAACATCAATGTACAGTTAGAAAACTCTAACGATTTGTAAGAAACACTAATACCGGCTCTAGAAACCCTAATTTCAGTTTCGGGAATCTGAAACCCTATTTCGGAATATTAAAACCCTAATTTGGGAGCTCAAATGTTAAGTATAAAGGCTTAAGTATTATTAATTATAAATCTAATTAGAGAAAACCTAACAATTAGTTAGAAAACTCTAATTGTTAAGTTAAAAAACCTAATGTTCAATTAGGGAAAACCTAATTACTAATTTAGAAATTTTAATGTTAATTAGGAAACCTTAATCCTAATAAGCAAGCCTTAATGTGATTAGGAAACCCTAATATAATTAGGAAATCCTAATTTCTAATTTAGAAAGCTTAATTTTCTATTTTAAAATCCTAATTGGAAATCCTAGAATTAAATTAGCAAAACCTAAGGGTTGTATCAAATGATAAGAAAGTCATTAAACTTGTGAACTAAAAGACCAAAATGCCCTTTTTCACATTCTTTAATAAGTTGAGTGTAGATCTTGCCAAGATATTGTTTGGTTACCAACTCTTTATCTCCCATGTGCTTTATATAATTTTATATCAGCCAATTTTGCCACCTTGCACCATCTTGGTTCATTGAATCAAAAGTTAAAAGAATTAAAGTAAGAAAAAGTTTACTTTACTTCTCACTTTGGCAAAAACATTATTTCTCTAATTTTCGATATTTGTGAGAAATTAAGTCATAAAGTTAAGATACTATCAACCCTTAACTCTCCAAGAACAGCAACAAGGATCAAAATCAAAAATTTAAAGCTTTAAGATGTATAAACCCTAAATTTTCTAAATCCTTGTGATTCATGTTAATCTTTGTTATTTTTTGTTTAGATTTGTGTTAGAGGGTGTTATTTAGTGATATATGATGTTACATCATAGATCCATAACATCTAGATGCAAGAAAATAGGATTTTTAGAACAGATCATAAACCATAATATTGTGGTCTGACAACCACATGTCAGGGCTCATAGATCTCTGTGTGTTAGATGTTATGTGTGTTTAGTGTTATAGATTTGTTCTCTGCCATGAGGAGTGTAGACTGGAAGTGGAATCAAGTCCATACCATGTCTAGATCTCTAGATATAAGTGGTCAAACATGGTTGACCAACCATGGGAGACTGATTTCTGGGCAACCTAGATTTCCTAGATAGCTTTGACAACATTTTTAAGGCCTCTAATCTTGCTATTATTAAGGTTAATGGCCATGTTTGTGTAATGAACTTGTAGACTGACATATGGACTACACATCTATGCCCCTAGAACACTTAGATCTTAACCAGAATCAAAGTTATGGGTGGTCAAAATAGGGTTAACCATTAGCTTGATGAACATTTCTGGAAAACCCAGAAAGTTCAAGAACAAATTTTTTGACAAGCTTTGACCGGCTCAGATCTTGAGTTGGTGATGTTGTTCGACTGAAAGAGTGCATGATAATTGATCCTTGACATCAGGATTACATGATGGAACCATTAGATCACACAAACAAGATATAGAATCCAAGATATAAAGCTCCAGAATAGGCACCATGGACTGTTCTTTATTTTTGGGTAACCCAAAAAATGAAGAACATGCATGACAAGGTTTTTGAAGGCATGTAACTCATTGACGTGATGTTGAATGGCCATGAAAGTTGTTTAAGGTTGTAGTATTACATAAATATTACAATCCTAACACCTTAGCAAACCCAAAAACATCAAGATCCATGAATTATAGCTTGTCAAACCTAGTACCCTGGTAACAGTTTATGAAGGTGCTTGAATGCTCAAGAACACCTATAACGACAGTTTTGTCGCTATAGGCACCTTTAGTGACACTTTTAATAATTATTAATTGTTTTTATTAAATAATTAGAGAAAAATGATTTTATTTACGAAAAAATCATAATAAATTTGTAAAAATTATTTTAAAGCCTAAAAATGAGTTTTTAATAATTTTGAATATATTTCATTAATATTTTAATATTTTAAATATTAATGGTATTTAATTTATTTAATTATTATATTAAATAAATTACTTAAAAACGATTTTAATACTTTAAAAATCATTTGAAATTATATTATGGTGTTAAAATATATTTTAAGTTATTTTTAATGACTTTTAATATTTTCATGATGAATTTCACTAATAAATTAATATTAATGATAATTAATTTATTTAATAAATCTATTAAATAAATTAGGAAAAATAGAATTAATGATTTAAAAATCATATAAAAATGATTTAAAGGTTTGGAAAATGTTTTAAGTTATAAAACATAACTTTTAATATTTTATCATGAAAAATATTAATATTTCAATATTAATGGTAGTGATTTAATAATGATTTTAATTATTTTAAAATCATTTAAATTTTATAATAAAGTATTAAAAATACTTTGAGATATTATAAATGATTTATAATATTATGTTGAGTATTTCATTAATATTTGAAATTAAATAAATATTAATGATAATGGAATTAAGTGGTATTTAAATCATATAAATATGATATTAATGATTGAAAAATCATTATAAATGATAATAATTATGTGAAAATTATTATGAACCTTTGAAAAATATTTTGAATGAATAATAAATTATCTAACATAATTATGAAGCGTTTAGGCAGAGTCTTAAGGAAACTAGGCTCGATGATTGTCCGACTAGGCCGTCGGGATGTCAAAATAGTACGGGACTCAACTCAGACTGTAATAGTTTGACTTGATACCAGGTTTTATGTGTTTTATAGACTGATAGGATTATGTGGTAATGTGTTTAGGTTATTTTATAACTGTAATTAGCAATAGTTATTGCGATGATATTATTCTAATGTGGGGATCGATATTATTAATATTAGGTCTTCAGATGAAGCTATATAGACTGCGTAGCTGTAATCGGTGATTTAGGCAAGTTCTCTAACTCGAACTCGAGTTGTATTTTTTTAAAGTATGCTTGTAGTTAATCATTGCTGATTATATCACGTCCATTGATTATTGATTCGCACGTTGTGCATGTTGTATGTGTTCATCAGGTATGAAAGGTTGATCACCTTCATTACCATTTGGTCCAGTTGATTTATTCATGTTCATTATTCGTTTAGCTATGAAAATTTATTCATGCTAGTTTACAATTGTAATATTGTTGAATGTTAGCAAGTTTATTATCTAATTCTTTCAATCATGATATATCTTTTATTGAACTTAAACGTGATGGGCAAACTTGTTGCTCACCCTTGAAATATCATGATAAACATTGCAGATTAGGGCGAATACGTCGGATACATGCAAAGGAAGAGACAAATCCAGCCTTGGATTATATATGCAACTAAAACTTGTAACAGTATTGTATGATAGTGACATTGTATGTTGGATAGGATATTGAATTCAGGTAATATGTTAAGGTTATCGACCTTGGGGATAATGTGTAAAGTTTAATGTATAAACAATTTATGTTTATATCTTCTGCAATAGTTATAGATTTAGTATACTAGATTCGTGGTGATTGAGACCAGGATCTGGGGATGCTACAATGCCTAAGAGGTTTGTTTATAAAGTTACTTCTCTTCAAGATTTCCTAATATTTTTTTTATGGATACTTTAACTTATTTTTCTGAATTAGAAAAATATGAACATCAATTAAAAAGATATGATGATGAAGAGGAAATTGCTCAAAAGAAAGTGTTTGTTCTACTGTAGGAAATGAAGAAGAACTTGAAGATGATTCGAATGATGAAATAGCCATGATTTCAAGAAGACTTAAATTACTACTACAAAGAAAGAACAAAAGAAGGAATACTTTCAACTCAAACAAATTCAAAGGAAAACAAACCGAAGAGACATGCTTTGAGTGTGGACGTCAGGGTCATTTTAAGAAAGATTGCTTTCAACTAAAAAATAAAGGGAAACCAGGCTACAAGGAAAACAAAAAGAACAAAGCCCTAGTAACTTGGAGCGATGATGAGGAGTCCGAAGTAGAAATCAATGCAAATGATGAGACAACACAAGTTTGCTTCATGGGACTTGAAGGTGAATCTAATAAGGTATCTTTTTATGATTATAATGTTTTAAAACAAGAAAATGGAAAACTAAAAAAAAGAATACATATTTAAAAGATTTAGTAAATACATTAATAAGTAAGGTTGATTCTTTAATAGATGAAAAGAAGAAATTGAGAAAGAAGCATCATGTAAAGAAAAGATTTTGATTGCAAAAAATGATTATTTTGAAAATTATAACAAAATACTTTTCAACAAGGTAACTGTAAAACCCTGAATTTTTATGAAATAAAAGTATTCAATTTTTCTTATAATTATTATTCTATTTAGTAAATGGTTAAATTGATAAAAAGGTTAAAGTTTAGGGTGATATGTGAAAATTTTACAAAGTAAATCAAGTTGACATAAAATATTCGTTGTGTCAGGGAATATTCGTTTGGTCGGGGAATATTCATTTTGTTAGAGAATATTCGTACGACGACACAATCATTGGTGGACCCCACAATGGAATAACTTTCGAATATAGAAATCGACATAAATAACTTTTTTTATAAAAATAGCGGTAAAACTTTTACCGTTAAATTGTTAAAATATCCGATGATAAAAGTATAGTAATACGCGTTATTGCAAAGTAGCACACGGTATTGCATAGTATCTCTGATTATTGATGCTTACGTAAGAAGTCACTCAATTTTATTCAATTATTGCAATAGTAGTTGTTGCATAGTATCTCATATTATTGATTCAATTATTGTCACAGTATCATCTGCACAATATTTTATATTATTAAATTAATAATTGAGATGACACGTTTATTCATATTATTATTTGTATTATTGACAATGTCTATAAAGTTCTGTCGAGGAAAGGAGTTAGGTTATTTAATTACGCGCCAATAAGGAGAAATTCTTATTAAAAAGCCCCCTCTTTCCTGGGAATAATCTGGTTATCAATATTGTGAGTTATAATATTAAACATGAATAATTGTTGAAATATTAAAAATGTGTTTATTAATGAATTACAATAGTTAAAGGGGAATAATGCAAACTTGGAAAACTTTAGGGGTACCAAAGTGTAATAAGTTAACCAATCTTGTGAAATTGAATCAACCAATCAAAGAAGAGATGATGAAAGCATGATGTAAGCATGACATCATCCTTAAAGAAACACAAAGTTGATGTCATCATCATGATGTCATGATGATGTCACCTTGACTAAGGTGCAATTAATGAGGTACTAAACTATAATATGTCAAGCCCCTAACGTACAAATATCAAAATTATATTTTCTTATAAATAGAAGCTTATTTCTTCTTTTATTCTCACTAATTCACTAAGACTCATAAGAGAAACTATAGAGAGAAAAAGAAGAATATTTTGCTACTTCACTATTACAGTATCTAATCTCCTACTAAGGTAAGGGATATTACTTTTCGTATTCGTAAGGGATATTACTTTTCTTATTCGTAAGGGATTTTTCTTTTTGTATTCGTAAGGGATATTATTTTTTGTATTAATTCTTTAATCTATGGGAATAACCTATCTATCCGGATTATCGTACGCATGGTGAATAACCCTTTGTAGTAATTCTTTATTTATAGAAAAGATCTGTCTACGCAGATTACTGCATGACAGGTCAAAATCCATTTGTAGTTTCTTATATTCTTTTGTACTTGTATGGGATATCATTTCTTTTGTACTCTTCATGGGATATCGTTTTCTTCCGTATTCTCCATTTATGGGTATTATTCATACCGGAGTAATATTCATCTGGAGTACTATTCATTTATGATACTTTTCATGCTGAAGTATTATTCATCTAGGGTACTATTCATACCAGAGTACTATTCATCTAAGTACTATTCATGCTAGAGTACTATTTACGACAAAATTTATTTCTTTTCTGTTCAAATTATTTTTGATACATGAATATCAATTTTGAATTTTACTCCATAATTAGTTATCATGTTGACAATTTGGATATTCTTAAACTCTGGATAAACAGAATTATAAATATTTAATATTTATCCTTGATCTCACTTGATTGATTCTTTATATCATTGTCATCATCCTCATGCTTATACTGTGGTGAAAGTTATCTTTGGGCCGTAGTGGAAAGATGAACTGTTGATTTGTATGATTTTGACCAGAAACTGTGTATTGGTATAATTATAACCTTTAATTTTACAGATAAAGACTTGTGATGAATGTTCTCTTTGACCCGTAGTGCAAAGAAGAAATGTTGATTGATATCTTTGGTCGTAGTGCAAGGATGAACTGTTGATTGATAGCTACGGCCCATAATGCAAAGATGGATAGGTGTATGACATGATCATGACCACTGATGATAAAAATAAACTATTGTTTAGCAGGATCATGACCATTGGTTTTATAGTTGAAAGTCTTTGGCCATAGTGCACTGACAGACAATTGATTAACATGATCATGACCATTGGTTTTATAGTTGAATATCTTTGGCCCGTAGTGCAAAGATATACATTTGATTGGTATGATCATTGTTATTACATTTGAATGACTTTAGCCTTTGGGGCAAGGATATTGAGTGAAAGTTCTATTAAGCCTTTGTGACAAGGAGAAATTATTGATTTACATTATTATGAACATGAATTGTGAATTTAACTATAATCTTTTGTGGTTCAGGTGAAGACAGGTGATGAAATTTCTCTCTGTCTTGGGTACAACAAAGAACTATTGATGGGAATTAATGGATAAAATATTAATGATGGACTTTTAATTTGGAGGAGATAGTAGACAATATGTTCTACTTGACTCTTTTATTGGATTACTATTTCCTCTGCAGTTGTTGATCTAAAACTTGTTGTCTATTGTATTCTAACAGATTTTTCCTGTTAAGGACTATGGATAATTTGTTCTACATTATCTTAGTCATAATATTCTTTACTGGGCTATTCGTGCTCACCCTTTTGCTTCACAATTCTTTTCAGGTAATAAGAGTATTGCTGGGTTGAGCTGGGATAACAGGGGAGTAAAGTGATAGTCTATGACTGTTTATGTTTCTCAATACATTATAAAACATTATGACAATATACGATTGTATTGATGACTTAAAATGTGTGCATTATATTTTATACGTCATTTAATAGTTAATTTTGGTGAACAACAATAGGGTGAAGAGAACCTGACTATAAAAGCGTAAAAAATTCACCCCACTAGAATGAGGAGGACATAATTGTACTAAGAGCTTTAAGGGTGTGTTTCCACTATCATACATGATGTCTAACCATATACAAACTCGTGTTACCATAAGATATGGTTGTGCACATCCACTTGTTGACTATATCTATGAGCATTATCTATATAATCTTGGAGTATGGTTAGAATATAATCCTCTGTTTGTTCTCTCGTACAAATATTCCCTGTTAAAATGAATATTCCCCGACCAATCGAATATTTTATAACAACTTGCTTACTTTGCAAAATTTATAAATATTACCCACAACTATAACATTATATCAAATTCACTCCATAATATTCAAAAATATAATTCGAGAAAAAATTTAATCTTTATTCATAAAAGTTGGGGTCTTACAACCTCCCCTTATTATGAAATTTTGTCCTCGAAATTGGCGTACGTATTCAAGTATTCAATTTTCTTATTTCGTAAACGGTTAAACTGATAAAAGGTTAAAGTTAAGGATGATATTTGAAAATTTTACAAAAAAAGCAAGTTGATATAAAATATTCGTTGTGTCGGGGAATATTCGATTGGTCGGGGAATATTTGTTTTAATAGAGAATATTCGTACGACGAAATAATCATTGGTGGACCCCACAACGGAAGTATTATCATATTTAGAAAACGACAGAATTATCTTTTTATAAAAATAACGGCGAAAGTTATACCGTTAAACTGTTGGACTACCCTTAGTAGTAAAATACAAGATGTCTGGCTGGGTTGCATAGTAGCACACGGTATTGATTATTGATGCTTACGTAAGAAGTCACTCAGTTATACTCAATTATTGCTACAGTAATTGCAGCATCATATCTCTCGTATTATTGATTCAATTATTGTCACAGTATCATTGGTATAATATTTATTATTATTAAATCAATAATTGAGCTGATAAAGTTATTCATATTATTATTTGCAATATTGACGATGTCTAGAAAGTTCTATCGACGAGAGGTTTGGTCACGTAATTAGGCGCTAATAGGGAGAAATCCTTATCAGAAAGCCCCCTCTTTTTTGGAACGATCTGGTTGTTAAATATTATGAGTTATAATATTAATGATGAATAAGTTCGTGTTGATTAAAGATGAAATTGATAGTTCCATTGTGTTGGGATTATTAGTGTTAGTGGAAATCGACATTTATTTCAATAATAATTGATGTCTAGAAGTTATATTAACCAATCGGGTAATTAATCAGATTAATGAGCAATTAATTGCTATTAATTCACATGCTTATAACTATTTATTCACATGTGTGTACTATTGATTCACATGCATTTACTATTAGGGGAGGTGGTGCAAGATTGATAATACTTGCATGACTAAATTAAAAATGGAGGTATAGATGAAGGTACTATACTGTAATTATTTTTTTCATATGTATATAACTATTGAGTCACATGATTATACTATTGATTCACATAATGTACTATTAGGGGAGGTGGTGCAAGTTTAATAATACTTGCAGGACTAAATTAAAAATAAAGGAAAAGATGAAGGTATCATACTGTAATATTTGAGGCCCAAAACGTGCAATTATCGAAACTATATTTTTCTATAAATAGAAGCTCATTCTTCCTTCATTCTCACCAATTTACTAAGACTCACAAGAGCAATTATAGCGAGAGAAGCTATAGAGAGAAAGAAGAAGAAAAGTTTGCTACTTCACTATTCCAAAATCTAGTCATCTTCCAAGGTAAGGGGTATTATTTATTTCATATTCTGAAGAGATATTATTTTTATTATTCATATGAATATTATTCTCGTTCAATATTCGTAAGGATTGTTACTCCATTCTTTATTATTTTGTTAGAATAACCTGTCTACGTGGACTACCGTATGCATGGTGAAATTCTTCTGTTATTCCATTCTTTATTATTACATTGGAATAACTTTTCATCACGCGGACTACACCGCACGATGGTATGAAATTCTTCCATTATTCCATTCTTTATTATTCTATTGAATAACTTTTGCTCACGCAGACTCACTGCATGCATGGTGAATGACCCTTCGTATTCATTCATTATTAAATTGTGGAAATGATCTGTCTACGTGGATTACCGCATGGCGGGTGAAAATCCATTTGCAGTTTCATATATTCTATTATACTCATATAAGATATCATTTCTTTGGTACTCGTCATGAAATATCATTTTTGTTTGCATATTCCTTTTATGAGTACTATTCATGAGTTACTATTTATGGGTTACTATTCACCTAGTTACTATTCAGTCAAATATTATTCACTCGGGTATTCGGGGCACTTTTTATGCCGAAATACTATTCACAAGTTACTATTCACGAGTTACTATTCACGGGTTACTATTCACTCAAATATTATTCACTCGGGTATTTGGGGCACTTTTCATGCCAGGGTACTATTCATGAGGTACTATTCCTGAAGTACTATTCACAAGGTACTATTCATGGGGTACTATTCACCCGAAAAATATATTTCTTTTATGTCCAAATTATTTTTGATATATTAATATTATTCTTGAATCTTACTCCACAAAACAATATCATTTTGACAATTTGAATATTTTTAAACTCTGGATAAATTTAAAGTCTTTAATATTTATCCTTGATTTCGTTTGATTAAAGCTTATATCATTGTCATCATCCTCATGCTTATATTTTGATGAAAGTCATCTTTGGCTTACGTGCATAGATGGACTGTTGATTGGTATGATTATGAGCAGGGATCATTCGGTATAATCATGACCCGTAATAATACAAATGATGTGGTAAAAGTCCTCATTGGCCCGTAGTGCATTGATGGACAATTATTGGTATGATTATGACCAGGGATTATTCGGTATAATCATGACCATTGATGATTACATGAATATCCTTGTCCCATAGTGCAGGGATGATTCGATGATGTGGTTTATTTATTAAGCTGAGTCTCAGTGATAAAGTTGATGAAAAACTTTTTTTAAATCATAGAAGATAGTAGATAACATGCTCTACTTGACTCTTCTAATGGATTGTTTATTCCACTGCGGTTAAACTTGATGTTTATTGTATTTTATCAGTTTAACACTGTTGAAGGCTAATGATAATTTATTATGCATTATCTTAGTCATAATATTTCTTACTGGACTAGTTGAGCTCACCCTTTTCTTTCACTGTTCTCTTCAGGAAATGAGAATATAGATGGGACTAGTCGGGGAACAGAGTGACGGTCCAGATGGTTGCTTTAGTAGTCCTCACTATTCTGTAAAATAGTGTGATAATAATTATAATGAGGACTCCATTGAGAGTGGATATTTTCTAGAAGGCAATATTCTTATTTAAACTCTCGGCTATGTTTTGTCGTATTTTTATACGACAGTTGTATTAAAGAAGTTTGTATTTGATTTATGTACCATGTATTTGGCGACTCAAGATGGGTGATGTATACCTATTTTGGGGGCGTCACATTAATGGAGTAGCGATTTAAGAAAATCCTTCCACGAATCTCCAATAATAACCAGCTAAGCCCAAAAAGCTACGCACTTCGATCACTGACTTAGGTTGCTCCCAGCTTTGAATTACTTCAATTTTTGTTGGGTCAACAGATATTTCGTGATTTGATATCACGTGCCTAATGAATAGTACTTCGTCAAACCAGAACTCGCATTTCTTCAACTTGGCATATAGCTTATTTTTCACAAAGCTTTTGGAGTATCAGCCCCAAGTGTTGCTCATGATCTTCACGACTTTTGGAGTATATGAGGATGTCATCAATAAAGACGACCACAAAATGATCCAAATATTCCTTGAATACTTGGTTCACCATATCCATGAAGGCAACAGGAGCATTAGTCAATCCAAAAGATATGACTAGGAATTCGTAATGCCCATAACGAGTTATGAAAGCAGTCTTTGGAATGTCATTAGTTTTAATCTTTAACTGATGATATCCGTAATGAAGATTGATTTTCAAAAGAATTTGGTGCCTTGCAACTGGTCAAACAGGTCATCAATGTGTGGCAACGGGTACCTATTTTTGATGGTAACATGATTCAACTCTCGATAGTCAATACAAAGTCGCATACTTCCATCTTTCTTCATCACAAATAGAACAGGAGCACCCCAAGGAGATGTATTAGGACGAATGAAATCGATGTCTAACAATTCCTGTAGTTGGGTTTTTAACTCCTGAAGTTCAATAGGAGCCATTTGATATGGGGCTTTGGAAATGGGTTTTGTACCGGGTTCAAGGTCAATACCAAACTCGTTTTCACGCTTCGGGGGTAGGCTAGGAAGTTCTTCGAGGAAAACGTCAGGAAATTGATTAACAATAGAAATATCATTCAAATCTGATGTATTTTTATTTAAATCTGTGACATGGGCTAAGAAAGCTTGACATCCATTTTTTAATAAATGAATAGCTTTATGGCTTGATATGACAGTGATTGACTTTAGTGGTTTGGTTGCTTGAATTCGCATAATAGGTTGGTTAGGAATATGAAAACTAACAACCTTACGAAAATAATCAATTTTAGCATGATGAGTAGTTAACCAATCAATCCCTAAAATTACATCAAATGAAAGTATTTTCAAAGAGATGAGATCAACAGGTAACGCGCAGTTACCGATTTGAATCACACAAGACTTATAAACAGTGGATATAATGAAGGTTTCTCCCAATGGAGTTTCAACAGATAAGTCAAAGTCTAATTTCTCTGGAGTTAAATTTAAATGTTGAGCGCAAGTAGGAGAAATAAAAGAATGGGTAGAACCGGTATTAAATAAGGTATAGACTTCGCTAGAGTTTATGATTAGCTTACCCGTAATGACTTCATTCGGGTTCTTCTCTTTTTGGGAGGTCACGACAAACTCTCTCCCTTGAACTACCGGCTTTGACTTCTCAGGGATGACAATTGGTGTCACCATCCCAACTGGACTTGGCTTCATTGCACGATAAAATCGAGCTAGGTGACCTTCTTTTCCGTAATTATAACATGTTTTGGACTACATCGTGCAGTTTGGACTGATGTGTCCCTCCCTTTCGCATTTGAAGCATACGATCAGTGGTTGTTCTTCTTCTTTATCAATGGATGCTGGTGTTGACGTCTTTCCATCATTGTTGAATCTCCTCTTCTTGAAATTTCCACTCCTATTGTCTTGGCCATGATTACCACCGAAGTGGTTACCATTTTTGGCATCTCCATGTTTGTTGTCACCGCTTTGATGACTGCTACACTAATATTCTCATTTTGTCGGTTGCTCTCTCTTGGTCGGGTTGACTCATTATCGCGCTCCAATAACTGAGCATTATTTACAACATCTGAATACAAACATAATTTTTGAGAAATGAGGTATTGACGTATTTTGGGTTTCAAACATCTTAGAAACATCCGCGTCATACACTCCTCATTATCAACCAAATGGGATGCAAACTGGGACAACTCGAAAAACTTAGCCTCGTACTGCGACACGGTCATATTGTTTTGCTCTAACTTGATGAATTCCACTTCCTTCATGTGACGAATACTTTCGGGAAAGTACTTGTCGTTGAACAGTTCTTGGAACTTCTCCCACGACATCTTCAGTGCGGCAAGTTGAGTACGTTTTACTGATTCCCACCAGTAATATGCCTCTCTTCTCAACATGAAGGTGGCAAAGGAAACCTTTTGCTCCTCGGAGCATCCCAAGACATCAAATCTTGGTGATCTGCTTTATCCACGTCTCTGCCTTGAGAGGTTCTAGCTTTCCCAAAAACTCTGGTGGTCACAGCTCCTTGAACTGCTTAGCTGTGACCATTTGAGAGTTGCCAGTGTTTCCACCTGCATTTTGAATAGGAATTTCTCTCGCCTGATGTTGCATGAATTGCATAAAGCCTTTGAACATTCCATCGTTCATCATCTGGTCAGTGTTGTTATTTACCTGAGGATTATTACTTTCCTGATGCACATTATCCTGGGTATTAATCATCAGTGACTCAATGGTCTCATGAGCTCCATTGCTTATCTCAACATTCTTGGATGTCATTTTCAAACACTGCCACAAAACAAGGGTTAATTGACATGTCACATATTATCCCTATACTCTGAACGACCAATTAAATACCAAATAAACTTAGGTAGGTCATACTAGCAAAGGAATTACTCGTCTCTCCTCTGCTAGTTCTAGTCTCACATCTCAACCAGGGATCATATCCCTAAGCTTTGATACCAACTGTGATGCCCCTAAAATAGGTATACATCACCCATTATGAGTCTCCAAATACATGGTACAAAATTAAAATACAAACTTAATTATACAATACGACCAAAAGCATAGCTTAGAGTTTTTACACAAATATTATCTTCTAGACAATATCCATACTCAAATTCAATCTCATTATAATTACTATCACACTATTTCACAGAATAATGAGGACTACTAATGCAAACATCTGGACCGTCACTCCGTTCCTCGACTAGTCCCAGCTATATTCTCATTTCCTGAAGAGAACAATGAAAGCAAAGGGTGAGCTCAACTAGCCCAGTAAGAAGTATTATGACTAAGATAATGCAGAATAAATTATCGTTAGCCTTCAACAGTGTTAAATTGATAAAATATAATAAACATCAAGTTTAACTACAAGCGAAACAAGCAATCCATTAGAAGAATCAAGTATAGCATGATATCTACTATCTTCTATGATTTAAAAAGTTTATCATCAATTTTATCGTCGAGACTCAACTTAATAAATAATCCACATCACTAAATTATCTGTAGACACTCAAAATTTTCTGCATACCTGTTACTAACATTGCATGAGGGAAAAATTGTCTTTTAGAGATAACCTTGGAGGACAGCTCAGCTCAATCCCGAAAACAATACCGGGAGTTTTAGTACCATCTTGGAGATAACTTTGAGACATCCATTTCAGTCCCGAAAATAACACCAGGAGTATCAGTTTCAACCTCAGAGATAACCCCGAGGAATCAACTCAGAGATAACCCCGAGATAATCAATCTCAGTCCTGAAAATAACACCGAGAAAGACAATGTCAACCTCGAAGATAACCCCGAGGAATGTAGTTGCAGTTCCGGAGATAACCCCAGAGATGCTCATTTAAACCTATGCAGTCAGCTTCATCCTCGGAAACCACATCGAGGCACTCAGCTCTAGTCCCAAAGTTAACCCCAGGAGGTCAGACACACCTCAGAGATAACCTTGAGGACATCGAGTACTTGCAGCAGCCCAATCTCAAAGATAACCCAGAGTAACGACTGCTTTATCTGCCTAAACCGGAGATAACCTCGATGAGGGGAAAAATTGTCATTTTGCCACCTCGATTCCACACGTGCGCCATCTCAACACTTTTCAACATACACTCTACATAGCAATGTCCCACAAGAGCCAAATAGCTGCAATCCCGAGTGACTACTACACAGGACATCACACCAGATAGAATTTGAAGCTTTAAGACTAAGGGCATGGTCCCATCTTCCTGACTTCTTACAACCTCTAATCCAATGTCATTTGTATAGCTTTCAACAACAACAGTCTAAAACAGGTCTTATACACCATAATCAGATGCCTGGATTGATGTTTTGAAAGCTCAAGTGGACATTACGTTGCAAGCATACAAGTACTTCGAGAC
The DNA here is from genome assembly GCA_020205615.1 of Panax quinquefolius. Classification (NCBI taxonomy): domain Eukaryota; kingdom Viridiplantae; phylum Streptophyta; class Magnoliopsida; order Apiales; family Araliaceae; genus Panax; species Panax quinquefolius. The sequence goes on along the minus strand of JAINUW010000428.1, from coordinate 346,173 downwards.
GACAGGACCCGCAGAGCCCGGGGCACCCCAGGCAGCCGCAGGTGCATATGTGGCTGCCGCAGGTACACCTGTGGCTCCCCCTCTATAAATAGAGGGCTTGGAGTGGCCATTTTATAAGAGAAAACGGCGAGGAAGCCCTGTCAAATTCGCTTTGTACATACCCTAAATTGAGTGCTTTCTCATTTTAAACACTTGTGAGCTTATATTCAGTCATATTTTTATCGGCGAGAGCTGAGTATTCATTCATTTAAAGCTATAGAAGTCTTCTTTGGCAGTCCACTGTAAGCCTTCTTACACTTCTTAAAGCCTTTATCTTCTACTGTGCACACACTGTTCTTCACGTTGAGAGTCGTGTTGCGTGTGTATGCCCAAACTTCGGTCCGTGGCTTTTATTTCCTTGTGTGTGTCTGTGTGTGTGTATATATATATATATGTAAACTGTTATCGGACTCTGTTCGATGAGCCTAGATTTTACATCCGGGGTGTTTATTGCTTTTATATATATATATATAAATACTTATATATATTATACCCATCAAAATCTATTTGATTGAGCCTGGATATAATATCCGGTGTGTTTACCGCTTATATATATATATATATATATATATATATATATATATATATATATATATATATATATATTTCGTCAGGCCTAGAGTTTACTTCGTGGGCTTTTACTTCTTTATTTACATTTCGTTCCGCCTGGAGTTTACTTCATGGCGGTTGATCGTTTTTATTGCTTTATTTACATTCTGTCCCGCTTGGAGTTTACTTCGTGGCAGTTGATCATTTTTACTACTTTATTTACATTTTTGATCCCCCATGGAGGTGCTTCGTGGTGGTTGATCATGTCTGTATATATATATATATATATATATATATATATATATATTTATAGCTTTTATATATATAACTGCTTACTGCTTTAATATAAATTGCGGCATCATGTGTGCCTAGGAATCATGTGATCACAGATTCAGTCTACTGAATCTAGATTCGGTTCCCGTGATAGACATTTTCTGCTATAAGCAGCTTGTAAATTATTCATGATGTTTGAATTTCCTTAGATGACTTTCATGCCCATAAGGAGTTCGACACTGCTTTAAACATTATTTTCTCGAAGATGCTTTGCATCTCAAAAATAAAAGCAATCAAGCCGAACACTTTATAAAATAGAAGTATCAAAGGCCTCAATTACTATTGAGCATAAGGGTTTGAAAAACCTCTTTTACAAAATATCACTGCTATATCTTTTTTAAAACTGGATTTTTACACAAATTCAAACCCTTTGTATATAGGTACAAACGAGGCATAACACTACTTCCAAATAACTGCACATTGACCCACACACACACACACATTCATATAACAATTTAATCGAAAAGTGGTGGTCACTGTGGTAACACGGATGTCGGGGGGTTCCTAACACCTTCCCTCCGCATAAGTAAGTCCCCAGACCCTAACGAATCTCAGTTTCACAGACCATTTTAGCAGTGTTACATCACGTGGTCAATGTGCAAACCTTTTCTCGGTTGAGTTGGTGCAACCATTTAAAAATACCAACTGGCGACTCTTACAGTCAAATCATCAACATATAAATGTTGGACCTTTTCACAACTTGTTTTTTCAAACAACTCTCACCTAACATGAGAACACCAAAAGACAAGAACAGAAAAGGGACAAATAAAAATCCCAACGTCGACAGGTGGCGATTCTACTGGGGATTCCAATAAGAGGAATTAAGCCGCTACTACAAACTTTTCAAAACTGTTATATATGTTTGTTTGTGGATGTTGCATTTACATTTTTTATGAAAGTGTACGAATGCATTTAGTTACTGCACTGCAATATATCTATCTATGATATTAATGCTTCACACATGTCATCATTCCAATAACGGTGAGACACGTTGTATGTGAATGCATGTTATGTGGTTCCTCTACTAGGAGGCTATCATGTCGGTGTTTGATTACTGGACTCGTAAGGAGACTAATTTCTACGAGGCTCAAGAAAGGCACCACCCAGATTCGCTCCAATTGAAAGACGGGATTAACTTCCCGTCAAGTAAATTGCGATGATCTTGGAACCTTCATGCCAAAAAGCCGCAAGAGTAACCTAAGATAGGTTAGTCTCTGATAAACCAAACGCAGAGGAAAGTCTCTTCATGCTTTCCATTTTCAATTAATTGTAAGCACAATTTCACTCCATGTCAATCTCTATGTAATGGAAAGTATGAAAAATATATGTACATTCATATTAAGGCTTGACATGCTATCAAATGACACCCGTTTTACAGGATAATATTCCTAAAATGGATACATTATGACAGCATGTAAACATTTATACATTCCCTAAGACTAAACTACATAAGTTTTTGTAGGGAAACAATTGGGCCTACTAGCCGTTCAAAGTCCAAAAAGGCCACGAGCCTACAACTAATTATATCTTTATCTGACTAGTCTAATCCTGCTCCTGTCTCTCGTGAGGAGTTTGATGGATTAAGCAAACAAATTGTTAGTTCCCGGAGGCACAATAGTTATCTAGAGGGGGGGTTGAATAGATAATTAAAATTCTTTTCGTTTTCCTTAGTTAGTTTTGATAATGATTCAAACACAGCAAAATTAAAATTTATTTGATCTCCCTTTTTTTTGCATATAGTGAGTTAATGAGAGTGAGGCAGTTATAGCAGTTATAGCAAGAATGCAATAGACACAACAGTTTTAAGTGGTTCAGACCACTTAAAGCTCCTAGTCCACTCTTCTACTCCTCGAGTAGGAAATCCACTAAGGATATCTTTTACACTTTCTGAATCTCACAGATTCCTTTTAGACCAGCAGTCTAGGAACTTCTTAGTTCACTCTTGAACTCTTCAAGTCCAATAGACATAGTTCTTCACAATTCACTTTAGAACCCTTCAAGTCCTTCTTACTTCACTTGTTTGGCTGTTGTTGAGTTCTTGATTGGTGCTACTCAGTTGTTGTTAAGCTCTTGTTCGAAAGAACTGAGTAGTTGGGCAAGCTTTTTGTTTTTCTTAGATCGTAGAGTTGAGTGTTGAGTGTTCTTCTTTATTTTTGTTCAATGCTTGCTTAGTTGAATCATCTGCAGATGTCTTGCATATATGTGATATTCCTTGAAATCTGTCCGTTGAAGCATTTAATGCGTTTGACGTTTGATAAGTAGGTTTTATACCTATTTATCCGGTATCTATTACTTGAATTAGTTGTTTAAACCTATGTTTCTTAGTTACTTTTCATATATTTTATGTTATTTTGTAGGCTATGACATAAATTTGGCATGAAGAAGCAAGGAAAAGCAATTCGGACATCTTTTGGACTAAAATATGCAAGCAAATACAAGAAGGGGAGATTGCAGGTCCTTTAACACAAAGTTGGATGCATGTTCTTTGCTTGGAACATGGATTATACTATAGATCTTCTTCTTAGATTTCTGGAACATCTTGAATCATCCCAATCGGAGTTCGGATGCGAGAGTTATGGCCTTTTTATCAACGAAGATCAAAGCTAAGAGTTCTCATATGAAATAACCCGATATTTTCTATATAACTAAATTTGAAATTTTGCATATAATTTTTTTTAAAGGTGAGAATGCGTGCAAAGTAATGTGTATGTATTTATTTGATGAATATAAAATATATTTATTACATGAATAATTTTAAATAATTTTATTTTAGAATTATTGGTCATTATAAATTATATTCTTTTAATAATTAATTTTATAGTAGAAATATTTTATTAATTATTTTCAATGAAAATATGATTATTATATTATTTAGATAATATATGAAATGATTATAGAATGATTATAATAATTATTTTATTATATGAATTTATTTTAGATTAAATAAGTTAATTAATTTAACTTAATTAATAACTGTCAGATACTGCAAGATAAACTTATATGGAATCCAAACCCTAATTTTGGATTTTGATCAAGGAATGAGAATAATTATATAATATTAATTATATTTTGATTTTTCAGTGCTATAAATATGTAATGTATGTATGTAGTGATAATGGTTGGTCAATTATGGTGTATTATGACCAACCCCTAATAATATTTTTATAAACCCTAGTATTACTGTTAAACCCTAGTTTCGAAGTCAAATGAGACTTTAAAATATGTTAAGTCATTGTGTTATGTGGTGTATGATATGTATTATAAAGATTTGATGCTAATTAGGAAAACCCTAATTATAAGAGACCTTAATTATAAAATTGAAACCCTAATTTCTTAAATCATAAACCTTAAACAGTAATTAGCTAATTACTAAATGGAAACCCTAATATAAAACTCAAGTTGAGTTCGAGACTGTTATGTAACTATGTTGGTATGATTAAGGTTAAGTATTATAGAATTTTATATTTATTAGGCAAACCCTAATTAATATTTAGAAATATTAATTTCTAGAAAACCTATTATAACCCTAATTGTTAGAATTAGTAACCCTAATTATCCAATTGGAGCCCTAATTACAAAATTAGCAATCTCAATGATAATAAGTGAAACAATTAGATAACCTATGTTAATTAAAGAAACCCTAATTATAATTTTTAGAAACTAAAATTTTATATTTTAAACCCTAACTAGAAATTTTACATTTTTTGTGCTAAATCTTAGGGTTAAACCCTGAGGGTCAAACCCTAAGGGTCAAACCCTAAGGGTTGGCCATGTTATAAGATTGCCATTAAATTGGTTAGCCAAATGATAAAAATGCCCTTATTGCATTATTGGACATTACTTGTGTATTTTGCCAAGATGGGAGCACTACAAAAAAAGGGCCTTTAGCAACGATTTTTCGGGCAACGACTTTATAAGTCGTTGCTAAAAGTATATGTTTAGCAACGAAATTTGTCCTTCGTTGCAGATTGTGCCAGGCTTTCACTTTTTGCAACGAAAATTCATAAGTCGTTGCAACATTTCGTTGGTAATTCATTGGCGGGAAATTTTTTTGTTAGAAATTCGTTGCAAAATTTTCGGCCACTTGATTTCCTGTCATCGTGGGCAACGAAAGTTTTTTTGGTTCTAAAAATGGGGCTTTAGCAACGATTTTTCAAATAACGACTTTATAAGTCATTGCTAAAAATATATGTTTAGCAATGAAACTTGTCCTACGTTGTAGATTGTGTCAGACTTTCACTTTTTGCAACGAAATTCATAAGTAGTTGCAAAATTTGGAAACAAAATTAGTTAGAAATTCGTTGCAAAATTTCTAACCACTTGATTTCTCCTCATCGTAGTAAATCTAAAATTTTTTGTGCTATATTTCGTGCCTAATATAGATCATATTCATCGGCAACAATTTTTATTTTTGTTGCATATTTTATACTACTTTTGCAACGACTATTAACATGTTGCCTAAAATTAAGATGATAATAATAATAATAATAATAATAATAATAATAATAATAATAATAATAATAATAATAATAATAATAATAATAATAATAATAATAATAATAATAATAATAATTGTATTGTAGATCTTCTTCTTAGCTTTTCGGAACATCTTGAATCATCCCAATCAGAGTTCGGATGCGAGAGTTATGGCCTTTTTATCAACGAAGATCAAAGCTAAGAGTTCTCATGTGTAATAACCCGATATTTTCTATATAATTAAATTAGAAATTTTGCGTAAAATTATTTTTTTAAAAGGTGAGAATGCGTGCAAGGTAATGTGTATGTATTTATGTGATGAATATAAAATATATTTATAATATGAATAATTTTAAATAATTTTATTTTAGAATTATTGATCATTATAAATTATATTCTTTTAATAATTAATTTTATAGTAGAAATTTTTTATTAATTATTTTCAATAAAATATTATTATTATATTATTTAGATAATATATGAAATGATTATAGAATTATTATAATAATTATTTTATTATATGAATTTATTTTAGATTAAATAAGTTAATTAATTTAACTTAATTAATAGTGTTGTATATGCAAGATAAACCGGATATGGAATCCAAACCCTAATTTTGAATTTTGATCAAGGAATGAGAATAATTATATAATATTAATTATATTTTGATTTTTCGGTGCTATAAATATGTACTGTATGTACGTAGTGATAAGGGTTGGTCAATTATGGTGTATTATGACCAAACCCTAATAATATTTTTATAAACCCTAGTATTACTGTTAAACCCTAGCTTCGAAGTCAAATGAGACTTTAAAATCTGTTAAGTCACTATGTTATGTGGTGTATGATATGTATTATAAAGATTTGATGCTAATTAGGAAAACCCTAATTATAAGAGACCTTAATTGTAAAATTAAGACCCTAATTTCTTAAATTATAAACCATAAACAGTAATTAGCTATTTGCTAAATGGAAACCCTAATTTAAAACTCAAGTTGAATTTCGAGACTGTTATGTAACTATGTAGGTATGATTAATGTTAAGTATTATAGAATTTTATATTGATTAGGTAAACCCTAATTAATATTTAGAAATATTAATTTCTAGAAAACCTATTATAATTAACCCTAATTGTTAGAATTAGTAACCCTAAATATCCAATTGGAGCCCTAATTGCTAAATTAGCAATCTCAATGATAATTAGTGAAACTTAAAGCTAATCTTCAATTCTATGAAATTAGATAACCTATGTTAATTAAAGAAACCCTAATTATAATTTTTAGAAACTAAAATTTTATATTTTAAACCCTAACTAGAAATCTTTCAATTTTTGTGCTAAACCCTAAGGGTCAAACCCTAAGGGTTGGCCATGTTACAAGATTGCCATTAAATTGGTTAGCCAAATGACAAAAATGCCCTTATTGATTATTGGACATTACTTGTGTATCTTTCCAAGATGGGAGTTCGTAAACAAATCGAACAAATCCATGTGCCTTAAATCAACACATATCAGCCAATTACTAGCTATATTCATTGCACACAGGTCATTTATAAGATCAAAGAGAGAGAGAAAATTCATTTAAGCCTCTTTTGTGACCAAACACTCAACCAATCCTCTCTCTCACTAAAACCCACGAAAATTATAAGTTTTTCAGTCACAAAATCCAGCCCCATGAATTTCATAACAAATCTAGAAGCCTAGAATCAAAAATTTGTTCATAAAAGGTATAAATCCTAAACTAGAAATCTGATCTTGATCAATGTGTTAGATGTTGTTTCTTTTGTGTTAAACATGTTGTTTGTAGTCCATATAGTTGATTTGGGTTGGTAAATGATATATCAATAACATTTAAGTGCAAAAATTTGAATTTTTTCAAAATCTGGAAAAAATTTATTTTGTGTTTTGATAATGAATGTCAGAGGCTGTAGATTCTTGGCTATTTATTATTTTTGTTGTTTTATGTTTTGGATTGATAGTCTGGTATGAGGTCTTTGTTCTAAAAGTGAAATCACAGTCATTTGATGTTTAGATTTCGAGTTATTATTGGTCAAAACCCGTTGACCGGGCATGACCAGTCAAATTCTAGGTAACCCATAAATGGGTTTTTAGCGTCTGACAAGATTTTTAAATGCCAAGATCTGTTAGATGATTGAATGTTTGATGTTATTTTTCTAACCAGATTGTAGTGTGTTGTGTTGGGTAAAATCTATATACGCACTACACGCAAGTATACGTCGTCAACAAGTAATAAAGTAATGAGAAAAGTATCGTTCCCACAAAGTTCAACTAGTAATAAACTTAACTTACAATTACCAATTTCCTATTAATCCTAATTTTATTAAACTATTCAACTCAATGATTATAATTAAAGAAACTAAATTAAAGAATAAATAAATTACCACAAACCAATCACAAATATCAAAATCTGGAAATTCACACAATTAATGGAGAATTAGACTTATGATTTCACCTTAAGCTTCACTCTGATTTTAACACCTTTATTCCAATTCAATTCACTATCCCAATTTATTAATCAAGAACACAAATGTAGTATTAACCACCTCTCGATGTACTAATACCGTAATAACTTAAATTCATAATTAAGATAGAAACAAGTTAAACACCTTAATCAAATAACTCACTATATCTCTATGTGAATTACAATTAAAGAAGGTTTAAGATTAAGTTCTCTATCCGATTACATGCGATGTCAAGCATATCTCTACCTTAACATTTATCAAGATTCAGCTATTCACAAAATTCATGAACACATGTTATATTAACTAAGTTTAGATTCGAATATCCTCTCTCGATTCCATAGAAATCCACAAAGAATTGTTGATTAGGCAATTCATAAATTCAAGCTCAAATTAATATAGATAAACTGGAAATAGATTATTGAACTGGAAATCATAGTTTACAAAATCATCAATTCACTCAAAGATCCATCATAAGCCTAAAAAGTGAATTAGTTCATCATAAATGAAATAACTACTGAATAAATCATAGGAAACATTCTTTCAATTACAATTAGTAGCCTAAGAAGAAGAATATTGAACAACACCCTTCACGTAGCCTAGAATTGCAATTGCCTCGAAAATCTCCTCGAAATACTCCTCCAACGCTTGCTTACTAAAATTAATCTTCGTAATATGCCTTGTGTGTTGTTGAATTCGTTGTTGATTAAGTAATAGATGTCCAACACACAAGTCCCTGCCAAAATTCCATCTCTCTAGAGTTCCATTGCCATGCAATATGCTAGAATCCATGCCCAAGAAGAGTTTCAAGCTTAATGTAAGTCTCATAGATTCGACACCCCTTTTACCGGTACCGGGTGTATGTGTTAAAAAGGCTCACCTTTGCGGCTACCATTCTCGTTAACTCGAATGAAGACCCCGCCACCATACGGGGTCCGTTTCTACAAAATGACTTGCTATAGCTTCATGAATTCTTCCAAAACCGCTCCAATTAACTCCGAATGATTCCAAATGACTCCAAATCTTCGTTAAACGCCGCAACAACCATCCTACACATATAAGAACACAAAACAAGTAAAAACGAATATGAACACACGAAAATAGCAACAACTAAGCAGGACATAAACACCGATTCGTGTACATAAAATCCACTTATCAAAATCTCCCAAACTTAAATCGTGTTAGTCCTCGAGCACAAAATAACTACATGCTATGCAATGCAACGAGATGAAATGAATATGATCTAATTTATATGCTTTTGAACCCAACAGTGTCGCAGAATCAAGATTATCTCACCGGCGTCAGAGAAAACAAGCAACTCTACAATATTAACTATAAAAACCAATCCACAACTCCGTTTTTATCCTCAAATCTTAACTCATCACCACTGATATAGTGTGCGTGTGTGATCAACATCCATGATAACTGCTACAGACTAAAATTCAATACATGATCAATTTCTTAGAAGGAATCCTACAGTGCAAACTTAAAAATTCCAAAGATAGACAAGTTCCAACTAGAACTAAGCAATTACTGTTTCCAGGGGTTCATAAAGGGCACTTATACTTTATTTATATATAGTTTCTTTTTTTCTCTTCTTCTTTTTTTTCCACGGGGGCTTTTTGCTCTTTTCTTGTTTTATTCATTTTTTAATCATGACTGTGCAATGTCCCATTCCATTAGGCTAACAGTGCTACCCCTTAGCGAGCTTTCAACCAACGACTCCCAGACCATAAAAGACCTTAAGGCGCTAGGTGTAAAGACAATCCCCTCGGGCGTACTTGCTCAAGTAACAAAGGCCCTGAAACAAGACTAGTCACGATATATATACTTTTTTTATAAAGCTTATGTACCCCACATATAATCCCCCAAACTTAGGTTCTTACATAATTTTTGCCTTTACTGCCTATCCTTGTCGTTTTCTCATTTACTCTAGCACTATCCTTTAGAAGCTACTTATGTATCAATTTGAACTAACCAGTCAACGAAGATGTTATTATTCATGCTAACCTTTTTATACCAGTTTCAAACGAGCGCAAGATTCGATTCATAACAGAAATTGTATCACAATTCTAATAATCAATGTTGTATTGGTTAACTTGTTATCAATTTCATCATTGGCCCACAAATAACATGAAATACAACACTGCTGGACATATGCAAACACCATATTTAACTATTTTTTTTACATAACAAACAAAATGCGATCATAACATAATTAAACATAATGCAATAACAAAAATAACCTAAGCTACTATGTATGCACCTAACCTATATGCAACATTATAAATCCTAATTACCATGCAAAATTGGAATTATGATGACAAATTTAAACCTAAGTAATACATATGCACGCAAACATGAATTTAAATCCCCCAAACTTAAGTAATACAATGTCCTCATTGTATGAATAATCAAAATTAAGTACATGAGGACTTCCCTGCTATCGCTAAAGTCTGAGGAGGTGGTTGTTGATCTTCTTCGTCTAAATCACTCAGTGGAAACCTCGACATTGGCACGGGCTGCTGATATGGAAATTGGGCCGCCGGGTTGGTTGAAGCTCTATAGAGTTGTGTTGAGTGCGGCAAAAGATGCGTTCATAGCATCAAACATGTGATCTTGCCTTAAAGTGGGGCACCGCATCTCCCGACGTGCTACCTTGTTTTGCGCATTCATTTGATTTTGAAAATCAAGAAACTGAGGACTAGATAGTGCCTCGGTCTGCGGTACCTGCTCGGCCCCTTGATCTCCCATAGCTTCATCATCATCCTCTGACGTTGCTGTAGCATCAACTTCGTCCTCCAAAGCTGATGGAAAAATAAATCCCAGTCCACGAGGATGTGGCTCGCCTCTTGCCCATACAGAATACCACGCTATCATTTTAGAGTCTAGCAATGCAAGTGGCATCTGTGTGGGATCATCGTCGAACCATCTCACCCCTGCTTGACGACACAACCCACATATACGAAAGGTGTGGTGGTGTCACCTCAAAAATTTCCACGTAAACACCCCATGGATGGAGAAATGTATAATGGCCCCGACGTCGATGATGAAATCTTACATAATTAAGTGCATAAGAGTAACGCCTTCTCTTTAGTCACGCCCGAGGTATGTTGGGGCGACGATATCTGCTTTAGTGCATAGGAATGCGTACCATATTTTTCCATACCGACTAAGGTCCTTGCTATGGAACACTGTGCCTCCCTTCCGACCTTTGGCCCATGTTGTTCCCAGCTTAGTCATCGCGTTGAGTATTGCCTCATAGTCCGGATCAGAATCTCATAGATGAGCATATTGGTAGTGGCGAGGTACCCGCAGTTAATAGTAGGTGTTGATTGCATCGGCATTGAACGGAACCAAACAACCCCTCACAAACGCGTTGAATGGAGCTTTATCCTCAGCGTTTGCATAAAATTCCTTGACAATGTTGACCACAGTGGGTTCCGGCTCTTCAATGAATTTTGTCCACCCCTTTTGATAGATTTGAGGCATCATCTCCCCATCACTAGGATCCGGTGCCAACCCCTGCTCCGGTGTAAGGGCTTTGATGAGCATGTATTCATACCAGTCGGCGGCGGTAGCACTCACAAATTTCTGGCGATCAAAGGTCCGGGTTGGTTGTGACGGTCTTGATCTCTCTCCCCTTTGGCGTTTTGATGTTGGTTGTGAAGCCATGTTTTCTCTATTGCTTGACTCACAATACCTTGCCCCTCCAAATTTGGTTGATACACACCAACAAGCACTTGGTGTGCACAGATGATTATCCCCCAAACTTGTCAATTTGACCATCAATTATGGTGAATGAAGTTGAGTAACTTGAAAATAGTGATATGCTTGCCTTTCAATTGCTCACAAGTAGCCTCTATGAATGCCCTAATTCAAAATTTGATGAGTGTAGTTAAAGAGTGTTGTGAGGAATATGGGATGAGATGTGGTAGTATATAGAGGTGGTGTGAGGGGGTTTATTGGTGGATTGAAGAGGTGAGGAGAAGTAGTGGAGCATTGAAAATCGTGGGTGTACTGGGTGGTGGTTGAAGGTTATGGGGATTTAATTGAGGTAGAAGTTATGGAAGTTGTGGGAGCATATACATAACTGCCAAAAAAAATCAGTTGAGTTCCAGACCCCACCTTGACGACGGGGTGCAGCTAGAGCATTACCCTACGGGGCATGGCTACCTAATTTGATTTGAGGACCATTTTGCGGGGGTGCTAGTTTCTTAGGCCCGCCCGAGTGGGCATATGTTCTCACAATTTTTGGAAACCCTACGCCTTGCGGGGTCAGTAGACAAATGGGCTCATTTCAATGGGTATTGCTACTATTAGTTTCCTATGTTTTTCAACTTTGCTTCACGTTAGACTACTTCAATGTTCTCTTTCCAACCTGCAAGACATGAACATGAATGTTGGTGAACATTTTGATAAACGTCATTTATTATGGAGAGATTAACAAGACTTTTATTGTATGCTACTACCTAGTAATTTAATAAACAACATATTTTAACAAATATGAATGAAAAATACGAGAAATAAACTAAAGATTGGGTTGCCTTTCAATTAGCGCTTGATTTTAAGTCGGTCAGCCTGACTACTTCCTGTTCATGTTGTGTCCGCCAATGTGATGGCGATGACATCGGTGTTGGCCTCGCCACCCCAATAGTGCTTTACACGATGATCGTTGACCTTGAATGTTTCTAGCGGATTGCGACTGTAGAGTTCAACGGCGCCATGAGAGAATACCCGCTTTATAGTAAATGGTCCCGACCATCTCGACTTAAGATTTCCTGGGAACAATCCTAGCCGTGAGTTGAACAAGAGGACAGATTGACCCAGCTCGAATGTTTGATGCATAATTTTTTGGTCGTGCCATCTTTTTACCTTTTTTGTATAATTTGGAGTTCTCATAGGCGTGAAGGCGAAATTCGTTGAGCTCATTCGGTTGAAGTAGTCTCTTTTCCCCTACAGCTGCTTGATCGAAATTGAGTTTTTGAACCGCCCAATAAGCCTTATGTTGTAGCTCGACCGGTAAGTGACAAGCCTTCCCGTACAGTAGTTGATATGGTGACATCCCGATTGGTGTCATGTACGCAGTCCGGTATGCCCATAATGCATCATCAAACCGAAGTGACCAATCTTTACGACTCGAATTTACTACTTTCTCAAATATCTTCTTAACTTCTGTAACATCCCCAAATCCGGGTATCTTCCAACCCGACAGATGGTGATATACTGTACAAACATTCATACATTCATTCAAATGAAAAGCCTCAAAAGAACGAATATCTCTAATATATAATCAAAATAATATTTACATTCTCCCATGTTCTAAACCCATTACAAAGGTTCTTTGTCATAATATCAATTACATTATAACATTAAACCTATACTATTACATGTATGCTTTAACGATCCGCTTTTAGCTTTTCCTTTATCCTTATTCGATCCTTCTGGACGTTCACTTAGTCAAGCTTCATATGGTTCAAGCAAATGTGAGCATAACTAGCTCAAAGAAGTATGACAATTTCAATAAATAACATGCTTGACACATAAGAATCAGATATCTTCAATAATCGAATAATAGTTATGAAGTACTATTGATGATTCAAAATAAAGACTTCATCTTTCTTTCAAAATGTTTTACAATAATAATAATATTCAAGAAATATTCCGTCCAAGACCTTGAGCATTTCATTCTTCTTTGAAACGGACAACCTGGAACTAAATTCGTAAGCCCGATATTACTTACGAGCACTTCTAGGTGATCATCCTATTGTACTCTATGTTGATCAACACTACATTCATTAAATGTATGACGCTTAATCGCAGGCAACCTCACGTGCTCGTCGCTGCTTGACAACAAAAACATTTGTTTAACATTTCAGTCTTCTTTTGAAAACCATAACAAGTAGTTGACAAAAGATAACAACATTTGATAACAGCTGAATAGATTATCAATAATCCAATCAATATATCAGGTCTAGCAAAAAGAATTGGCTTTAACTTCATTGTACATCAATTCATGCGTAAGGATACATGAACTTCAAAACTTGTTCACATTAAACTGAGACAAGAGTTAGAATACTTTCCTTTAGCGTTTGCTATGGTATAATTACTTTATGATTGAATCTTTCAAGTCTCTACACACATGATCACATATTGCCTCATATTAGGTCATATATAATCAAGTATGTATATAACTATATCTTACCCTTCATCTCAATCTAATTCCGTATTAGATTTAGTTACTATCTATTTCGGTTTATCATTATACTTGCATTCATGTTTGACTAGATTATCTCAACCATTATACACCATCTTTAAGGTTTAACAAAGATTTAACAATGCTACTTTACGTTCCTTAAAGTGTGTTTACTTTGAATCATTTACATTCTTTTCTTTATGTTTGAAATTTACTCTTTACTATCTTTGTTCTAAGGTCAGCATCATGCGCCAAATCATAAGCTTTACATCTCATGGCCATGCAAGAGTTAACAAGTGGAGAGGTCCCGAACTCAAGGCCCATGACGCGTCCTTACTTTCGGTCAGTCATGCTGCGCCACTCTTTCAAGAGGTCATGGCTTGTTCATGGCGGCAAAAGCGACGCTTATCATTTATATTATGGTTCGTGATTGCACATGAAGTTTCTAGTGTGCTCAGACATCAACATTGGCAAACTGCTACTCCATTCATTTGTCCTAGGGTTAGCGTCGCGGCGCCAACTCTGTGCGCCAGAAATTTTTTACAAATTTTAAATTTTGTGAACTTCCCGGACGCATAATTTCTTCGTTATAAGTCCGAATTGGCTCGTTCAAAAGCTAACGGTTCACAAATTATGTACTCTATGCATTCATGCAAAAATTTTATCTATTTTTACTTCGTTTGCTAAAAATTCACCTATTAGTTCATTTTTAACAAAAACGATAAACGTTCGTGAACGTTCAATGCTCGTTTCTTCGTTCTAAGTCGGAATTCGGTCATTTTCGAGTTCGCAACTCTAGAATACCAAATATGAATTGTCTCCATCAAAAACCAACGTTTCCGAGTTCAAGCACAAAATTTGAATTCTAATCTGAGAATTTCAGGAATTCAACGTTTATCATCCAATCGTGCAATTTTCGGCAAATCTTTATTATTTATGATTTGTTCATTACTTCAAATGAATTCAATTCATCATATGAACACCTCAACATACCTAATACAACAATTTATTTTCATGTTGGATTTTGACTTATTCCTTCATGAGCTTATAAATTATTAAATTATAAACTACTTTTAACTTCATTGTTTATAACTTATGAAAGTTAAAGTCTTTTAATCATCATACTTATATGTTCTTAACATATAATATCATTCATGTTTACATGATACAAATTCATATAAACCCTTAACTTTTCATACTAACATTCAAGGTTAACTTATAACAAGTTCCTAACTTTTATAAGTTCAAAAGACTTATTTCTAACTTATGTGACTTAAGTTCATTGCTTAGACATTCTTCTTACTTCTTAACATTCATGTCCTTAAACTATACTTTTCTTATCAACCTATCATGGTAGGGATAGAAGATAATTGGAGAAGAAGTCTTACTCTTTAAGTATTTGCAAAGTAGTCTTCTTCTTCTTCTTGATTATAAAAGTAACTTATTTGTAGCTTAATCTCCCTAACACTTAAGCACTTTGTAATAGTTTAGATTGTTTGAACAAGTGTTAAATGGCTAGCAAGCCTTCTCTATTTATAGAACAAACAAGGTTAGGGCAATTTAGTCATTAAATCACCCACCTCCTTAAGCCACATCCTTACTATTCATTACTTGCTTAGCACAAATCCTATCCTTTGCTTGGTCATTACTCCTAACACTTGGTCATTACATTAACTTAGTCACCACATTAACTTGGTTACCAAGAATAACCATATTAATATGATTTTCCCCATGGATCAAACAACTCATGGATTCTAGCTTGGGCTTAAATTAACATAGCTTTTGGGCTTGTATTAATAAACACCAACTTGTTCATTAATTAACATTTGGGCCTCACATTTAATTCACTTGGGCTTGTACCAATTATAACCAATCTTTCAAGTCCATTCTCATTACTCAATACATATACATAGAGTTTATGTATCATTCTCGTATTTAACTCTTATATAAATTTATTATATACGATAATCCATCATTCGTCCAAACTCGTATAATACTTCGTATTATACTCGTTTTCATTACTTTGTACAATACCTAAGTATCATACAATTATTACTTACATAATAATACTTCGCTTTCCTTAATATTCATAACTTAAGTCTGCAAGCGAAACATTACATTTTCCATAACTAGATTATTATTACGTAATCCGTCTTACCTTGATATTCTATCATACATATTTCTCAGAAATTCAAAAATAATTCCCGAGCAAATACTGATGAATAGTGTTTTTTAAAAAATTTCTCGGAAAACTTTTATTTTCGTCTTGGAAATTCAAACACTTTAATTCCATCACATAGCTAAAATAATATGACATTCCAACATAAATAGGTTATAGAATGACAACCATCTTGATATCACATATAATATAATTTTATTATTATTTAATTTAATAAAATCATTTTACAATAAAAAAAATCCGAATTTCTCGGTCGTTACATCCTTCCCCCCTTATAAACATTCTGTCCCTAGAATCTTGTCTTACTTTAATCAAATAGATGAGGAAAATTTTTCTTCATCTTTTCTTCTAATTCCCACGTTGCTTCTTCGGCATCGTGGTTCTTCCATAATACCTTTACTGATGGTATTACTTTGTTCCGCAGAACTTGTTCCTTTCTATCAATGATTTGAATCGGCCATTCTTCATATGTTAAATCCTTTTCATTATGAATCAGCTCATATTCAATTACGTGCTTATAATTCGGCTTATAAGGACGTGATACAGATACGTGGAACACATTATGTATTCTTTCTAGGTCTAGAGGTAATGCTATTACATAAGCTATCTCTCCCACCCTTTTTAATACCTCAATAGGTCCTATAAACCTTGGACTTAACTTTCATTTCTTTCCAAAGCGTATCTTTCCTTTCCAGGGAGATACCTTTAGAAACACATACGAGCCTATTTCAAACTCTCGATTTAATCTATGCGAGTCTGCATACTTCTTCTGTCTGTCCTGAGCTGTAATAAGATGCATCCGAATTAACTTTATTACATCCGATGTCTGCTGTACCAATTATGGTCCTAGCATCTGACGTTCTCCCACTTCATCCCAATACAATGGTGTTCTGCACCTTCTTCCGTACAAAGCTTCATAAGGTGGCATGCCTATGCTTGCATGAAAACTGTTGTTATACGTAAACTCTACAAGTGGTAGGTGATCATCCCAACTACCCTTGAAATCCATGACTCAAGACCTCAACATGTCTTCTAACGTCTGAATTGTCCTCTCGCTCTGCCCATCAGTTTTTGGATGAAACGTTGTACTTAACTTCAACTGTGTTCCCAACTATTCTTGCAAACTTCTCCAAAAGTTTGATGTGAATCGTGGATCACGATCTGACACAATAGAAACTTGTACTCCATGTCTAGAAATAATTTCCTTAACATATATTTTAGCTAACTGGTCTAAGTTATACTTGACCCTAATTAGTAAAAAGTGAGCCGATTTCATCAACCGGTCAACTATTACCCAAATCGAATCATACCCTTTGGTCGTTGTCGGAAGTCCCACCACGAAGTCCATCGTGATATGCTCCCACTTACATTCTGGAATTTCCAATGACTGTAACAAGCCACTGGGTCGTTGATGTTCAGCTTTAACTTTTTGACAAGTTAAGCATCTACTCACTTATTCAGCTATTTCTCTCTTCATGTTCGGCCACCAAAAACTCTGTCGAAGGTCTTGATACATCTTAGTGCTACCAAGATGTATCGAGTACCTTGAACTATGAGCTTCATGTAACACTTGCTCCTTTAATTCTGTCTCATTCGGAACCCAAATTCTTCCTTCAAATCTTAATAATCCCTCATTATCAAGACTATACTTAATATCTTCTTTATCGGATAACCGCTTCTTCATTTGGTTACACTCTTCACCTTGAGTCAGACTCTCTCCTTGACTTCTCTCTACGATGGTATATTGCATCTCCATCGTAAAAAGTATCTGCCTCGAATCACTTGGCATCTTTACTTCTATTTCTATCCTAGCCATCTCTGTTATTAACTCATCTTGAGTTGTTAATATAGACAACTTTTCCCGACCCTTCCTACTTAAGGCGTCGGCAACTACATTGGCTTTCCTAGGGTGATACAGGATTTCACAATCATAATCCTTTATCAACTCCAGCCATCTTCTCTGTCTCATTTCAACTCCTTCTGAGTGAAGATATACTTTAGACTTTTATGGTCCGTATATATCTCACATTTCTCCCCATAAAGATAATGTCTCCATATCTTTAGGGCAAATACTACCGCGGCCAGTTCCAGATCATGCGTAGGATAAACTTTCTCATAATCTTTCAACTGACGTGATGCATACGCAATGACTTTGCCATGCTACATGAGCATGCAACCAAGTCCTCTATGCGAAGCATCGCTATAAACTACAAAATTTCCTGTGTCATTAGGTATTGACAAAACAGGGGCTTCACTTAACCTTTTCTTCAGTTCTAAAAAACTGTCTTCACATTTATCCGTCCACACATATTTTACTGTCTTCCTTATCAGGTTAGTCAACATAGTAGCTATCTTTGAAAAATCTTGGATAAATCTTCGATAGTATCCCGCTAACCCTAGGAAACTCCGCACCTCGACGGCATTTTTGTTGTTCCCACTTTCATCACGCTTCTACCATTGCTTTGGATCCACTGAATCCCTTCTCACAATGACGTGACCTAAAAATTGTACTTTCTCCAACCAAAATTCATACTTAGTGAATTTTGCATATAACTTCTCCTTTTTTAGTGTCACCAACACTAATCTTAAGTATTCAGCATGATCTTCTGGCGTCTTAGAATAGACTAGAATATCATCGATAAACACAACAACGAACTGGTCCAAATATTTTTTGAACACTTTGTTCATTATATCCATAAATGCAGCTGGTGCATTCGTCAACCCAAATGACATTACCAGAAACTCGTAATGACCATAACGAGTCCTGAATGATGTCTTTGGTATGTCCTCCTTTCTAACCTTCAATTAGTGATACCCGTCATTCAAGAAATCTATCTTAGAAAAATACTTTTCCCCTTTCAATCGATCAAAAAGATCATCGATCCTCGGCAATGGGTATTTATTCTTTATCGTTAACTCGTTCAACTCTCGATAGTCGATACAAAGCCTTAACGATCCATCTTTCTTCGACAAACAACACCGGTGTTTCTCCACGGGGAAACACTCGGTTGAATGTACTTCTTATCCAATAGTTCCTGTAACTGAACCATTAGCTCTTTCATTTCCACAGGTGCCATACGATACGGTGCCTTTGAGACTGGTGTTGCTTCTGGGACAATGTCTATTACAAATTCGATCTCTCTATTCGGTGGTAAACCCGGTAATTCACTTGGAAACACATCCATGAATTCGTTCACTATGGGTATTTGTTCCATGGTTGCTCCCACTCACTGGGTGTCAACAACATGACACAGGTAACCTACATAACTATTCCTTAAAAGTTTTCTAGTTTGTGTCATTGTAAGACAACACGAGCATCTCGGTGATTTATTATCGTAAAATACTACAGGAGGTTGCTTCAACGTCCTAATACTCACACATTTCTTCTGGCAATCTATAATTGCTCAATGCTTAATCAACCAATCCATTTCAAGAATTACATCGAATTCTCCCAACTTTATCGGTATTAAATCTACCGATAATTTACAACCCCGTATATCTAAGCAACAATTCCTATGAATATCTTCAACAGGAATTATCTCTTGGTTTGCTACCTTAATAATCAAAGGTATAAGCAATTTTTTCAGAAAGTAATTCTAATCGTCTAGCAAAATCACATGCTATAAACGAATAAGAAGCACCCGAATCAAATAGCACGTAAGCATTTATGTTATTGATAGGGATAATACATGCAACTACATCCCGTGATGCCATCACATCTTGGACCGTCATATTAAAAGTGCGGGCCATTAATCTACCCCTATTGAGTCCGGACCACTAATAGCCAACTTACCGCTATTAGTGCCCTTATTTCCATCCGTCCTCTTCTTTGGGCGCTTCTTTGCTATGTGGTCACTGATCCACATACAAAGCATCTGTGGTTTTTCTTCGGATTTGGACAGTTAGGCGAAATATGCCCTTCCTGCCCACAATTATAACATACTCCTTTTCCTTTGAGATAGACTCCTAAATGAGTCTTCCCACAGGTTTTACAGGCCTCCATCCTCCTTTTTTTAATCCCTTTGCTTTACTCCTAGATTCCGAGTTAAAACCTTCCTTCTTTTGGCCGCCCACTACCACTGGCTTCCTCGTTCTTGATTCCTCCATCAATTTTCCCTTGTTTTTCTTATCCTTGTGGTACTGGCTGAGAGCCTCATTCCCACCTTCGGCAATTATTACCTTCTCTAATATGGTTCCAAAGAAAGTACTTTGAAACACAGAAATTCGACCATAGAGCCAGGGTTTCAAGCCCTGCTCGAACCGTCTAGCTTTTCTCACTTCCGTGTCCACTTGATGTGGGGCAAATCTTGCTAGTTCATTAAACTTGGCAGTATACTGGGGAACCGTCATATCCCCTTGTTTCAAATCAAGAAATCGCATCTCCATTCTTCCCTGCATACTCGTGGGAAAATAGTTCCCGAAGAAAATCTCCTTGAACCTCACCCACGTTAAATTTTCTATTCTGGCCCTAGCCTGGTTTGCCTCCCACCAGAAATTGGCCTCCCCTTTCATCATATAGGTTGTAAAAGCAACCTTTTGACCTTCTTCAACATTTGTTATAACAAATGCTTTCTCGATTTCTTTCACCTAAGTTTGGGCTTCTATTGGGTCCGTAGTTCCTTTGAACTCCGGCGGACCGACACTTTTTAAATTCTTAAAAGTAGTAACTCGTACTACTCCAAGATTTATGGGTACATTAGCCCCAGTTCGATTAAACGCGACCGTTAAAAGATTAACGAACTCTTTCATTGGATTAACCAGACCTTCTTCTGATTGATCAATATTAGTATCTTGATTTCGTTGTCTTCTTCTTGGCGACATTTTGCTGTTAAGAAAACAATACTTCATTATTACTTTATTCTTCTTATTTTGTTATTATTTGTACTGAAACAATAACTCATAATCATTACTCAATATGTTCCATAAAAAGACTTATATTGATTCATAACTTGTAGTATAACACTACATTGTTTACATTACTCAGCCTTAGCTAATTACATTACCATCCCGCAATTGCTTTCCAAAAATTGGGATTTACAAAAGACTACCCTTTGATATACAAAAGAGGGTTTTACGTCACTACTAGATACATAATATTTACATATCTAAACTATTCCAGCTATTACTAGATTACATCTGCCAAATGGCATTCTCAAAGTCTTTCGTAGCCAGATCAACAATGACCTCCCAACTAATAGTATGTCGAGTCTGCCCTTCTTCTATCGGATACCCACCACTTGTCATTGAAATCCACACGAGAACTCCTATATATATAGACATCTTCTCTACCTTCCGCTTTCGTAGTCTTTAGCTCCTCGCTGAGCTCAAAGACTTCGTTTTCAAATTTCATGGACCTTGTCCTTGGCCAAAACACGATCATCGTGTTCCTCTTCCCACATACCCTCCATACTCATTTTGTCCTCCCGGACAGCTTGGAGTTCCTCTTTCAACTCCTTAACCTCTTGATAATACTGGACATTTCTATCCAATACTGTCATGAATAGTGCCTTCATTGACTCCCCCGTAGTCAACTCTTCTGCAGGTGCAACCCGGTCAAAGGACATCACGTCCACCTCTTCCTTTAGCATGCCATCAAATATAGACATGTAGTTTATATTGTCCGAGTCTCCACACTCAATTGCCACCACTTCCGGTTCTACTGCTATGGGATTGGGTAGTATCTCTACTCGATTAACCAAATCCTCGCTCACTACATGTATGTCTCTATACATATCATTTTCTCCTGACATCTATAATAAAATAATATAGTTTGATTAGTACACGTCAGTAGAATAATAAAAACACATAACATAATATAATGCATTTTTATAGGGTTAGATTTCATCTTTTACTTCTTTATTCTTTCTTAAGGTTATGACTTAAGGTTCTAATTTCCCCCTTAAGTTTTATAACCTAGGCTTTGATACCAACCTGTAACGCCCCCAAATCTGGGTATCTTCCAACCCGACAGATGGTGCTATACTATACAAATATTCATACATTCATTCAATTGAAAAGCCTCAAAAGAACGAATATCTCTTATATATAATCAAAATAATATTTACATTCTCCCAAGTTCTAAACCCATTACAAAGGTTCTTTGTCATAATATCAATTACATTATAACATTAAACCTATACTATTACATAGACAGCTTAACGATCTGCCTTAGCTTTTCCTTTATCCTTATTCGATCCTTCAGGACGTTCAGTCTTAGTTGCGTTCATATGGTTCAAGCAAGAGTGAGCATAACTAGCTCAACAAGTATGACAATTTCAATAAATAACATGCTTGACATATAAGAATCGTATATATTCAATAACTGAACAATAGTTATGAAGTACTATTGATGATTTAAAATAACACTTCATCTTTCTTTCAAAATGTTTGACAATAATAATAATATTCAGTAAAACATTCACTCCGGTCCAAGACCTTGAGCATTTCATTCTTCTTTGAAAAGGACAACCCTGAACTAAGTCCGTAAGCCCGGTATTACTTACGAGCACTCTAGGTGATCAGCCTATTGTACTCTATGTTGATCAACACTACATTCATTAAATGTATGTACGTTTAATTATGGTAACCTCACGTGCCTGTCGTTTGACGACAAAAATATTTGTTTAACATTTCAGTCTTCTTTTGAAAACCATAACAAGTAGTTGACAAAAGATAACAACATTTGATAATAGATGAATAGATTATCAATAATCCACTCAATATATTAAGTCTAGCCAAAAGAATTGGCTTTAACTTCATTGTACATCAATTCACGCGCAAGGATACATGAACTTCAAAAACTTGTTCAGATTGAACTGAGACAATAGTTAGAATACTTGCCTTTAGCGTCTTCTACGGTATAATTACTTTATGATTGAATCTTTCAAGTCTCTACACGCATGATCACATATTGCCTCATATTAGGTCATATATAATCAAGTATGTATATAACTATATCTTACCCTTCATCTCAATCTAATTCCGTATTAGATTTAGTTACTATCTACTCCAGTTTATCATTATACTTGCATTCATGTTTGACTAGATTATCTCAACCTTTATACACCATCTTTAAGGTTTAACAAAGATTTAACAATTTACTTTCCTCCTAAAAGTGTTTTACTTTGAATCATTTATATTCTTTTCTTTATGTTTAAAATTTACTCTTTACTATCTTTGTTCTAAAGAAATAATGCTGCCACAGTTATAAGCTTACATCTCGTCTGCCGCAACATGCGAAGTTAACAAAGTGGAGAGGTCCTGACTTGGCATCATGACACGAAGTCCTTACTCAGCAAGGCGCACAAGCGCCACCACTCTGTAGAGAGGTCATGGCTCGTTTCGCTCAATGCGCTAAGGCGCCATCATTTATATTATGGTTCATGACATACATGATGAGTTTCTAGTGTGCTCAGACACTATTACGGCGTTGCGTCACCACTCATTTAGTTTAGGGTTTGGCTTAGCCATGGCCAACTCAGGCACCAAAATTTTTTACAAACTTTGAATTTTGTGAACTTCCTGGACGCATAATTTCTTCGTTATATGTCCGAATTGACTCGCTTAAAAGCCTACAGCTCACAAATTACGACTCTACGCGTTCATGCAAGAATTTTATCTATTTGACTTCGCTTGCTAAAAATTCACCTATTAGTTCATTTTAACGAAAAACGATAAACGCTTTTGTGAACGCTCAATGCTCGCTTTTTTGTTCTAAGTCGAAATTCGGTCATTTTTTGAGTTCGCAACTCTAGAATACCAAATATAAATTGTCTCCATCGAAAACCAACGTTTCCGAGTTCAAGCACAAAATTTGAATTCTAATCCGAGAATTTCACGAAATTCAACGCTTATCGTCCAATCGCAATTTTTTTCTAAGAAATCTTTATTACTTATGATTTGTTCATTACTTCAAATGAATTCAATTCATCATATGAACATCTCAACATACCTAATACAACAATTTATTTTCATGTTGGATTTTGACTTATTCCTTCATGAGCTTATAAATTATTAAATTATAAACTACTTTTAACTTCATTGTTTATAACTTATGAAAGTTAAAGTCTTTTAATCATCATACTTATATGTTCTTAACATATAATATCATTCATGTTTACATGATACAAATTCATATAAACCCTTAACTTTTCATACTAACATTCAAGGTAAACTTATAACAAGTTCATAACTTTTATAAGTTCAAAAGACTTATTTCCAACTTATGTGACTTAAGTTCATTGCTTAAACATTCTTCTTACTTCTTAACATTCATGTTCCTTAAACTATACTTTTCTTATCAACCTATCATGGTAGAGATAGAAGATAATTGGAGAAGAAGTCTTACTCTTGAAGTATTTGCAAAGTAGTCTTCTTCTTCTTCTTGTTTATGGAAGTAACTTATTTGTAGCTTAATCTCCCTAACACTTAAGCACTTTGTAATAGTTTGGATTGTTTGAACAAGTGTTAAATGGATAGAAAGCCTTCTCTTTTTATTGAACTCACAAGGTTAGGGTAATTTAGTCATTAAATCACCCACCTCCTTAAGCCACCTCCTTACTATTCATTACTTGCTTAGCACAAATCCTATCCTTTGCTTAATCATTACTCCTAACACTTGGTCATTACATTAACTTGGTCACCACATTAACTTGGTTACCAAGAGTAACCATATTAATATGATTTTCCCCATAGATCAAACAACTCATGGATTCTAGCTTGGGCTTAAATTAACCTAGCTTTTGGGCTTGCATTAATAAACACCAACTTGTTCATTAATTAACATTTGGGCCTCACATTTAATTCACTTGGGCTTGTACCAATTATAACAAATCTTCCAAGTCCATTTTCATTACTCAATACATATATATATAGTTTATGTATCATTCTCGTATTTAACTCGTATATAAATTTATTATATACAATAATCCATCATTCGTCCAAACTCGTATAATACTTCGTATTATACTCGTTTTCATTACTTTGTACAATACCTAAGTATCATACAATTATTACTTACATAATAATACTTCGCTTTCCTTAATATTCATAACTTAAGTCCGCAAGCGAAATATTACATTTTCCATAACTAGATTATTATTACATAATTTGTCTTACCTTGATATTCTATCATTAAGTATTTCTCGAAAATTCAAAAATAATTTCCGAGCAAATACCGATGAATAGTATTTTTTAGAAAACTTCTCGGAAAACTTTTATTTTTGTCTTGGAAATTCAAACACTTTAATTCCATCACATAGCTAAAATACTACGACATTCCACCATCAATAGGTTATAGAATGACAACCATCTTGATATCACATATAATATAATTTTATTATTATTTAATTTAATAAAATCATTTTACAATAAAAAAAATTTGAATTTCTCAGTCATTACAACTTCTCTGTTTGATACCTCAGTCTGTCCACTTGTTTGAGGGTGATACGCTGTAGCTACCATGTGGTTGACCCCATATCGTGCCAAAAGAGCTGTGAAGGACTGATGAGTGAGTTTTATACTCATAATTGAGTGCGTTTGAGCTTAATCTTTTGGCTGATTTTAAGTGTTTGTGTCTATTAATGCATGTTTTATGTTGTTTTGTAGGAATTGGGTCAAAAGTTACTTGGATCGACGTTTGGGGTGGCTAGATTCACGTTTTCGGCTTGCCATTTACACAGTAGTCACTTCAGAGACAATTTGAGTATTGTTCCGGACCTTATTTATAAAAACTCAAATAATGAAAGTTTTAGATCTACTTTTCCTCTTTCCGGATCATCTTGAATCATCGAAATCGGAGTTCGGACGAAGAAGGTATGACCATTTTCCAAAAGGACGCTTGAGCAAAAATGTCGAAACTTGGGGCCAAGTACCGGGGCGCCCAAAATAGCCTATGCCCAAAGGCAAGTAATCTTGGGAGTAGGTTTTGAGCGTCAAGCCCAGCGGCCAAGGCCATGCGAAGGGCTTGGTGATGGCCTCGGACGCTGCTTTGAGCGAATTTTGACAACTTTTTCGACTCCAAATTGATTGGGTTTGTTCCTAAACTAAAAATTAGACTTGTAACCTATAAATACATGATGTAAGGCATAAAATAGAGGGAGATTACAAAGATTAGACTAGAGATACACTCCATTAAATTAGAATCTAAACCCTAGTTCTTAGATAGCCATTGGAGATTGAAGCAAATTGAAGAACATTGAAGATCAAGAGCAAGAGCAAGAGGGGAGCATCAGATTTGCTGACAACAGATTCTATTATCTTTTCTTATCATACTTTTATCTTTTAATGTCTATTCAATTGTGGATTCTTGGTTTTAATTCATTATTTATGAACTAACTCTTTTATTAAGATTTCAATTGAACCTTTTATGGCTATAAATTAGTTATTTGATTTATTCCAATTATTTGTGTCAAAGTGAATTGTTCATCTTGCCTTGTACTTATTGCTTAATTATTTGATCAATAATTACCTTGTTACTCTAGAAGGAATTGAGAAAGGAATTCTAAAGTTAGAACTGGGCATGATGACATGTGACTTAGTTATTTGCACAGTGAATAATTAGGTTTGTGAATAGAATGAGAATATCTATTTGCCGCATGTAACACATAAGGAATTGGGATTATAGCGAGTTTAATTCAATTGTTTTGCATAGAGTTATAGCAAAATTAATCTGGGTTAAATAGAAGTCAAATGATCGCTTGAGAAAGGGCTTTTAGCATTTGAGAATTCCTGTTAACAATTCAGTAGACATAATAATTGGGATAATTGGTTTATAGTTCATAAATGGGGATATTGGAGTCTTAACTTTTATTTATTTGAATTTATTTATAAAGCAATTCAGTGTAATTAGTCAATTTAGTTTTCTTAATTAGAAAAATCACACTTTGCAATTGTTTAAATAAAATTGATTTGGTTAAGAGTTAGTACTTGGTGAATTTTATTAAATAATTCCTCGTTGGAACGATACTCTACTTTCACTTTATTACTTGTTGACCGTGTATACTTGCACGTATTCATTGATTGCGAAATCGATCAACAATGACCTATTACAGAAGTGACATCCTTCGTCACTTATTATTGCTCTTGGCGTGCCAAACCTCGTAAAAATGTTTTTTTGTAGGAATTTGAGGACCACCTTGGCATCGTTGGATGGTAGTGCTGCAGCTTTAACCCATTTCGATATGTAATCCACTACGAGTAGATTATACTGATTGTTCAAAGATGAAGGGAATGGCCCCATGAAATCGATACCCCATACATCAAAGATTTCCACTTCAAGAATTGTTTGTAGAGGCATCTCATTCCGTTTCGAAATGTTGCTCACCCTTTGACATCTATCACATTGTTTGACGAAATGGTGGGTATCCTTGAATAATGTAGGCCAATAAAACCCAGCTCGCAACACCTTTGTTGTTGCCCTCTCGCTACCATAATGCCTGCCATATGCAAATGAATGACACTCATGCATAATGTTCTTCACTTCACTATAAGGCACACACCTTCTAATCATTTTGTCGGTGCACTTCTTGAACAAATACGATTCGTCCCACTTGTACCATTTCACATCATGAAAAAACTTCTTTTTCTGTTGTCTTGTGAGATCAGGTGGAAGAATGTTGCTCACAAGAAAATTTGCATAATCCGCATACCAAGGAAATTCTGTAGAAATCCTAAACAATTGCTCATTTGGGAATGATTCGTTGATTTCACACCTGTCTTCTTTCGATTTCCCTTGGTTTTCCAGCATAGACAAGTGATCGGCTACTTGATTTTCCGTTCCCTTTCTATCCTTTATTTCTAAGTCAAACCCTTGAAGTAGAAGAATCCATCGGATAAGGCATGTCTTAGCATCTTTTTTTGCTATTAGGTACCGAATCGCCGAATGGTCCACGTAGACTATCACCTTAGTCCCGATCAAGTATGCCCAGAACTTGTCAAACACATTTACCACTACACGTAATTCCTTTTCCGTGGTTGTATAATTCATTTGCGTCACTGTGAGTGTTTTGCTTGCATAGTATATGGCGTGAAATACATTATCTCGACGTTGGCCCAAAATAGCCCCAACCGCGTAGTCGCTTGCATAACACATTAGCTCGAATGGCATGTTCCAATCCGATGCGACGATCACGGAGGCTGTAGTCAATTTCTTCTTCAATAATTCAAACGCTGACTTGCATTCCTCATCAAAACTAAAAATATCATCCTTCTCTAACAGACTGCATAGAGGTTTTGCAATTTTAGAGAAGTTATTTATGAACCTCCTATAGAACCTAGCATGTCCCAGAAAACTTCTAATACCCTTAACTGAGCTTGGTGGAGGAAGTTTCTCGATTGTTTCCAACTTTGCTTTGTCAACCTCCAATCCTTGAGCCGATACCTTATGGCCCAAATGTGAGACCCTAGATTTTATGAATAAATATTTAATTTTTTCGAAATAATTTTTTTGAATATTATGGTGTGGATTTGATATAATGTTATAGTTGTGGGTAGTATTTATAAATTTTGTAATGTATGCAAGTTGTTATATAATATTCGATTGGTTTGGGAATATTCTTTTTGTTGGGGAATATCCGTACGACGAGCACAACAATCATTGGTGGACCCATTAATGTAATTATCATTTGATTGAGAAAACGATAATAATATTTTTATGAGAATAACGGCAGTAAGTTTTACTTGTTAAAACCGCTTGAACTACTTGGTAGTAAAGTACAAAGAATACGCTGTGGTTGATAAGAGTAGCACACCAGATTGATTATTAATGCTTACGTGAGAAGTCACCATTTTGTTTTATTAGTATTATTAATGTAATAAGACGTAAAACTTTTTATATAAAATAGAATACTTTTATAAAGTTATTCATTTTATTAGACTATAAATAGAATATATAATATTCTATTACGCATAATATTTTGCATAGTAAAATCTTTTTATATAAAATGTAATACTTTTATAAAGTTATTTATTTTATTAGACAATAATTAGAATATATTATATTTTATTATGCATAGTGTTTGATAAGGCTCGCGATAAGATTTGCATAGTAAAATCTTTTTATATAAAATGTAATACTTTATAAAGTTATTCGCTTTTATTAGATTATAAATAGAATATATTATACTTTATTGTAAACAAATCTGGACCGTCCGTTTAAAAGTAAATCAATCTGGACCGTTCATGGATTGATTACTATTCAGTCCATTCTTCTAAAAATA
This sequence comes from Panax quinquefolius, assembly GCA_020205615.1. NCBI lineage: Eukaryota > Viridiplantae > Streptophyta > Magnoliopsida > Apiales > Araliaceae > Panax > Panax quinquefolius. Next base: position 316,706 of record JAINUW010000428.1, on the reverse strand, counting down.
GAAGCTCATTCCTTCATTATTTCTTACGAATTCACTGCTACTTCACTACTTCTATATCCAATTTCTTCTATAAAGTAAGGGGAATTTTTTTTTTTCATATTCATGAAGAGAACTTCTGTTATTTCATTCTTTATTATTCTGTTAGAATAACCTATATACGCGTTCTACCCTATACTTGGTGAAATTCTTCTATATTACATTATTTATTATTTTGTTGGAATAACCTATATACGCGGTCTACCCTATACTTGGTGAAATTCTTCTGTTATTCCATTATTTATTATTCTATTGGAATAACCGGTATACGCGGGCTACCCAATACTTGGTGAAATTCTTCTGTTAATCCATTCTTTATTATTCTGTTGGAATATCCTGTCTATACGTTCTACGCCGGACTTGGTTCCGTTATTTATTATTCTGTTGGAATAACCTGTCTATGCGAAGTACCGCATGCATGGTGATTTTCTGTTGTTATTACATTCTTTATTATTCTGTTGGAATATCCTGTCTGTGCATTTTATGCCGGACCTAGTTCCATTATTATATATATGTTAATTTTTAACAATTGTCACTTTAAAAATTTTCTCCATCTATGTCCACATAAAATGAATATTTTCCTTATCATATTAATCAATAATTAATTATTCACAAATAATATTACAGAATCACAATAATGAGAACCAGACAGTTCCCATGAAAGAGGGGGCTTTCCAATAAAGATTTCTCCTTACTGGCGCACAATTAGGTGACCAAACCTCTCCTTGTATGTAACTTTCTAGACATCGCCAATAATGTTATCTAATAATATTATTCAGATAATATGAATTATTGCTTTGATAATGAAAAATACCGTAGTGACAATTATTAAAACAATGAAGAATATAAAATATCAATGCAAAGAATTATCAATCAATAAAATATAATATTGATAAGAATTACTGTAATAATTATCGAGTAGTGCTTTCACGTAAGAATCAATAATTGTGCAATACCGCAATGCTACCGTGTTTTAACCAATTTAGTATTTTGACAAAGATTAATCTGTGAATAACTACACCGTCCATTTATAAACAACTTATATTTGTCGCTTTCTTCATCCAATCGCCACATGGGGCCCACAAAAGATCATACTGTCATTGCATTTAATATTCCCCAATTATAATGAATATTTTATAACCACTCATTATTTTGAAAAAATTATATATATCACCCTTAACTTTAACTTTTATCAATTTAACCATTTACCTAATAGTAATTATAAGAAAAATTGAATACTTTTATTTTATAAAATTCGGCCTTACAATCTCCCCTTCTTATGAAATTTCGTCCCCTGAAATTTACGTGACTGGTATTTCAAAGAGTTGAGAATACCTTGCTTTCATTTCGATTCTATCTCCCCGCATCATCATGATTTCTCTATTGCTCATCTCCCCGTATTTCGATATCATTCTAGAATACACTTCAAAACAAGGGTTAATTTAACAAATTAACATATCACATAATATCCCGATATACGATCGACCAACAAATAAGCTTAGGTAGGACACACTAGCGAAGGATTTACTCATCTCTCCTCCTAGTTCTAATCCGGATCTCCGCCAGAGATCATATCCCTAAGCTCGATACTAAATGTAACGCCCCCAAATAGGTCCATTTCATCCAACCCATTCTCGAGTCGCCAAATATATGGTACTTGGAAAACAACTACAACTTTATTACAACAATTGTCGTGCAAAATACAACAACACATATGTCATGAGTTTGATACAAATATATACCAACTATAGCACGTCACAATGACTCCTTACATAAAGGTATAGTCAAAACCTGCTTTTAGAAATTTGAATCTTTGGGAAGTGCAAAAGGAAACCTTTATGACGTGGGAGGCCATGCTTTTAGGTTATGATAGATATCATATGGCCACGTAATTATCCTCGGTCAATCTAATAGACCCCAAAGAAAAACGAGAAGATTACTATCATATTCTTCCCAATGGTGAGTCTTTTCTCGACATATCATTATCTCTACTGCTCTAATCGGGTATTATACTCCAAACAAACACCAAGATTATATAGTAGTGCTTGTTAATATACTCAAAGAAGTGGATGAGCACAACCATGTCTTATGATGACACGAGGTTGTATGTCATTAGACATCTTGTATGATAGTGGCAAAACACCCTTCCAAGTTAAATTCACCTCACCTCAACATCTATAGACCACCATTTTATTCCTCGCTATCCCCTCGTCGACCCAACTACACTTTTATTACCTCGAAAGGAATTGTGAAGCGTATAAGTGAGCACAAATAGCCCAAAGAAAGAATATCATGACTAAAGATAATTAAATTATCAATAGCCTTCAAGTAGTAATAAATCGTAGATTTTAGAACATATGGTAGATGATAAAACTTTTCAACCATAGTTGCAGCTGAACGAAAGCAATCCATTAAAAGAGTCAAATAGACTATAAAGTCTATTGTCTTCTCCACGTTAAAAGTCCACCAACAATGTTTTATCCTCAGAACCTCAATCAACAGCTCCTTTCCACAATCATATGAATAACTTATAATCATAATTGTGATTCTAAATTCCTCTTCTCATCCAGGACGAAGATAATTCCATCACCTGTCTTTACCTGAAACATCAAAGATCATGGTTATACCTGTGACGCCCCCAAAATTAGGTATACATCACCCATCTTGGGTCGACACTTACATGGTACAGAATTTAAAAACAACTTATTAACATAATCTGTGGTATGTAATACGACATAAACTGTGAGTTTAAATACAAATATCGCTTCACTAGATATTATACAAACTCAAATAAAAAGTCCTCATTACGCTTATTATCACACTATTTTACGTAATAGTGAGGACTACTAATGCTATCTTCGTGACCATCACTGCTTCCCACTCGTCCCAAATATATTATCATTTCAAGAAGAGAACAAAGGAAAGAAAGGGTGAGCTCAACTAGCCCAAGAAGAAATATTATGACTAAGATAATGCGTAATAAATTATCAATAGTCTTCAATAATGTTAAACCGATAAAATACAATAGACAACCAGCTTTAATCTGCAATGAATATGCAATCCATTAAAAGAGTCAAGTAGAAAATAAAGTCTACTATCTTTTAGGTTTTAAAAGGTTTTTCATCATCGCTTATAGTATTTGAGACTCACTTTAATAAATATTTCACATCATCGAATCACCCCTCGCACTACTTTTCGCCAAGGATATTCTTTAAGATCACGACCACAATTATTCACGCACTACACGCCAAGAATATTTGTGTATTCATTAATGGTCATGATCATGCCAACAATCGTCCATCAATGCACTACTACCAATCGAGGATTTTTATCACATCATTTGTAACATTACGGTCATGATTACAATCAATAGTCTCTCGGTCATAATCATACCAAGTCCATCTACGCACTACAGCCACGTATGACTTTCAAAAAAATATAAATATGAGGATGATGACAATGATATAAGAATTCAATAAAACAAGTTCAAGAATTATTTTATCCAGAATTATTAACGCCCAAATTGTCAACACGATACTGCTTTGTAGAGTAAAATTCAAGAATGATCGTAAGAATATTTCCATGAAAAGATATCGGATGAAACGCAAATATCAAGGATATTCTACTAATTTCATGGAGTATAGAAGTCAAAGTTTTAACCAACTGAGTATAATAAAGAATGGAATAACAAAAGAAATCACCATGCATGCGATAGACCACACAGACAGGTTATTTCAACAGAATAATAAATAACGGAACCTTGTCAGGTGAAATTCACACCGACAGTGATGTTCCAATGTAATAATAAAGATGGAACCAGATCCTGTAAAACACACGTATAGATATTCCAATGTATAATAAAGATTTTAACCAGTCCTGTAAAACACATGCATGTGATGTTCCAATGTAATAATAAAGATTTTAACCAGTCCTGTAAAACACATGCATGTGATGTTCCAACAGTAATAATAATAAAGTTTTAACCAGTCCTGTAAAACACACGCATGTGATGTTCCAAATGTAATAATAGAAGAATGTCACCAAGTATAGGTAAACCACTTATACAAAGTTATTCCAATGTAATAATAAGCAATGGAATAACAACAGCCTTCTTCATGAATAAGAAAGAATAACACCCTTTACATTTGGTAGGAGATTGAATATCGCAATAAAGAGTAGTAGTAACAAAATACTCTTCTTCTTTCTCTCTTATTCTCTATACTTTCTCTCTATAGCTTGAATGAATTCGTGAAAATAATGAAGCCCTAGCCTCTATTTATAGAAGATTTCTAGCTTAGCACCGCTGCCGTGTGAAAAGGCAAGTGGCTCGACGAATCGTTCGACGCTCCAGTAATGTGAAACGACAAGTGGTTCGATCACCAGTAATGTGAAACGACAAGTGGTTCGACGTCTGTAAAGGTAATTACTATTAACGGTTGTAAATACTATCGACGAAGGTAAATACTATTCACAAGGGGTAATTACTATCGATTTAAGGTAATTACTATCGACGGTAAGGTAAATACTATTCACAAGGGTAATTACTATCGACGAAGGTAATTACTATCGACGGTAAGGTAAATACTATTCATGTGGGTAATTACTATCGACGAAGGTAATTACTATCGACGAAGGTAAATACTATCGATTTAAGAGACTCTTAGATGATGACATACGAGCCCCCATAAAATAATAAAACTTACCACAAATCATTTTTTTTCATCAACACATATTTAATCTTTCAACAATTATTAATCATTTATAACTTGTCGCCTCAATTATCGATTTAATACTATAACATATTATACGTATGATACTACGACAATAATTGAATCAATAATATAAGAGATATGATGCAAAGAATTATCAGTAGTAATAATCGAGCATAAATGAGTGACTTCTCACGTAAGCATCAATAATCAATACCGTGCTACTACGCAACTACGCCAGACATCGCATTTTTTTACCACCGGGTAGTTCAACAGCTTTTAATTAGAATACCTCCGCCGTTATTTTTATAAAATATTTTTGTCGCTTTCTCAATCCGACAATAATTTCATTAGGGGTCCACCAATGATTGAGCCATTGTATTTAATATTCCTAACAAAAGAATATTCCCCACCAAACGAATATTTTATAACAACTTGCATACTTTGCAAAATTTATAAATATTACCCACAACTATAACATTATATCAAATTTATTCCATAATATTCAAAAATAATATTTATAGAAAAATTCATCTTTATTAAAAAAGTCAGGTCTTACAACCTCCCTTCTTATGAAATTTCTCCCCTCGAAATTAGGGTACATACTGGTATGTCAAGAGGTAAGGATACCTTGATTTCATTTCATTCTAACTCCCAAGTCATTTCCTCAACATCGTGGTTCCTCCACAAAACTTTGACTTGAGGTATAACCTCGAGCGTAGAATATGTTCCTTCTTATCCAAAATTTGAACAGAACCTCTTCATACGCCAAATCTTCCGCTATTTCGTCCTGCTTCTAACTCAATAATATGGTTCGGTCTTTCACATATTTACGTAATATAGATATGTGAAAAACGCGGCGAACACGAGACATATTTCACAGAAAGCGAAAGTCTATAGGCCACGCCCCCTACTCGATCGAGGATTAAAATGGACCGATGAATCGAGGGTTAAGTTTTCCTCTTTTCCAAATCTTGTAACTCCTTTCCATGGAGCAACTCTAACAACACATGATCTCCTATATCGAATTCCACGCCCTTTCGATGAAGATCAAGATAACTCTTTTGTCGATTTTGTGAGGTTTTTATACGTTGTTTGATCGTTTGAATCTTTTCCGTAGTCATACGCATTCAACTCCGGCCCCAACAACGTTGCTTCACCCACCTCATCCCAAAGATACCGAGAAATCGACACTTTCTTCCATACAACGCTCGAATGGAGCCATGCCAATACTTTCTTGATAACTCGTTGTTGTAGGAAAACTCCACCAATGGTAAGAACTTGTCCCAACTCCCTTGAAATCAAGGACACAGAGTCTTAATAGATCTTCAAGAGTTTGAATAGTCCTCTCCGATCGTCCGTCCGTCTCGAGGATGATATGCCGAAGCTAAATCGTAAGTCTGCGCTCCCATAGCTTTTTGCAAACTAACCCAAAATCGTGAAGTGAATCTTCGGGTCTCGATCGAAACTATGGATACCGGCATACCACGCAGCCTTTACAATCTCGCTTATGTACATACGAGCAAGACGTTCAAGTGTATAAGTTTCTCGATTTGGTAGAAATGAGCGCACTTGGTCAACCTATCAACAATGACCCAAATCGCATCAACGCCTTGAGAAACCTTAGGAAGACCCCAGAACGAAATCCATGGTAATGTGCTCCCACTTCCATTCCGGAATTTCAAGTGGTCAGATTGGACCTTTTGGTACTTGATGCTCCGCTTTAACTCGCTGACAAGTTAGACACCTTGAGATAAACAAATACGCTTATCTCTCTCTTCATATTGCTCCACCAAAATGTATGACAAATATCACGATACATTTTGGTACTCCTGTGATGGATTGCAAATGGTGTGTCAGGTGCCTCCATCATGATATTATACTTTAAATCGTGGTCGTTAGAACACAAAGTCCGGAGTCGACTCAAGTATTCCTTCATCGATTCTTGCTTCCCAGAAGCACCTTCTCGCACTTTCTTCCTCATACGCATCGCCTCCGTGTCCGTAGAAATTGAAAGCACTTTAACTTTATCAATTAAAGTCGGCCTCTACTCAGTATACTCGCTATCATCACACGCGTCCCCTCGAGTCTTTAATTCTATCTCCATCCTTTGCAAGTCACACAAAATGGGCCTCATACGACAATATCGCACTCGTGATTGCATATGATTTTCTTCTCAATGCGTCGCCTACCACGCTCGCTTTTCCGGGATGGTATCGATGGTATGATCATAATCTTTCAATAGCTCAAGCCAACGTCGTTGTCGCATGTCGAGTTCCTTTTGAGTGAAGAAATATTTGAGGCTTTTATGATCCGTAAAGATCTCCACTTTCTCCCCATACAAGTAATGCCTCCAAATTTTAAGTGTAAAGATAACAAATTATAACTCTAGATCATGAGTAGGATAATTCCTCTCATATTCTTTGAGTTGTCATGAGGCATAAAGCTATTACTTTCCATGTTGCATGAGAACACATCCCAACCCTTTGCTCAAGCATCATCAGAGATGACAAATCCTCCGAGCCGATGGTATTGTCGTAATAAAATAAATAAGTCTCCTCTCGAGTTCTTGAAAACTCTTCTCACATTCTTCGCTCCAACCGAACTTTCAGATCTTCCGAGTCACCGAGTCAATGGAATAGCGATTCGAGAAAATCCTTCCACGAATCTCCGATAATAACCAAATAAACCGAGAAAGCTACGTGCTTCTATCCATCGATTTAGGTTGTTCCCACTTTGAATAGCTTCAATCTTTCTTTGGGTCAATGATATTCCATGACTTGATACCACGTGCCCAAGGAATGCTACTTCTTCAAGCCGTAACTCGCATTTCTTCAACTCGGCATAAAGCTTATATTCACGGCTTTTGGAGTGTCACCCTCAAGTGTTGCTCATGATCTTCACGGCTTTTGGAATAAATAAGGATGTCATCAATAAAGACGACCACAAAGTGATCTAAATATTCCTCAATACTCGGCTCATCATCATATCCACGAAGGCGGAGAGAGCATTAGTCAATCCAAAGGACATAACTAGGAATTCATAATGCCCGCATCGAGTTCCGAAGCCGCCTTTGGAATGTCACGGCTCTAATCTTCAATTGGTGATATCCTAACGAAGATCAATCTTTGAAAAGAATTTGGCTCCTTGCAAATCGGGTCAAACAGTCATCAATACGTGGCAATGGATACCTATTTTTGATGGTGACGTGATTCAACTCCCGATAATCAATACAAAGTCGATACTCCCATCTTTCTTCTTCACGAATAGTAATGAGCACCCCAAGGAGAAGTACTCGACGAAATAAAGCCAATGTCTAACAATTCCTCGCAGCTTGGTCTTTAACTCCTCGAAGTTCAATAGAGCTATTCGACATGGGGCTTTGGAAATAGGTTTTGTACCGGTTCAAGGTCGATACAAAATTCAATTTCACGCCTGGGGTAGGCCAGAAGTTCTTCTGGGAATACGTCGAAATTTATTAACAATAGGAATATCGCTTAAAATCGATTTATTTTTATTTAAATCAGTGATATGAGCTAAGAAAGCTTCGACATTCGCTTTTCAATAAACGAATAGCTTTATGGCTTGAGATGACCGTGATTGATTTTAATGGTTTGGTCGTTTGAATTCGCATAATAGGTTGATTAGGAATATGAAAGCTAACAACCTTACGAAAACAATCAATTTTTGCATGATAAGTAGTTAACCAATCAATCCCTAGAATCACGCCAAATGCAAGTATTTTTAATGAGATAAGATCGACAGTAATGTGAGGGTACCGATTTGAACCAAACAAGACTTATAAACAAATGGATGTAATGAAGGTTTCTCCCAACGGAGTTTCCACAGATAAGTCAAAGTCTAATTTCTCCTGAGTCAAATTTAATCGATGAGCGCAAGTAGGAGAAATAAAAGAATGGGTAGAACCCAGATCAAATAAAGTATAGACTTCATTAGAGTTTATGATAAGCTTTACCCGTGATGACCTCATTCGGATTCCTTGCTTTTGGGAGGTCACAACAAATGCTCTCCTCAGACTACTCTGGCTTTGAATTTTCCGGGACGGCCTTTGGTGCTCCATCCTAGTCAATTTGTCTTCTGATGAACGCACAAAATCGAGCTAAGTGACCTTCTCTTCCACAATTATAACACGCTTTGACTAAGCATGACGCAGCTTGGACTGATGTGTCCTCTCCTCCGCATTTGAAGCATACGATAGGTGGTCTTTCTCCTTCCTTAACAATGGGTGTCGGTGCCGACGCTTTCCATCATCATTGAATCTCCTTTTCTTGAAATGTCCATTCTTATTGTTTTGGCCTGATTACCACCGGTGGTTACCATATCCGCCCGTTGATTCCTCCACGCTTGTTGTCACCGCTCGATGACTATTCTCGCCGGTATTATAATTTTGCTTTACCGCTTCTTTTTAGTCATAAGTTGACTCATTATCGCGCTCCACTAATCGAGCCCTATTTACAACATCCTAATACAAACACGCTTTATGAGAAATAAGATGTCGACGTATCTCCCGCTTCAAACCTCTTAAAAACATTCGCGCCATTCTCTCTTCATTATCCACCAAGTGGGACGAAAACCGTGATAACTCCGCAAATTTTGCCTCGTATCATGACACCTGGCCATATTGTTTTGTTCCAACTTGATAAACTCCACCTCCTTCATGTGGCGAATACTTTCGTGAAAGTATTTGTCGTTGAATGCCTCCCCGAACTTCTCCCAAGATATCTTCAAGACAAATTGGTTGAGTAATGCTTTTACCGATTCCCACCAAGAATCCGCCTCTCCGCAACATAAAAGGCAAGCAAAGGGAACTTTTTGCTCCTCGGAGCATCCCAAGACATCAAATATCTTGGTAATCTGCTTTATCCATGCTTCCGCCGTAAGTGGTTTTGCTTTCCCTTAAACTCCGGTGGTCCCAGCTCCTTAAATTGTTTAGCGGTGACCGCCGAGAGTTTTCCGTGTTTCCACCTACGCTTTTGGACAGAGTCGCTCTACTTTCTTTGTTGCATAAAATCGCATAAAGCCTCCGAACATTTGATCATTCGTCATTTGGTCGTTGTTGTTGTTTGCATGAGGATTGTCGCCTTCACGATGCACATTATCCTCGATTATTGATATGTGGTGAATCAACAATCAAGGCGCTCCATTGCTATTCTCAACATTCTCGAGATGTCATTTTCAGATCATCGCCACAAAACAAAAGGTTAATTGACATGTAACAAATTATCCCTATCTTCCGACCAACCAATAAAATATCACATAAACTTAGGTAGGTCATACTAATGGGTATTCCCTGCCTCTCCCTCCTAGTACTATTCTCACATCTTAGCCGTGGATCATATCCTAAGCTCGATACTAACCGTGACGCCCCTAAATTAGGTATACATCACCCATCTTGGGTGCGACACTTACATGGTACATGTAATTTAAAAACAACTTATTAACATAACTGTAGTGTAATACAATACGACATAAAATCGTGAGTTTAAATACAAATATCGTCTACTAGATATTATACAAACTCAAATAAAAAGTCCTCATTACAGCTTATTATCACACTATTTTACGTAATAGTGAGGACTACTAATGCTATCTTTAGGACCATCACTGCTTCCCACTCTGCGTCCAAATTTATATTATCATTTCAAGAGAGAATAAAGGAAAGAAAGGGTGAGCTCAACTAGCCCAAGAAGAAATATTATGACTAAGATAATGCGTAATAAATTATCAATAGTCTTCAATAATGTTAAACCGATAAAATACAATAGACAACCAGTTTAATCTGCAGCGAATATGCAATCCATTAAAAGAGTCAAGTAGAAAATAAAGTCTACTATCTTTTAGGTTTTAAAAGGTTTTCATCATCGCTTATAGTTTGAGACTCACTTTTAATAAATATTTCACATCATCGAATCACCCCGCACTACTACTACCAAGGATATTCTTTAGTATCACGACCACAATTATTCATGCACTACGGGCAAGAATATTTGTGTATTCATTAATGGTCATGATCATGCCAACAATCGTCCATCAATGCACTACTACCAATCGAGGATTTTTATCACATCATTTGTAACATTACTACCATGATTACACCGAATAGTCTCTCGTCATAATCATACCAAGTCCATCTATGCACTACAAAAGCCACGTATGACTTTCAAAAAATATAAACATGAGGGATGATGACAATGATATAAGAATTCAATAAAACAAGTTCAAGAATTATTTTATCCAGAATTATTAACGCCCAAATTGTCAACATGATCTTTGCTTTGTAGAGTAAAATTCAAGAATGATCGTAAGAATATTTCCATGAAAAGATATCTTTGGATGAAACGCAAATATCAAGGATATTCTACTAATTTCATGGAGTATAGAAGTCAAAGTTTTAACCAACCGAGTATAATAAAGAATGGAATAACAAAAGAAATCACCATGCGCGCGATAGAATCGCATGCATACGAGTTATTTCAACAGAATAATAAATAACGGAACCAAAATGTCGTGAAATTCACACCATGTGTGATGTTCCAATGTAATAATAAAGATGGAACCAAATCCGGTGTAAAACACATGTATAGATATTCCAATGTAATAATAAAGACGGAACCAGTTCGATGTAAAAACACATGCATGTGATGTTCCAATGTAATAATAAAGATTTTAACCGTGTCCTGTAAAACACATGCATGTGATGTTCCAATGTAATAATAATAAAGACGGAACCAGTCCTGTAAAACACGCAGAGTGTGATGTTCCAATGAATAATAGAAGAATGTCACCAAGTATAGGGTAAACCACTTATACAAAGTATTCCAATGTAATAATAAGCAATGGAATAACAACAGCTTCTCTTCATGAATAAGAAAGAATAACACCCCTTACATTTGGTAGGAGATTGAATCGCAGTTAGCGAGTAGTATAAAAATACTCTTCTTTCTCTCTTATTCTCTCTATACTTTCTCTCTCTATAGCTTGAATGAATTAAATGAAAATAATGAAGCCCTCAGCCTCTATTTATAGAAGATTTCTAGCTTAGCACCGCTGCGTGTGAAAAGGCAAGTGGCTTCGATCGAATTGGTTTGACGCTTTGTAATGTGAAACGACAAGTGGTTCGGCGCACCGTAATGTGAAACGACAAGTGGTTCGACGTCTGGTAAAGGTAATTACTATTAACGAAGGTAAATACTATCGACGAAGGTAAATACTATTCACAAGGGTAATTACTATCGACGAAGGTAATTACTATCGACGGGTAAATACTATTCACAAGGGTAATTACTATCGACGAAGGTAATTACTATCGACGAAGGTAAATACTATTCATGGGGTAATTACTATCGACGAAGGTAATTACTATCGACGAAGGTAAATACTATCGACGAAGAGACTCTTAGATGATGACATACGAGCCCCCATAAAATAATCAAACTTACCACAAATCATTTTTTTTCATCAACACATATTTAATCTTTCAACAATTATTAATCATTTATAACTTGTCGTCTCAATTATTGATTTAATACTATAACATATTATACGTATGATATACTACGACAATAATTGAATCAATAATATAAGAGATATGATGCAGTAATTCTCAGAGTAATAATTGAGCATAATGAGTGACTTCTCACGTAAGCATCAATAATCAATACCGTGTGCTACTACGCAACTACGCCAGACATCGTATTTTACCACCGGGTAGTTCAACAGCTTTTAATTCAGTAACACCTCCGCCGTTATTTTTATAAAATATTTTTGTCGCTTTCTCGATCCGACAATAATTACATTGTAGGGGTCCACCAATGATTGAGCCATTGTATTAATATTCCCTAACAAAAGAATATTCCCACCAAACGAATATTTTATAACAACTTGCGTACTTTTGCAAAATTTATAAATATTACCCACAACTATAACATTATATCAAATTTATTCCATAATATTCAAAAATAATATTTATAAAAATTCATCTTTATTAAAAAAGTCAGGGTCTTATAATACCAAATCACGCTCCTCATTCATAATCATACTAATAAATTCATCTTTTGCACTACTACCAAACATATTCATCAATCAGTTCATCTTTGCACTACATGCCAAAGATATTCAACAACAAGTCATCTTTGCACTACGAGCCAAAGTTATTCAACAACAGTCATCTTTGCACTACATGCCAAAGATATTCAACAACAAGTCATCTTTGCACTACATGAGCCAAAGATATTCATCACATGAGCTTCATCTTTACACTACAAAAGCAAAGATATTCATATATCAAAGAATTACATAATCATTTCGAAGTTATATAACAATAATTATAACCATGTTGATCAATTCACCTTTGCACTTAAGCTAAAAAATATTCAATTGTAAATTTAATGGTCATGATCATACCAAATAACAATTCAACTTTTGCACTCTCGGCCAAAGAGAACCTATAGTCACGATCATACCAATAATCTACCCATCTTTACACTCAAGTCAAAGAGAAATATTATCATTAGGGTTATAAGAATGTTATATAAAAACAATATAATCAAAACATGGTTTTAATTTCAAAAGTAAGATTCATAAATTAACGATAATTTGGTCAGAGAAGAAACCAATTTGTCGTGAATAGTACCCCGTATTCGTACATAGTACCGTATACATGCATAGTAAACTCGACACGAAAAGATAAAGTTTCATAATAAAATTCATATCCATATTTATAACACCTTAATCCAAATGTTATAAATCACTTAGAAATCTCATAATCTAATATCAATAATATTTTAATCATTTCTTAAACTCATAAATAATTTAATCCAATTATTTACACTTTAATAATTAATGCATTTAATCATCTAAAAATGCCAAACTCATAAGATTTCATCATCATTAACCAAAACCCTCGTAAAAAATCTGCATATACCTCATATATGATTCTCAAGCCAATAAATCATATTTTCCAATTTTTTTCTTCACATAACATATTTAATTCATTTACTCATAACTAGAACATTTTCATGAAAAATACCAAATCAGTTCCAAAAATATTTATTTTCTGGAATTTAGCATAACATAGTCCCATATTGAACATATATTTTTCTCGAAATTTTTAAAAATTCATTTACTATTTTTCATATGGCCAAAACCACCGTGAATATTTAAACATTTATCATAAATTATACTTTTATCCAAAAATTCAAATTAATACTAGGTATCTTGATATTATATAGATGTACTCCCAATAAAAATTTCATCAATTTTGGAGTTAACCACAAGGAGTTATAAGCAATTACTTTTAAAATAGTGTTTTCTCTCATAAAATCCATAACTCCTAATATATACATCCAAAAATCGTCATTTTGGACACAATCTACAAAACTCATCAAAATATCATTTCAAATTTTTCCGAATTTTTGAAGGTCCGAAAAATACAAAACAGAAAAACATAATCACCCTTAAAATCCCTTACTATCCCTTACCTCAAAAGAGCGAAGATCGAATGTTTGATATAATCAATCTAACTTGCACCAGTATAGCAATACTCAAAGTATACTCAAAATACTCAAAAGAATACGCCGATAATATAGAGAGAAAAACTTCAATTTACGTGTGATTTTCAATTCTAACCTAAGCACCCTATTTATAGGAAAATGCTTAAACACCAAAGTAGAAAATTTATTAAAATATTAATATATATATATATATATATATATATATATATATATAATCTTCACGCACACCTTGGACATTCTGATCTCAAATATTTTTTCCATGCTAGTGGGCACACCTACCTTGCTAAAAACGTTTTTCTTTTAAAACAAATTTAAAACTTTTGAAAAATAATTATTTTGAGCTTCTAACTTCAATAATTCATAATAAATAGCCCTTTTGTCCGAAAATTTCAATCTCACAATTGTTTATAGGAAATTCAATTCTCTACAACTTTGCGTAAGAAAGTTTTCCAAATTCCAAATGTAAATTGACCAAATCCACAAACCAGGCGATTTTACATGCTATAATCAAATTTCAGTCAAGAAATGGGGTCCACCGACACACAAAACATGTGTTAATCATTTAATGCCATAAAAATACTCTTCCTCCTCATATACTCACATATCGCACATTTATTATAAAAATATCGATATTAATATATTATTAAAATAATATATTTAAATGAATTATTTTATCAGAAAAAGAAAAAATATTAATTTTTAACAATTGTCACTTTAAAATTTTCTCCATCTATATCAACATAAAATGAATATTTTCCTTATCATATTAATCAATAATTAATTATTCACAAATAATATTATAGAATCATAATAATGAGAACCAGCAGGTTCCTACGAAAGAGAGGGGCTTTCCAATAAAGATTTCTCCTTCTTGGTAGCCTTGATTAGGTGACCAAACCTCTCCTTAAATGTAACTTTCTAGACATTGCCAATAATGTTATCTAATAATATTATTCGGATAATATGAATTATTGCTTCGATAATGAAAAATACCGTAGTGACAATTATTAAAACAACAAAGAATATAAAATATCAATGCAAAGAATTATTGAATCAATAAAATATAATATCAATAAGAATTACCGTAACAATTATTGAGTAGTGCTTTCTTACGTAAGAATCAATAATTGGTGCAATACCGTGTCTACTTGTGTTTTAACCAATTTAGTATTTTGACAAGATTAATTGTAATAACTACACCGTCATTTATAAACAACTTATATTTGTAAGCTTTCTTCATCCAATCGCTTTTAGTTATGGGGCCCACAAAAAGATCAAGGTAAATGCATTTAATATTCCCAACGATAATGAATATTTTATAACCACTTGCTTATTTTGAAAAAATTATATATATCACCCTTAACTTTAACTTTTATCAATTTAACCATTTACCTTGAATAGTAATTATAAGAAAAAATGAATACTTTTATTTTATAAAATTAGGGGCCTTATAATCTCCTTCTTATGAAATTTCGTCCCCTAAATTTACGTTACTGTATTTTAAAGAGTTGAGAATACCTTGCTTTCATTTCGATTCTATCTCCCCGTCATCATGATTTCTCTATTGCTCATCTCCTGTATTTCAGATATCATTCTAGAATACAGCTTCAAAACAAGGGTTAATTTAACAAATTAACATATCACATAATATCCCGATATATGATGACCAACAAATAAGCTTAGGTAGGACACATGTTGAAGGATTTACTCATCTCTCCTCCTAGTTCTAATCCGGATCTCCGCCAGAGATCATATCCCTAAGCTCGATATTAAATGTAACGCCCCCAAAATAGGTCCATTTCATCCAACCCATTCTGAGTCGCCAAATATATGGTACGGAAAACAACTACAACTTTATTACAACAATTGTCGTGCAAAATACAACAACACATATCTTTCAGAGTTTGGATACAAATATATACCAACTATAAGACGTCACAATGACTCCTTACATAAAGGTATAGTCAAAAACCTGCTTTTAGAAATTTGAATCTTTGGGAAGTGCTCAAGGAAACCTTTCATACGTGGAGGCCATGCTTTTAGGTTATGGTAGATATCATATGGCCACGCAATTATCCTCGTCAACCTAATAATTCCCCAAAGAAAAACGAGAAGATTACTATCATATTCTTCCCAATGGTGAGTCTTTTCTTGACATATCATTATCTCTACTGTCTCTAATTGGGTATTATACTCCAAACAAACACCAAGATTATATAGGTAGTGCTTGTAAATATACTCAGCAAGTGGATGAGCACAACCATGTCTTATGATGACACGAGGTTGTATGTCATTAGACATCTTGTATGATAGTGGCAAAACACCCTTCCAAGTTAAATTCACCTCACCTCAACATCTATAGACCACCATTTTATTCCTCGCTATCCCCTCACCCGGCTACACTTTTATTACACGAAAGGAATTGTGAAGCGTATGGTGAGCACAAATAGCCCAAAGAAGAATATCATGACTAAAGATAATTAAATTATCAATAGCCTTCGTTAGTAATAAATCAGAGATTTAGAACATATGGTAGATGATAAAGCTTTTCAACCATAGTTACAGCGGAACGAGCAATCCATTAAAAGAGTCAAATAGACTATAAAGTCTATTGTCTTCTCCACGTTAAAAGTCCACCAACAATGTTTTATCCTCAGTAACCTCAATCAACGGTTCCTTTCCACAATCATATGAATAACTTATAATCATAATTGTGATTCTAAATTCCTCTTCTCATCCGGAGACGAAGATAATTTCATCACCGTCTTTACAGAAACATCAAAGATCATGGTTATACCAAATCACAGTTCCTGTTCATAATCATACTAATAAATTCATCTTTGCACCACGGCCAAAGATATTCATCAACAGTTCATCTTTGCACTACATGCCAAAGATATTCAACAACAAGTCATCTTTGCACTACGAGCCAAAGTTATTCAACAACAGGTCATCTTTGCACTACATGCCAAAGATATTCAACAACAAGTCATCTTTGCACTACGAGCCAAAGATATTCATCAACAGTTCATCTTTACACTACAGGCTAAAGATATTCATATATCAAAGAAATACATAATCATTTCAGAAGTTATATAACAATAATTATAACCATGTTGATCAATTCACCTTTGCACTTAAGCTAAAAATATTCAATTGTAAATTTAATGGTCATGATCATACCAGTCAACAATTCAACTTTTGCACTACTGGCCAAAGAGAACCTATAGTCACGATCATACCAATAATCTACCCATTTTTACACTCAAGTCAAAGAGAAATATTATCATTAGGGTTATAAGAATGTTATATAAAAACAATATAATCAAAACATGGTTTTAATTTCAAAAGTAAGATTCATAAATTAACGATAATTTGGTCGGAAGAAACCAATTTATCGTGAATAAGTACCCTCGTATTCGTATATAGTATCGTGATACATGCATAGTAAACTCGACACGAAAAGATAAAGTTTCATAATAAAATTCATATCCATATTTATAACACCTTAATCCAAATGTTATAAATCACTTAGAAATCTCATAATCTAATATCAATAATATTTTAATCATTTCTTAAACTTATAAATAATTTAATCCAATTATTTACACTTTAATAATTAATGCATTTAATCATCTAAAATGCCAAACTCATAAGATTTCATCATCATTAACCAAAACCCTCGTAAAAATCAGATATACCTCATATATGATTCTCAAGCCAATAAATCATATTTTCCAATTTTTTTTCTTCACATAACATATTTAATTCATTTACTCATAACTAGAACATTTTCATGAAAATAACAAATCGGTTCCAAAAATATTTATTTTCCGAATTTAGCATAACATAGTCCCATATTGAACATATATTTTTCTAAAATTTTTAAAAATTCATTTACTATTTTTCATATGGCCAAAACCAATTTAATATTTAAACATTTATCATAAATTATACTTTTATCCAAAAATTTTGAAATTAATACTATATACCGATATTATATAGATGTACTCCCAATAAAAATTTCATCAATTTTGGAGTTAACCACAAGGAGTTATAAGCGGTTACTTCAAAATAATGCATTTCTCATAAAATCCATAACTCCTAATCTATACATCCAAAAATCGTCATTTTTGGACACAATCTACAAAACTCATCAAAATATCATTTCAAATTTTTCCGAAATTTTGAAAGTCCTAAAAATACAAAAAATCGAAAAACATAATCACCCTTAAAATCCCTTTACTATCCCTTACCTCAAAAAAGAAAGATCGGAATGCTCTGGATATAACGTCGAATCTAACTTGCACCAGTATAGCAATACTCAAAGTATACTCAAAATACTCAAAAAATACACTCGATAATATAGAGAGAAAAAACTTCAATTTTCGTGTGATTTTCAATTCTAACCTAAGCACCTATTTTATAGGAAAATGCTTGAACACCAAAGTAGAAAATTTATTAAAATATTAATATATATATATATATAATTTCACGCACACCTTGGACAATCTGATCTCAGCTCTTTTTCCATGCTAGTGGGCACACCTACCTTGCTAAAAACGTTTTTCTTTTAAAACAAATTTAAAACTTTTGAAAAATAATTATTTGAGTTTCTAACTTCAATAATTCATAATAAATAGCCCTTTTGTCCTAAAAATTCAATCTAGAATCGTGTATAGGAAATTCAATTCTCTACAACTTTGCGGAAGAAAGTTTTTCCAAATTCCAAATGAAATTGACCAAAATCCACAAACGAAGCGATTTTATAAAGTATAATCAAATTTCAATCAAGAAATGGGGTCCACCAAACACAAAAACATGTGTTAATCATTTAATGCCACAAAAATACTCTTCCTCCTCATATACTCACATATCGCATATTCATTATAAAAATATCACTATTAATATATTATTAAAATAATATATTTAAATGAATTATTTTATATCGAAAAAGATAAAATATTAATTTTAACAATTGTCACTTTAAAATTTTTCTCCATCTATATCCACATAAAATGAATATTTTCCTTATCATATTAATCAATAATTAATTATTCACAAATAATATTACATAGAATCACAATAATGAGAACCAAAGCGGTTCCCAAGAAAGAGGGGGCTTTCCAATAAAGATTTCTCCTCATCATGCTGTAATTAGGTGACCAAACCTCTCCTTGATGTAACTTTCTAGACATTGCCAATAATGTTATCTAATAATATTATTCAGATAATATGAATTATTGCTTCGATAATGAAAAATAATGTAGTAGTGACAATTATTAAAACAACAAAGAATATAAAATATCAATGCAGCAATTATTGAATCAATAAAATATAATATTGAGCGAGAATTATCATCAGTAACAATTATTGAGTAGTGCTTTCTTACGTAAGAATCAATAATTGGTGCAATACTGCAACTTCTCGTGTTTTAACCAATTTAGTATTTTGACAAGATAACTGAGAATAACTACACCGTCATTTATAAACAACTTATATTTGTCGCTTTTCTTCATCCAATCGCTTTCAGTTACGGGCGCCTAATAAAAAGATCAAGCATACCGCATTTAATATTCCCAAGCGATAATGAATATTTTATAACCACTTGCTTATTTTGAAAAAATTATA
Organism: Panax quinquefolius; assembly: GCA_020205615.1. Taxonomy (NCBI): domain Eukaryota; kingdom Viridiplantae; phylum Streptophyta; class Magnoliopsida; order Apiales; family Araliaceae; genus Panax; species Panax quinquefolius. The sequence goes on along the minus strand of JAINUW010000428.1, from coordinate 296,797 downwards.
TATATCACCCTTAACTTTAACTTTTATCAATTTAACCATTTATTTGAATAGTAATTATAAGAAAAATTGAATACTTTTATTTCATAAAATTCGGGGCCTTACAATTATTCTGCATTGGAACATCCCAGCCGGTCTTAATTTACTTTGACACCGTTCCGTTATTTATTATTCTGTTGGAATAACATGTCATGCCAAGTACCGCATGCATGGTGATTTCTTTTGTTATTCCATTCTTTATTATACTCAAGTTGGTTAACGTTTTGACTTCTATACTCCATGAAATTAGTGGAATATCCTTGATATTTGCGCTTCATCCAGTATATTTTCATGGAAATATTCTTCTGAGCATTCTTGAATTTTACTCTACAAAGAAGTATCATGTTGACAATTTGGACGTTATTAGTTCCTGGATAATTTAATTCTTGAACTTGTTTTATTAAATTCTTATATCATTGTCATCATCCTCATGTTTATATTATGGTGAAAGTCATATGTGGCCTGTATTGCATAGATGGACTTGGTATGATTATGACCAGGGATTATTCGGTATAATCATGACCGTAATGTTACAAATGAAGTGGAAAAAGTCCTCATTGGCCGTAGTGCATTGTTGAACAGTTTTTGGCATGATTATGGCTATGGATTCTCTTCGGCCAAGGGAGCAAAGATGGATTGTTTTATGGCATGATCATGACCATTGATGAATACACGAATATCCTTGGCCCATAGTGCATGGATAATTTGTGGTTGTAATACTAATGAATATCATTGGCCGTAGTGCAGGGATGATGTGGATTGTATGTTCTGCTGCAGTTAAACTTGATGTCTATTGTATTTTATCATTTTAACATTGTTGAAAACTAATGATAATTTATTCTGCATTATCTTAGTCATAATATTTCTTATTGGGCTAGTTGAGCTCACCCTTTCCTTCACTGTTCTCTTCAGGAAATGAGAATATAGCTGGGATGAGTCGGGGAACGAATTGACAGTGCAGATGATAGCAATAGTAGTCCTCACTATTCTGTTAAATAGTGTGATATTAAATGCAATGAGGACTCAATTGAGTGTGGATATTGTCTAGATGACAATATTTGTATTAAAACTCACAGCACATGTCGTCGTATTTTGCCCGACTGTTGTATAATTAAGTTGTATTTAAATTTATGTACCATGTATCTGGCGACTCAAGATGGGTGATGAATACCTATTTTTGGGGATGTCACAGTTGGTATCAAAGCTTAGGGATATGATCCCTGGCTGAGATGTGAGACAAGAACTAGGAGGGGAGAGACGGGGAATTCCTTCGCTAGTATGACCTACCTAAGTTTATTTGGTATTTAATTGGTCGGTCAGAGTATAGAGATAATATGTGATATTTTAATTAACCCTTGTTTTGCGGCAGTATTTAAAAATGGCATATGAAAATGTTGAGATAATTAATGGAGCACAGGAGAACGTTGAGTCTCCACAGATCAATAATCAGGACAATGTGCAACAAGATGGCGATAATCCTCCTATAAACAACAACACTAATCAATTGATGAACAACGGTGCGTTTAGGAGCTTTTTAGAATTCATGCAACATCAAGCAAAGGCGACTCCTGTTCATAATGCAGGTAAAAATAATGGCAACCCACAGTTGGTCACCGCTAAGTAATTCAAGGAGCTGGGACCACTGGATTTTTTGGGAAAGCTAGAACCACTTAAGGCGGAGACGTGGTTAAAGCAGATCACCAAGATATTTGATGTCTTGGGATGCTCTGAGGAGCAAAAGGTTCCATTCGCCACCTTTATGTTGCGTGAAGAGGTAGATTACTGGTGGGAATCTATAAAACGTACCCAGCCTGACGCACTCAAGATGTCTTGGGAGAAGTTCCAAGAGTTGTTCAACGACAAGTACTTTCCCGAAAGTATTCGTCACATGTAGGAGGTGGAGTTCATCAATGTTGAGTAAAACAACATGACCGTGTCGCAGTACGAAGCCAAGTTTGCCGAGTTGTCTCGATTTACGTCTCATTTGGTTGATAATGAGGAGAGAATGACGTGAATGTTTCTAAGAGGTTTGAAACATGAGATACATCAATATCTTATCTCTCATAAACTGTGTTTTTATTCAGATGTTGTTAATAGAGCTCAATTATTGGAGCGGGATAATGAGTCAACCAAACCAAAAGAGAGCAGCCGACAAAATGATAATACCAGTGATAACAGTCATCAAAGCGGTGACAATAAGCATGGAGGGAATCAACATGCCAGAAATGGTAACCACTTCGGTGGTAATCATGGCCAAAATAATAAGAATGGACATTTTAAGAAGAGAAGGTTCAATAATGACATGAAGACGTCGGCACCAGCACCCGTTTCAAAGGAAGAAGAATGACCACCGGTCGTATGTTTCAAATGCAGACAGGAGGGACACATCCGTCCAAACTGTACGCAGCAATCCAAAGCGTGTTTTAATTGCGGAAGAGGTCACCTAGCTCGATTTTGTCATATGGTGAAGTCAAGTCCAGCTGGGATGGTGATGCCAAAGGATGTCCCAGACAAGCCAAAACCAGTGTTAGAACCTGAATAAAATTATCACGGGTATGTTAGTTATAAACTCTTGCGAAGTCTATACTGTGTTAGATACCGATTCTACTCACTCTTTTATTTCACCTAGTTGTGTTCAATGTTTGAAGTTAACTCCAGAGAAGTTAGACTTTGATATATCTGTTTAAACTCAGTTGGGAGAAACCTTCGTTACTACCACTATTTATAAATCTTGTTCAAATCAACACTTTCACGTTACCTGTCGATCTTATCTCTTTGAAAATACTTGACTTTGATGTGATTTTTGGAAACGATTGGTTAACTACTCATCATGCTTTTCGTAAGGTTGTTAGCTTTCATACTACTAACCAACCTGTTATACGGATTCAAAGTAACCAAACCACTAAAGTCGATCATTGTCATATCAAGCCATAAGTAAAGAGCCCTGGTCCTTTCGTTGTTGACTTACTTGTACGGAATGCACCGAAGCCAGACTTTCCGTAGGGGACATTGTGAATAACGATGGCAAGTTGATAGGTATCAATGTGACGTGTTATCCAAGTCTTTGATGAGAGTCACAGTTGTGAATGACATTTCTATTGTTAATAAATTTCCTGACGTATTCTTGAAGACTTCTTAGCCTATCCCTAGAGCGTGAAATCGAATTTTGTCGACCCAATCTGAAAAACCCCATTTCTAAAACCCTTAAATATTTCTTCAACTAAAACGAACGTAACATATGCCAAAGACGTTGGCTCGAGCTGTACTTGAAGATTATGATCGTACCATTCAATACCATCGTGGAAAAGCGAACGTGGTAGCTGACGCGTTGAGTAGAAGATCGTATCGTTCTGAGTCGCGAATATCTGAACCCACATGAAGATAACGAATATACGAGTAGAATCGACTTTAATCGATAAAGTTAAAGCCGCTCAAGCTACATACTCAGAGCTGATGAATGTGAAGAAGAAGGTTCAAGAAGGCGTTATCTTAACCCTCGATTTAATTGGCCCATTTTTAAATCCTCAATCAAGTAGGAACTGTGGCTTATAGACTCGTTTTACCGACAAGTATGTCGCGTGTTCATAACGTTATTAAATATGTGGACGACCCGAACCACATTATTAATTTAGAACCGGACGAGATAACAGATGATTTAACGTATGAGGAGATATTTGTTAAAATCTTGGATAAGAAGGATTTTATTCGACACTCAAAGGTTATACCTCAAGAGTTAGAATCTAAAATGAAGTCAAGGTACCCTCACCTCTTTAGCATACCAGGTACGTACGTAAATTTCGAGGGCGAAATTCCATAAGGAGGGGAGATTGTGATTCCCCAGATTTTATGAATAAATATTTAATTTTCTCGAAATAAATTTTTTGAATATTATGGTGTGGATTTGATATAATGCTATAGTTGTGGGTAGTGTTTATAAATTTTGTAATGTATGCAAGTTGTTATATAATATTCGATTGGTCGGGGAATATTCTTTTTGTCGGGGAATATCCCTATGACGGTACAATCATTGGTGGACCCACAACGGAATTATTGTCGGATTGAGAAAATGACAATAAATATTTTTATGAGAATAACGGCGGAAGTTTTACCGTTAAAACTGTTGAACTACTCGGTAGTAAAAGTACAGTAATACGCGTGGTTGTATAGTAGCACACGGTATTGATTATTAATGCTTACGTGAGAAGTCACTCAGTTTTGTTTTATTAGTATTATTAATGTAATAAAACAGAAAAACTTTTTATATAAAACAGAATACTTTTATAAAGTTAGTCGATTTATTAGACTATAAATAGAATATATAATATTCTATTATGCATAGTATTTTGTATAGTAAAATCTTTTATATAAAATGTAATACTTTTATAAAGTTATTTATTTTATTGTATAATAATTAGAATATATTATATTTTATTATGCATAGTATTTGCATACTGCCTGCATAGTGTTTGCATAGTAAAATCTTTTTATATAAAACAGAATACTTTTATAAAGTTATTCGTTTTATTAGATTAAAAATAGAATATATTATATTTTATTGTAAATCAATATGGACTGTCCGTTTAAAAGTAAATTAATCTGGACCGTTCATATATTGGTTACTATTCAGTCCATTCTTCTATAAATAGAAGCTCATTCCTTCATTATTTCTTACGATTTCCCTGAAACACTAGAGAGATAAACTATAGAGAGAAAGAAGAAAAGTATTCTACTACTTCACTACTTCTATATCCAGTTTCTTCTATAAGGTAAGGGGTATTTTTTTTTCATATTCATGAAGAGAACTTCTGTTATTCCATTCTTTATTATCCTGTTGGAATAACCTGTATACGCGGTCTACCCTATACTTGGTGAAATTCTTCTGTTATTCCATTATTTATTATTCTGTTGGAATAACCTGTATACGCGGTCTACCCTATACTTGGTGAAATTCTTTTGTTATTCCATTATTTATTATTCATTGGAATAACTCAGATATCGCTGCTACCCTATACTTGGTGAAATTCTTACATTATTCCATTCTTTATTATTCTCGCTTGGAATATCCTCGTCTCAATGCGTTTCTACTGCGGACACAAGTTCCGATTATTTATTATTTTGTTGGAATAACTTTTTTCATCAAGTACCGCATGCATGGTGATTTTCTCGTTGTTATTACATTCTTTATTATTCTGCTTGGAATATCCTCGTCTCGTATGCGTTTTACGTGGGACTGGTTCCGTTATTTATTATTCTCATTGGAATAACTCATACATCTGAAGTACCGCATGCACGGTGATTTCATTGTTATTCCATTCTTTATTATTCTGTTGGAAAATCTTGTTGGTGCGAATTTCGCCTGACCTGGTTCCGTTATTTATTATTATGTTGGAGTAACATGTCTATGCGAAGTACCGAATGCATGGTGATTTCTTTTGTTATTCCATTCATTATTATACTCAGTTGGTTAAAGTTTTGACTTCTATACTCCATGAAATTAGTGGAATATCCTTGATATTTGCGCTTCATCCAGTATCTTTTCATAAAAATATTCTTCTGAGCATTCTTGAATTTTACTCTACAAAGAAGTATCATGTTAACAATTTGGACGTTATTAGTTCCTGGATAATTTAATTCTTGAACTTATTTTATTGAATTCTTATATCATTATCATCATCCTCATGTTTATATTATGTTGAAAGTCATTTGTGGCCTGTATTGCATAGATGGACTTGGTATGATTATGACCAAGGATTATTTGGTATAATCATGACCGTAATGTTACAAATGATGTGGAAAAAGTCCTCATTGGCCATAGTGCATTGATGGACAGTTTTTGGTATGATTATGGCTATAGATTCTCTTCGGCCAAAGGAGTAAAGATGAATTGTTTTATGGCATGATCATGACCATTGATAAATACACGAATATCCTTGGCCCGTAGTGCATGGATAATTTGTTGTTGTGATAGTAATGAATATCCTTGGCCGTAGTGCATGGATGATGTGGTTTATTTATTAAGTTCGGTCCCAGCGATAAAAGTGATGAAAAACCTTTTAATTCATAAAAGATAGTAGATTTTATTCTCTATTTGACTCTTTTAATGTATTGTATGTTCCTCTGCAGTTAAACTTGATGTCTATTGTAATTTATCAGTTTAACATTGTTGAAGACTAATGATAATTTATTCTGCATTATCTTAGTCATAATATTTCTTACTGGGCTAGTTGAGCTCACCCTTTCCTTCACTGTTCTCTTCAGGAAATGAGAATATAGCTGGGATGAGTCGGGGAACGAATTGATAGTCCAGATGATAGCATTGGTAGTCATCACTTTTCTGTTAAATAGTGTGATATTAAATGTAATGAGGACTCAATTGAGTGTGGATATTGTCTAGATGACAATATTTGTATTAAAACTCACAGCACATGTCGTCGTATTTTGCACGACAATTGTATAATTAAGTTGTATTTTAATTTATGTACCATGTATCTGGCGACTCAAGATGGGTGATGAATACCTATTTTTGGGGGCGTCACACCAAAATTATGTCTTCTTCAACCATGAAGTGGCATTTTTCCCAATTGAGTACGAGGCTCGTATCCTTACATCGCTGCAACACCATGACCAGATTCTCTAGGCAAGTATCAAAGTTGTCCCCATAGACAGAAAAGTCGTCTATGAAGACTTCAACATTTTTCTCCACCATGTCTGAAAAATGACCATCATACACCGTTGGAAAGTCGCAGGTGCATTACATAACCCGAATGACATTCTTCTGAACGTAAATCTGTCGTAAGGGCACGTAAATGTCGTCTTTTCTTGATCCTCATGAGCGATGACTATCTGGTTATAGCCCGAGTACCCATCCAATAAACAGTAATATTCATGTCCTGCCAATCTGTCTAACATTTGATCAATAAAGGGCAGCGGGAAATGATCTTTTCGGGTTGCCTTGTTCAACTTCCTATAATCCATGCAAACCCTCCAAACTGCCACTGTTCTTGTCGGTATTAACTCGTTGTCCTCATCTTGCACCACAGTCATTCCTCCCTTTTTTGGCACGCATTGGACCGGACTAACCCACTTACTGTCGGAAATCGGGTAGATGATCCCGACATCCAACCACTTCAAAATTTCCTTCTTCACAACTTCCTTCATAATAGGGTTAAGTCGATGTTGTTGCTCCACCGTTGGTTTTGCATCATCTTCCATCAGAATCCTGTGCATGCAAAATGAAGGGCTAATTCCCTTTATATCCGCAATCGTCCAACCAATCGTTGATTTGTGTTCCCTAAGCACCCTCAGCAACTTTTCTTCCTGCAATTCGTTAAGTGCAGCAGAAATAATAACATGTAAAGAATTTGAATTACCTAAGTACGCATACCTGAGGTGTTTAGGGAGTGGCTTAAGTTCCAATGTTGGTGGCTCCTCCAATGAAGGTTTCAGTTTTTCTGCGGCTATCTCCTCAGTTTGCAAAGGTTCAAATACTACTTTGAATCAGCTAACTCGTGGCAATGAATCTAACATTCGTAAGTAGACCACAAATTCTGGGTCATCAAACTCTTCATCCCCCAATAAAGTTGTTTCTAACGGATCGTTGACCAAACTCTTGCTCATATCTTCACTGATGATTTGCTCAATTAAATCCATCCGAAAACATTCTTCCTCATCCGTAGGGAATTTCATGGCCTTGAACACATTAAATTTGATTTCTTGATCTTGGACCCTCATATTAAGTTCTCCTTTTTATGCGATACATGAGTGTGTCTACTGCAGTAAGAAAGGTCTCCCTAGGATAATCGGGATGTTCTTGTCCTCCTCAAAATCTAGAATAATAAAGTCCACGGGGAATATAAACTTATCCACTTTAACCGAAAATGTCCTCTACTATGCCTCTCGGTTATGTGATTGACTTATCCGCCAACTGCAATGAAATATTCGTAGGCTTTGGCGCGGGCAAACCTAATTATGTGTATACTGACAATGGCATAAGGTTTACACTTGCCCCCAAATCACATAAACATTTATTAAAAGATATGTTCCCGATCGTGCATGGGATAGTAAAGCTTCCCGGGTCTTTCAACTTAGGTTGCAACTTCTGCTATAACACCGCACTACACTCCTCTGTTAGTGCCACAGTTTCAAAATCTTCCCATTTCTTCTTCCTCGACAGAATCCCTTTCATAAATTTTGCATAACTCGGCATTTGCTCTAGGGCTTCTACAAATGGAATGTTAATCTGGAGTTTCTTGAACACTTCCAAAAACTTTGCAAACTGCTTATCTAATTTCTGTTTTTGGACACTCTGCTGAAACGGTGGTGGAGGATAAACAATTGGCTTATTGTTTAACTTTGTTTCCTCACTTTGCTTATCATCACTCTTGTTTCCTTCAACCACGTTGCTGTCATCAACGTTTTCCTCCGGTGTCGCTGAATTTTTTGCATTATTACCCACGAGATGTTTTCTACTCCTTAATGTAATTGCCTGACACTGTTCGTGGTTACCCTTCGGATTTCTCTTTGTATCGCTAAGTAGGGTCCCTTGTGGGCTGTTATTTAGTGCTAAGGCAATTTACCCCGTCTGATTTTCCAAGTTCTTGATGGCCATTGCTTGATTTTTCATTGCTGCCTCATTGCTAGTTATGTACTTTGACACCACTTCCTCGAAATCTGATTTCCTTTCCTGATGTTGAACCGGTTGTTGGTGATTCTGAAAACCTGGGGAATATGATGGTCGTGGAGCTTGATTTTGCTGATTATTGCTCCACGAGAAATTTGGGTGATTTTTATTCCCCTAATTGTAAGTGTTTTGGTACATATTTTGCGAATTCATGTTGTAGCTACCTACGAACTGGACGGATGCTGGATTAATTGCGCACTAATCTGTAGGATGGTCACCCACACACAATTCGCATACTACCTCAACCTGCTGTACTTGAGCCCTTGTCATGTCATCCAACTTCTTGTACATCGCAGAAATCTGTGCTTGTATAGCTGTCACCCCATCTACTTCCAAAACCCCAGCCGCCTTTGTCTGTGTCATTCTTGTCGAGGGCCACTGGTAGTTGTTGACCACCTTTGTTTTAATCAAATTGTAGGCTTCCTCGTAACTCTTAGCCATGAATGCTCCACCCGACGCTGCATCAGTACTCGTTCTGCGATTCCCATGTAGTCCATTGTAAAAGGTGTTCATTTGCAGTCACTTGGGCAATCCATGATGTGGGCATTTTTTGAGCAATTCTTTGTATCTCTCCATGCCTCATATAACGACTCCCCACGTTGCTGCTCAAACATTGTTATCTCATTCCTCATTTTTGCTGTTTTCACCAGTGGGAAAAATTTGGCAAGGAATTTCTGAGCTAAGTCCTCCCATGTAGTTATCGAACCGGGCGGTAGAGAATGCAACCAACTCTTCGCCTCGTCCCGTAAAGTGAATGGGAACAAGCGAAGTCTCACCGCCTCATCCGACACCCCATTATATCTGAAGGTGTCGCAAATCTCTAGAAAGCTGACTAGATTTTCATTCGGATCGTTATTATCCAATCCCCAAATGAATCAATTGCGGATCATCCGAATCATCCTGCACTTGATTTCAATGCATTTGCGAAGATTCATGGCTTTGGTGATGCTTGGCTCGCAGATTCGATCACCTTGGGTGTGGCGAAGTCCCTTAACGCTATCTGATCTTCGGCTGCCATTTCCTCTTCGTTCTCAGATGTTTCAAATTCTTGCCTCGTTTCCTTGATCCACTTACTTAACCTCTGAAACCTTTTCTCAATGTCGTCCTCAAAAGGCAGCAAGTCTGGATTTTTAGAACGAGTTTACATAAACTGCTTCAAACACCTGAAATAAGAGGAACAAAACAAAAATAAAAATGTCTAAGTAAAATTGGATTAATTAAACTGATATTGTAAAAATATTAAGATCTATACTAATTTAATCCCCGGCAATGGCGCCAAAAACTTGTTGGGTAAAATCTATATACGCACTACACGCAAGTATACGTGGTCAACAAGTAATAAAGTGATGAGAAGAGAATTGTTCCCACAAAGATCAACTAGTAATAAACTTAACTTACAATTACCAATTTCCTATTAATCCTAATTTTATTAAACTATTCAACTCAATGATTATAATTAAAGAAACTAAATTAAAAAATAAATAAATTACCACAAACCAATCACAAATATCAAAATCTGGAAATTCACACAATTAATAGAGAATTAGACTTATGATTTCATCTTAAGCTTCACTCTGATTTTAACACCATTATTCCAATTCAATTCGCTATCCCGGTTTATTAATCAAGAACACGAATGTAGTATTAACCACCTCTCGATGTACTAATACCGTATTAACTTAAATCCACAATTAAGATAGAAACAAGTTAAACACCTTAATCAACTAACTCACTATATCTCTATGTGAATTACAATTAAAAAAGGTTTAAAATTAAGTTCTCTATCCGATTACATGCAATGTCAGACATATCTCTACCTTAACATTCATCAAGATTCTGTTATTCACAAAATTCATGAACACATTCTATATTAACTAAGTCTAGATTCGAATATCCTCTCTCGATTCCATACAAATCCACAAAGAATAGTTGATCAGGAAATTTATAAATTCAAGCTCAAATTAATATAGATAAACTGGAAATAGATTATTGAACTGGAAATCAAAGTTTACAAAATCACCGATTCATTCAAAAATCCATCATAAGCCTAAAAAGTGAATTAGATAATCATAAATGAAATAACTACTGAATAAATCATAGGAAACATTCTTTCAATTACAATTAGTAGCCTAAGAAAAAGAATATTGAACAACACCCTTCACGTAGCCTAGAATTGCAATCGCCTCGAAATACTACTCCAACGCTTGCTTAGATAAACTAAAATTAATCTTCGTAATATGCATTGTGTGTTGTTGAATTCGTTGTTTATTAAGTAATAGATGTCCAACACACAAGTCCCAGCCGAAATTCCATCTCTCTAGAGTTCCATTGCCATGCAATATGCTAGAATCCATGCCCAAGAAGAGTTTTAAGCTCGATGATGCAGAATTTGACACCACTACGCCCGTGGTGTATGTGTTAAAAAGGTCCATTTTTACGGCTACCATTCTCGTTAACTCGAATGAAGACCCCAGCCCGGTAAATGGGTATACAATCAAAAGGCCCGCCAATGGGTCCATTCTCTGAGAATGACTTGTTATAGCTTCATGAATTCTTCCAAAACTGCTCGAATTAACTCCGAATGATTTCAAATGACTCCAAATCTTCGTTAAACGCCGCAACAACCATCCTGCACATATAAGAACACAAAACAAGTAAAAACGAATATGAACACACGAAAATAGCAACAACTAAGCATGACATGGACATCGATTCGTGTATATAAAATCCACTTATCATATTGTATGGACTATAGATCCATGCCTTAATATTCCTTATATCACAAACAGGATCGAAGTAGTGTGTGGTCAAACTGGGTCACTCGATCACGAAGTCGGGTTTCTAGAATTTCCAGAAACCGTTAGAACAAGTATTTTGACAATGTTTGACCGAACAAGATCTACTTTGTTTGTTGTTGTTAGATCTATGTTATGTGTTATATTTGTTCACTTGCATGTTGTCTACACATTGAACGTATTAGATCACATAAATCAGATCTGTAGTGAAAATTATAATGATCGAAAGTAGGCAATATGAACTGTTCTTCATTTCTGGAAAAACCTAGGAATGAAGAACAGCTCTGACAAGGGATTTGAGGGCTTATAACTCTCTGATCTGTTGTGTTATGTCCATGATATCGACTGTTAATGGTAATATTACAGTTATACTACAATACCAACACATTAGCAAGCCTAGAATCGTGATAACCAAAGATCTACAACCGGTCAAAGTAGGTACCTTGTGTACTAACTATGAAGATCTGGGTTTTCTGAAGAACACAATCAACGACAGTTTTGTCACTAAAGCCACTTTTAGCGACAAATAATTTCTAAAATCAATTATTTTATTTATCAAATAGAAAAAAAATTGTTTAAAATTATTAAAAATACATAATAAATTATTAAAAATTATTTTAAAGTCTGAAAATTAGTTTTTAAGTATTTTAAGTATATTTTATCAATATTTAATATTTTTGAAATATTAATGGTATATAATTTATTTAACTATAATATTAAATTAATTAGTTAAAATGATTTTAATACTTGAAAAAATCATTTAAAATTATATTATCATATAAGAAAATATTTTAAGTTATTTTTAATGACTTTTAATATTTTGTGATGAATTTAAATAATTAATTAATATTAATAATATTTAAGTTATTTAATAAATGTATTAAATAAATTATGAAAAATAGATTTAATGATTTAAAAATCATATAAAAATGATTTAAAGATTATAAAAATATTTTAAGTTATAAAATATAACTTTTGATATTTTGTCATGAAAAAATATTAATTATTTAATATTAATGATATTAGATTTATTTAATCATTATATTAAATAAATTAGTTTAAAAATGATTTTAATATTATAAAATCATTTTAAATGAAAATAAAGTGTTTAAAGATATTTTAAGTTATAGAATATAACTTTTAATATTTAAAGTTTAATTTCATTAATAATTTAATATTAATGATATTAAATTTATTTAATAATAATATTAAATAAATAGTTTTAAAATGGTTATTAATTTAAAAATCATTTAAAAGGATATAAATGAATTAAAAATATTTTAAGTTATAATTAATGACTTTTAATATTTTGATAGATAATGCATTAATATTTTAATATTAATGGTAATTATTTAAAATGATTTTAATTGTTTTAAAAATCATTTAAGGGTAATATTAGTACTTTAAAAATACTTTGAGTTATTATACATAACTTTAATATTTTGGCAATGGTTTCAGTAATAGTTTAATATTAATTAAATATTAATGATAATAGAATTGTTTAATATTTAAATCATTTAATAATGATTCCGGTGTTTGAAAATTCATGATAAATTATAATAAATGTTTAAAAATTATTATAAGTCATTTAAAAATAATATGACTGATACTTATAGATGTTGATCTACATGATCGAGTCTTAGACTCGATAATTACCCGATAAAGTCGCTTCAGATTTTCGGCAAGCATGTTTCGTAATTGATCCGAATTTAGATATTTTGACTGTATTAATGTTTGTTGGTGATTCAATGACTATTGAATATGTGTGACAAGGTGATTAGGTTATGTCTTTGACTACATAAGCGATCTACATGTGTTATAAGTATGTTATTCTAATCGATCAAATGATCTTATTAATGATAGTTTTGGTATAAAAGATAAAACTAAGTTCGTGTATTATGCGATGGACCGAATAAGTATCCTACCTTTGCATTTTCTTTAGGCAATGGACATAAGTAAGAAAGCTTCAGATTTATATTATTATTGTACCAGATTATTAACCCTATTGTTATACAAATTATATCCGATCATTGTTTATCAACATGATATTATATTATATAACTCATATATATTCTATTCGTTAATTTTTAAATATGGTTATACAAGTGTCCTCACTTGGATATTCATTGTATTTAAACGCATGTTGATATATATATATATATATATATATATATATATATATATATATATATATACCTATTGATCCCCCGCATGTATACATTAAGTAAAAGCCGTCTAAGCTATTTGACCAACTAGACACAGATTTAGAAATATCGTTGAATATGATAAAAACCTTTTTGTATCCAATCAAATTGTTTTGGTTCAGATTCTCGACTAAGTATGAACATCCCGAACAAGGGAAAACTTTTATGCGCCCAAAGCGGATAGAGTGAACGATAATATCGTTCTTGCATGTAGCATTGATCAATACAGGGCCCATGGGATGTACACCCTCGCGCCCGTAAGTTATGACGGTTTGTGGATGAAGTTCTGCTAAACCTATTCAAAAATTGAAAACAATGTTCATAGTATGTCAACTAAACCCTATGTATAGTCAATATGTAGTTTCAAAATTTTGATATAGAATTGTTATGTTATTATTATCGGTTCAGTTTACTTCACAACTATCGATTTGTTGTAGAAGTGATGTACAAAGAAAACATTTAATTCTTTCAGTTAATTATATTTATAATTGTTATTATTTACTGGGCACCCAAATGCTCATTCTTGCTTTAAATTTAAATGTTTTCAGCTAGGCATGATGAACCCGAAGGTTCAGACAAGAATAAGTGAAAAGGAAAGCAAACAGAATATGCTTATTGGTATCTTTTGTAATAGTTAGACTGTATTAAGACTATGATATGTATTATATATTATGTAAGGAATTATAGTAAAGGTTGCATACTTGGAATTAGACTCTGATATATGTAAATTAAGTTTGATATTTATATTATTGTTATTATTATTAGTATTATTCCTCTCATAAAAATGGTATCGTAAAGTACCGAGTTTGGGTTTCAAGTACCAGAATTTGGGGGCGTTACATCATACTTGCAATTTACACATCATATACTTCAAGCTCGATTTTGATCTTGTTCCGGCCATAATTTCTCAATTCTCAAAGAATAAAAGTTGTAAAGCTCGTTGATAGCTTCGATTTGATAGTTGTCAGGCCCCGTAATTCCTCTTAGATCAAAAGTTATGGCCGTTTACCAAAGGATGTCAGAGTAGAAAAGTGACCCCCGTCGGGGTGGGCTTTCCCTTCACAAAATACCCGTTGGGGCGAGCATACCAGTTGGAAAACAAAACCATAGCCCGTCGGGGCGGGCCCTTTATAAGGATAGACCCCCGTCGGGGCGGGGGTATGCGCAAAAAACATAGTTTTTGTCCAAATTTAAGTCCAAGAAGGATTAGTTCGATCTGATTGACTCAAGGACTTCCAAGTGGACTTAAAGACAGATAAAGAGACTTATAAAAGGGGGAGAATCACATAGATTGGAAGAGAGAGAGAGGATTCCATTAGATATGATTAGAGTAGAATAGGAGAAAACACTGGTTCTTATGAGATTTGGAGATCGAAGCACTTGGAAGCCATTGGAGATCCAGATCAAGAGCGCGAGATTTGAGGATGAATTTGCCGACAATAGATTCACTTCTTTTCCTTAATCTTATTCTTATCTTTTAATGTGTATTCAAGTGTGGATTCTTAGTTTTAATTCAATGAACTAATTCTTTGTTTGAGATTACAATGGATCTTATTATGTAGTTTATTTTAATATGCTTCGCTATCAATTATTATATTTTATTGTGAGGATTGTCTATTGTGATTTGGACTTAATTGTTTAATTTATTTTCCATCAATTACCGTAATAATCTATATGAACTCGAGAGATGAAGTTTAGATTTAGATCTGATCATGATAGCATGTGTTTGTGATTTCTACATAGATGGAATTCATGATTCGTGTTTAGGATAGAGATATGCCTTTACGCCATATGTAATCTTATAGAGAACTTGTGCTTTAAATCCTTTTTAATTGTAATTTACATAGAGATATAATAGATTGGTTAATTAGGGTGTCTTGCTTAATTATATCATCTGTGGATTTAAGTGAGTATGGGTATTATGCATCGAGAGGTGGTTTTATCTGCTTTAGTGTTCTTGATTAACAATTCAGAATAGATAATAATTGGTGAGAAATGTGTTAACTTAAATGAAGTAATAAGTGAAGTTGTGATCTTAAATCTCATAATCTTAATTTAACTAGTTGAATTTAATAGTAGTTTAATTATATAATTTGAAATTCATTTGTTTAAATAAGATTGAGTTGGTTACGGGTTAGTACTTGGTGATTTTTATTAAATAATTCCTCGTGGGAACGATACTCTACTTTCACTTTATTACTTATTGACCATTACGATACTTGCGTGTTGTATGTAATTAGATTTTACCCAACACGCTTTTTGGTGCCAGTTGTTGGGAATTAGTTTAATATTTTTTACCAATATTAATTTCAATCAAATTAGTCTTAATTTAAACATTTTTATTTTTATTTTTAATTCTCTTCCTATATTTCTCTCTTTTTAGGTACCATGGATGACTTTGCATATTAATGGTCATACACGAACATGACTCAACCAAGGGAAGCGGGGATTGATGGTCTCAATGCATTTTCTGCATTATCAGCGCGACTTGAGGCACTTTCGAGGAGGTTGGACGTTGTTACAGCCCAACGTAATCAAAGGATAGCAGTTACTTGCAATTATTGTGCTGGTAATCATCTGAGTCATCAATGCACCGTTAGTTTTGGGCTGGGACAACATGGTGGTGAATACCTCAACGATTATACATATGCTAATTATCATCAAGTTTGGGGGTATCACCCGGATTTGTCATGGAGCTATACTTATGAAGACCAATACTACGCTCCAAATCCAACATACACACCGAAATTTTCATGTAAACCTCCATTACCAAAAGAAGAAAAGTTAAAGTTGGAGAAATTACTGTCAAAGGTCATAACAAAAACCAAGAGGAGAGGATGATGAGTCAAGAAATATCGAGCCACAATTTACAGCACTAGATGGAACAACTCATCACCACTTCAACTCATGGTCCTCAATACATGGATTCCAAAACTGAGACAGATAATTTGAGATTGGTGGAATTGTTGTCCAAGCTCATAGCATCAAATGAGGAGAGAAGGATTAATCAAGGGAAGTTAATTCAAAATCTTCAGAATAAGATAGATCAAATGACCAAAGAGCTCTTGATGACATAAGAGTGAGTACAATTTTGAATCCATGGTGGAATGAGAAAGAGAAGATAGATGAAGAGCCCATTGTGTGTGACAAGCTTCTATGCCTCAAAGTGATCACATACACAATGGAGAAAACACCTAGCTGTGGGACGTTCTTGATTGAGATCATACCAAATCAGAGCATGCTAGGTGACTTTGATGCATTGGCCATCGCCTGTGGGAACCTCCAAAAGGATAATTTGTTACTAATGAATGGAGGGTTCCTCAACTTCCGAAGAGGAATTAGACAGCGTTGACCAGACATCATCTGGCTGAAGGACTATAAATCAAGCGCTAACTGGGAGGCAACCCAGGAATTTTTATATTTATATGCTTTACTAGTTTATTTAGTAGATAAAAATTAAATTGTTTATTAAGTTCTCTTACCAATCCAAGTGCTATTCTAATCCATATTGTCTCTCTTAATTGCAGGTATTGAAGGTTAAATGGACAGGCAGAAGATTATAAAAAAGTTATTCAAGTCCAATTCAAGTGTGGTGCCAATTTGTTCCATGTGCCTAATCTATTCTCCAAACTTAGCGGATAAGGAGGAGGATTGCTATATTTTCAAGGAAGTCCTCTACTTTACTTTTTTCTATTTCAGCCATTGAGCACAATGTCTAGTTTAAGTTTGGGGGCATTTTAGTGTCGTGTTGAATATAGTTAATTATTTACATTGTAGTTCGTATAGTTACATTTTGTTTTGCATTCAGTTTTTTAAAATAAAAAAAATTAAAAAAAAACCTTGAAAAATTGAAAATTTTCAAAAATAGTAGTTAGTTTACTATGTTTATATATCATTTAGTACATCTTGCATGAGTCCAGCTGTTTGATATTTACAGTTTGTTTTGGCTAATGATGAGACTGGAATTGAGTAGACAAGTATAGTACTGAATATTAGAGCTTTGATGTGATTTCTTATTATGAATTGCATCTTTTTCTGTTTGAAACTGGTATAATAAGGATATCACAGTAAAAACAACTTGTTGATTGATTGAGTTTAAATTGATACATAATGGGACTCTAAAGGATAATGCTAGTTTGAATGAAAGAATGACAAGAATAAGTATGATGTCTGTAGACACTCGAAATTTTCTGCACACCTGTTACTAACATTGTAGGAGGGCAGAATCGTCTTTCAGAGATAACCTTGGAAGACAATTCACATTCATTCCGGATACTACTAGAAGTTCAGTCTCAACCCCAGAACACACACCATGAGTATCATTTCCAACCCCGGAACATACACCGAAAACATCATTTCCAACCTCGAAGATAACCCCGAGTTTTGTCCTTGGCAATAACCCCAAGGAATGTTGTTGCAGTTCTGGCGATAACCCCGAAAATGCTTATTTCAAATGCGATCAACTTCAATCTTAGACCTCCTGCCGAGGAACTAATACCTCAGACTCGTAGCTAACACTAGGTAGACATGCACACTCACAGATGACATTATGACATTCAAACACTTGCAGCAGTCCAATCTCAGATGTAACCCTGAACAATGTCTGCTTTCAACTCAAACCGGTGATAACCCCGGTGAGGAGTCAAACGTCATCTTGCTACCTCAACATCTGCGCGTCGTCTCAACACTTCATACATACATACATAAAACAATGTCCTACAAGAACCAAGGAGTTTCAATCCCGAGTGACTATTACGTGTGGCAGCACACCAGATAGAATTTGAAGCTTGATGACCATGGGCATGGTCCCCTCTTCCTAACTTCGTACAACCTCTAATCCATGTCATTGCATAACTCTCGACACAAGCAGTCCAAAGAAGGACTTATATACCTCGTTCGGATGCTCGGATTGAAGTTCTGCAAGTTCGAATGGATATCACATTGCACGAGTGCACGTACTTCCAGACGACGGGACCCGTGGAGCCCGGCAGCACCTTGTAGCCACACCACAACCCTCCCCTCTATAAATAGAGGGCTTAGGGTATCCATTTTAAAAGAGAAAGAGATGAGGAAGCCCTGTCCAATTTGTTATGTACACACCCCATATTGAGTGTTTTCTCATTTTAAACACATGTTAGCTCACATATAGCTATATTTTTACCAGCGGGAGCGGAGTGTTTATTCATCTAGAGTCATAGAAGCCTGCATTGGCAGCCCACTGTAAGCCTTCTCACACTCTAAAAAGCCTTTCTTTTCATCTTTACACACTATTTCTACACATCGAGAGTCGTGTTGTGTGCGTATATGCTGCACTTCATTCTAGTATTTTTCATTTCTTTTTCATATATATATATATATATATATATATATATATATATATATATATATATATATATATATATGGACTAACATTATCGCGTTATGCCTCGATTGAGCCTGCACTTATGTGTCCGAGCGCGTTATCCGCTATATATATAATTGTTGTTGACATATCTCGATGAGCTTGGATTTTACATCCGCATTGCATTTCTTCGCTTATATATCTATATATTTATATTTCGCACAGTTCGAGTTTACTTTGTGGCCTTTTACTACTTTATTTACATTCAGTCCTGCCTGGAGTTTACTTCGGGGTGGTTGATCACATTTATTGCTTTATTTACATTTCCGATCCCCTATTGAGTTGCTTCGTGGTGGTTGATCATGCACACACACACACACACACACACACATATATATATATATATATATTTACCACTTTTATATATATATATATATATATATATATATATAATCGCTACTACTTTTCATACAAATTGCGATGATCATGTGAGCCTAGAATCATATGATCACAGATTCAATCATCTTGAATCTAGATTCTGCCTCAGTAATGGACATTTTCAAATTTGAAGCGACTTGTACATTATTCACAGTGTACAAATTTCCTTAGATGGCTATCATGCCCATGAGGAGTTTGGCACTGTTGTATATTATTTTCTCAAGATGCCTCGCGATCTCAAAAAGAAAAAGCAAAAGTTTAACATTTAACAATAAAATGGAACTATGAAAATATCTCAATTCCTATTGAGCACAGGGTTTGAAAAACTCTTTTACAAAACTTCATTCCTATATCTGTTTGAAACTGAATTTTTCTATAATTCAAACCCTGTGTATATAGGTGCGAACGAGGCCTCGCACTACTTTCAAATAATTGCACATTGATCCACACACACACACACACACACACATTCATATAACAGTTTCTTTAAAAAGTGGCGGTCACCGTGGCAACATGGATGTCGGGGGGTGCCTAACACCTTCCCTCCGCATAATCAAGCCCCCAGACCCAAAATGAATCTCGGTTTCATAGACCCGTTTAGCAGTGTCACATCACTAGGTTAATGTGCAAACTTCTTTTGGTCGTGTTGGTGCAACCAGTTAAAAACACCAACTGGCGACTCTTAACAGTCCATCGTCGACATTATACATGTCGGACCTTTTTCATTTGTTTTTTCATACAAATCTCACATAACAATGAGAACACCAAAGAACAAGTAACGAAAAGGGACAACTAAAAATCCCGACGTCGGTAATGGCTAAAGTTAGACAAGAACCTAAGTTTGAGGGAATATTTGGGGTATATAAGCTATATAAAAAATAAAAAAAATAAAAAAAGTATGAATAAACACAGTGGCGTGCTTGTCTAGTTTTGTGGCCTTTATTACTTAAGTAAGTAAGCCCGAGGGGATTGTCTTTACACCTAGTGCCCTAATTTCTTAATGGTCTAGGAGTCGTTGGTCGAAAGCTCGTTAAGCTAGCATTGAAAAGCCTAAGGGAATCAGACATTGCATAGCTATGTGTATATAAAATAAATAAAAAATAAAAAATGAATAAAACGGGAAATAACAGCAAAAATCCCCCGTAGATGAAAAATGAAGCATAAGTATCCCATGTTGACCCTCTATATTGGTAATTGTTTGATTTTAGTTGGATCTAGCTTGTTTTTGGATTTCTTAAGTTTACACTATATGATGCCTTCGAAGAGACTTGTTATGTGTTAAATTTGATTTTATATCAGTTAACATTTTTATGTAGCACACACGCACTATATTAGTGATAACAGTCTAAGATTTAATGATTGATTGGGAAATTATTGATTTGTTTTGATATGATGTATTATCATGTTTACTTGATTTCTTGAAGGCCGATTGATTAGACTTGTTTCTGTCATTACTGCTGGGTTCGTAGGCATGTAGATTAATTGCATTGCATAGCATTGTTGTTTTGTGTTTTTGCTTGAGGACAAGCAACTGTTTAAGTTTGGGGGTATTTGATAAGTAGGTTTTATACCTACCTATCCGGTATCTATTATTTGAATTAGTTGCTTAAACCTATGTTTCTTAGTTACTTTTCATATATTTTATGTTATTTTGTAGGCTATGACATAAAATTGGCATGAAGAAGCAAAGAAAAGCAATTCGGACATCTTTTGGAATAAAATATACAAGGAAATACAAGAAGGGGAGATTACAGGGATTTTAACACCAAGTTGGATGCATGTTCTTGGCTTGCAACTTTGATTATACTGTAGACATTCTTCTTAGCTTTCCGGAACATCTTAAATTATCCCAATCGGAGTTTGGATGCGAGGGATATGGCCTTTTTATCAACGAAGATCAAAGATAAGAGTTCTCATTCTTGCAATTTACACAACATCTACTTCAAGATCGATTTCGATCTTGTTCCAGCCATAATTTCTCAATTCTCAAAGAATGAAAGTTGTAGAGCTCGTCGATAGCTTCGATTTGATAGGTTGCAGGCCCCGTAAATCCTCCCCGGTCAAAAGTTATGGCTATTTTACCAAAGGACGTGAGAGTAGAAAAGTGACCCCCACCGTATGGGGCTTTCCTTCACAAAATGCCACCAGGAATGCATACTAGCCGGAAAATGAACCATAGCCCGCCGAGGTGGGGGTAATGCTGTAAAAACTTCGATTTTTGTCCAAATTTGAGTCCAAAAAGGATTGGTTTGATCCGATTGACTCAAGGACTTCCAAGAGGACTTAAAGACGGATAAAGAGACTTATAAAAGGGGGAGAATCACATAGATTGGAAGATAGAGAGAGGATTCAATTAGATTTGATTAGAGTAGAATATGAGAAAACACTAGTTCTTATGAGATTTGGAGATTGAAGCACTTGGAAGCCATTGGAGATCCAGATCAATAGCGAGACGGAGGACAAATTTGCCGACAACAGATTCACTTTTTTTCCTTAATCTTATTCTTATGTTTTAATGTGTATTTAAGTGTGGATTATTAGTTTTAATTCAATGAACTAATTATTTATTTGAGATTACAATGGATCTTATTGTGTAGTTTATTTTAATATGCTTCGATATCAATTATTATGTTCTATTGTGAGGATTGTTTATTGTGATTTGGACTTAATTGTTTAATTAATTGGCCATCAATTACCATGATAATCTATATGAACTCGAGAGATGAAGTTTAGATTTAGATCTGATCATGATATCATGTGTTTGTGATTTCTACATAGATGGAATTCATGATTCGTGTTTAGGATAGAGATATGCCTTTATGCCATATGTAATCTTATAGAGAACTTGTGCTTTAAATCCATTTTAATTGTAATTCACATAGAGATATAATGGATTAGTTAATTAGGGTGTCTTGCTTAATTCTATCATCTGTGGATTTAAGTGAGTATGGGTATTATGAATCGAGAGGTGGTTTTATCTTCTTTAGTGTTCTTGATTAACAATTCAGAATAGAGAATAATTGATGAGAAATGTGTTAACTTAAATGAAGCAATAAGTGAAGTTGTGATCTTAAATCTTCATAATCTTAATCTAACTAGTTGAATTTAATAGTAGTTTAATTATATAATTTGAAATTCATTTGTTTAAATAAGATTGAGTTGGTTACGGGTTAGTACTTGGTGATTTTTATTAAATAATTCCTCGTGGGAATGATACTCTACTTTCACTTTATTACTTATTGACCACGTATACTTGCGTGTTGTACGTAACTAGATTTTACCCAACAAGTTTTTTCTAAACTCTTTGAAGACTGTAGGATAATACTTATCTCCCAAAGAAGACTGTAGGATAATACTTATGAATCGTCCGTAGAGCATCTTTCTAGAGCTCTTTGACTTCTTTGAGCCAAGAATCCACTTCCCAATCCATTCAAGTAGTAGGGCTCAATAGTTAAGTTGTATCCCACAACTGATGGTTGTCATGGGCTTTAGCTGCACTTCATTTACAAAGTCATGGCCGGAGCTCTTGCAGTATATGCATTTTCCAACAATGTCTGGTAGAAATTCGTACCTCTGAGGGAACTCTTTCTTCTTGTACCCTTTGACAATGGGGAACTTTTTGTGGTGCATTCTCTTAAGTCCTTCACGGAAATTGATGCCATCTATGAACAGAAACCCTTTCGATTTGAAGCCTAGGGCTAGATTTATATCCTCAGCCTTGAGCTTGATTTCCACGTCCTTGACCCTTGTAGTGATGACATCATTCTCGAACACACCATTTCTGTAGAATTCTTTTATCAGCTTAGAGTAGATCCAAGTGCTCGTACCCAGAGCCTCTTCAAGACCAGCTTTCTTTATCAAAGATAGAGTTTTGAGAAACTTGGGGTCAGCTGTCTTGAACTCATCGAAACAGAGTCTGTAACCAGAGAAGATATTTGAGGCTGCCATTGATTTCTTTATTCTGAGGATGATTTTGCGATTTTGAAAGCTAGGGTTTCTGCTGTTGGAGAGAGAGAAAGAGAGAGAGATATGAGCTTTTTGGAATTCTGAGTTTTTAAAAAGGGGTTTTAAACTATTCTTGTAACTTCACTCCACACGATCTGATTAGAGAAACATGTGTCGAGTTCTGCTTGGCTCCACGATTTTAACTTGTGGGAAAATACTAATTTGCCCCTTAGCTCCTCCTGAGCTGATGTGTCCTTTGGGAAGACTACGATCGTTGAGGTAGCCTTTATGATCGTCGAGTCTGCTCTGTATTCATCGAGTCTGTTTTGCAATCGTCGTGTCTGTTCTGCAATCGTCCTGTCTAAACTGCGATCGTTGAGTCTGTCCGGATCCTTGTGATGAACTTTTGACTTCACAGAATGCTCCTTTGTTCTGCCATCGTTGAGTCTGTACTACGATTGTTGAGTCTGCAATGCGATCATTGTCTTTCCTGTTACTGTATCTCTACGATCGTGGACTTCCTTTTCATCATGTCTATGATTTCGAACACAGCCTTTATATCTGCATGGTTAACACAAACTAGAGCATAGATTTCATGGTTGTAAATTAAGCATGCCTAGCTCACTTATTAATTTGTTAAACCTGGATTCATCTAAAGGCTTTGTAAAGACATCAACAAGTTGATTTTCAGTAGGGATATATTGTAAAGATATGGTTCCATTTTGCACATGATCCCTAATGAAATGATACCTTATTTCTATATGTTTAGTCCTAGAATGCATGACAAGATTATGTGTTATTGCTATGGCACTTGTGTTATCATAGTGAATAGGTATAGATTTGAATTCAAACCCATAGTCTGTTAGCTAATTTTTCATCCAGAGGATTTTAGCACAGCAGCTGCCAGCAACAATGTATTTAGCTTCTGCAGTTGAAGTAGAAACTGAGTTTTGCTTCTTGCTGAACCAGGACATAAGTCTATTTCCTAGCATCTGACAGGTGTCACTGGTACTCTTTCTGTCTATTTTCCAACCTGCAAAGTCAGCATCTGTATATTCTATTAGTTCAAATAAGGATTCCTTGGGATACCAAAGCCCCAACTTAGGTGTACTCTTCAGGTACCTAAAAATCCTTTTTACGATAGTTAAGTGTGATTCTTTAGGATTAGCTTGAAATCTAGCACATATGCATGTTGCAAACATTATGTCTGGTCTATTGGCAGTCAGATATAGAAGAGAGCCTATCATACCTCTGTATTGAGTTATGTCAATACTTTTACCTTTTTCATCTTTGTCAAGCTTGGTTGCTGAAGTAATTGGAGTTTTCATGGGAGAGGCTGATTCCATGCCATACTTTTTAAGTAAGTCTTTGATGTACTTGGCTTAGTTTATGAAGATTCCTTCATCAGTCTGCTTTTCTTGCAGTTCAAGGAAGAAGTTCAGCTCACCCAACATGCTCATTTCAAACTTTCTCTGCATAAGATTGGAAAATCTCTTGCATAACTTTTCATCAGTAGATCTAAAAATAATGTCATCAGCATATATTTGAACTAATAAGACTTTGTCTTTATGCTTTCTAAGAAATAATGTGGTATCTACTCTACCTCTAGTGAACCCATTTTAAATAAGGAAGTTAGTTAATGTTTCATACCATGCTCTAGGTGCTTGTTTAAGACCATATAAGGATTTGTCTAATCTATAGACATAATTGGAAAGAGATGGATTGATGAAACATGGAGGTTGGTCTACATATACTTCTTCTTGAAGTTCACCATTTAGGAATGCACTTTTGACATCCATCTGAAATACTTTGAACTTCATATGAGCAGCAAAGGCGAGGAATATTCTGATAGCTTCTAGTCTGGCAACAGGTGCAAATGTTTCATCATAGTCAATGCCTTCTTCCTGAGAGTAACCTTTGGCCACCAGTCTTGCTTTATTCCTAGTTATTACTCCATCTTCATCCATCTTGTTCCTGAAGACCCACTTGGTGCCAATGACAGAATGATTTTTTGGTCTTGGAACTAATCTCCATACTTTGCTTCTTTCAAACTGATTTAGTTCTTCCTGCATGGCTTGTATCCAACTGGAGTCTTCCATAGCATCTTCTATCTTCTTGGGTTCCATCTGTGACAGAAAGCTCAGATAGAAACACTCATTTTGGGTGGCAACTCTTATTTTGACTCTTGCATTTGGGTCTCCAATGATTAAGTCTTGAGTGTGATCTCTTGCCCATCTATTTCCTATTGCAACATCTGTCGTGATGCCTTCTTGTCTGAGACCTTTGAGATTAATTTCAGCTTCTAGATGTGGAGGTTTGCTGTCTTGCATAG
Organism: Panax quinquefolius; assembly: GCA_020205615.1. Taxonomy (NCBI): domain Eukaryota; kingdom Viridiplantae; phylum Streptophyta; class Magnoliopsida; order Apiales; family Araliaceae; genus Panax; species Panax quinquefolius. Next base: position 271,026 of record JAINUW010000428.1, on the reverse strand, counting down.
TCCTCTCTACGATCTCCTCTTCTTGCTCAACGATCTCATTTTCTGGGACAACGATCGTAGTGTTGAGCTTGACGACCTCGTTCGTAGTGTCTAAATTGTCGGTCGTAGTGTCTTGAGACATTGTTTTGTCTAAGTTTTTTTCATCAAAGGTGATGTTAATTGAGATTTCAACACTCAATGTCTTTTTGTTGAACACTCTGTAGGCCTTACTGTCTATGGCATACCCAAGAAAGATTCCTTCGTCTGACTTGGGTTGGAACTTTGTCAAATACTGCTTTCCATTGTTGAGAATGTAGCATGCACAGCCGAATACATGGAAGTAGCCGACACTTGGTTTTCTTCCTTTCCACAGTTCGTAGGGAGTCTTTTTAATCATAGAGTGTACCACTGATCTATTCTGAGTGTAGCATGCAGTGTTGACAGCTTCTGCCCAGAAGTACTCAGGCAGATGGGCGGCTGCTAGTAGAGTTCTTCAAGCTTCTATTAGTGTCATGTTCTTTCGTTTAGCTACTCCATTTTATTGAGGAGTTCGTGGAGCTGAGAAGTTGTGACTGATGCCATTGTCTGTGCAGAACATGTCCATTTCAGAAAAGTCGAATTCTCTGCCATGATCACTCCTTATAGCCTTAATTTTCTTCTCTTTCTCGTTCATTACTCGTCTGAACATCTTGATCAGTTGAGAGCTTGTTTCATCTTTCGAGGTCAGAAAGAATACCCATGTGAATCTGGTGTAATCGTCCACTATGACTAAAGAGTATCTCTTCCCTCCAAGGCTCGTTATTGGAATTGGCCCAAATAGATCCATATGAAACAGCTGCAGGGGCTTGTCAATTGAGTTGGTAGTTTTGCTCTTGAATGTGCTTCTGGTCTGCTTTCCAAGATGACAGGCGTTGCACGACCTTTCTTTGACGAAGTTGAACTTGGGTAAACCTGCAACTAGATATTTTGAGGCCAATTTGGACATGCTCTTGAAGTTGAGATGAGACAGTCTCCTATGCCATAGCCAGCTCATTTCTTTAGATGCTTTAGCCAGAAATCATATTGTCTCTTCTGAGCTTAGTTGTCCAAGATTTACTGTGTAAACATTTCCTTCTCTTGTTCCAGTTAGCTTTATGGCAGATGTCTTCAGATCTCTGACTTGACATTGATTATGGAGGAATGTTACTTGATGACCCTTATCGCAGAGTTAACTTATGCTCAGAAGTTTATGTTGTAGTCCTTCCACATATGCTACTTTGCTGAAGGACACTGCACCATTTCCAGCTGAGCCATATCCTCTTGTCTTGCCGGACCCATTATCTCCAAAGATGACCGCATGATATTTAGACAGAAGGGCCTTGTTTCCTGTCATGTGCCTTGAACATCCACTGTCCAGATACCAGGTTGTGGTCATGGAGCTTGGTTCCTGTGGTAAGATGAAACTCTTATTTTGGTACCCATACTTGCATGGGTCCTACTTTGTTAGTACCCTTAGGAACCCAAATCTGCTTGATTTTGGGTTTCACATGAGTAGGATTATAATAGCACATTGCAGCCTTGTGACCAACCTTATTGCACATAAAACATCTAATATGATGCATGCTTGTGTGTGTGTGTGAGGATTCTTCCTCCATTTGAACTTTTGTGGATCTTTAATCATCTTTCTGTTAAACTGATTTTCCTTTTTCCATGTGTTTTTATGTTTCATGATTTGTGAGGAGTGTACCTTACCTCTACTGTTCCTTCCCAGTTGGGGAACCATAAAATCATGGTTGCTGAGGAAGATCGTGAGAAAAATGCATTCATCACACATTGGGGAACCTTTTACTATAGACGGTTGTCATTCGGCCTCATTAATGCCGGAGTAACCTATCAGCAAGCTATAATAGCTCTTTTCCATGACTTAATACACAAAGAGATAGAGATCTACGTGGATGACATCATTGTCAAATCCCGAAGGGAAGATGACCACCTAGATCATCTTAGAAAGCTCTTCAACAGGTTGTGTAAGTACAACTTGAAGTTGAATCCAGCAAAGTGCACCCTTAACATTAAATCAGACAAGTTGCTAGGATTCCTAGTCAGCCACAAAGGGATTGAGCTGGATCCCACCAAAATCTAGGCCATCAAGGAAATGCCCATTCCTCAGATAGAGAAGGAAATACGGGGATTTTTGGGAAGAATCAACTTCATTAGCAGGTTCATTTCTCAACTCCCAGCAACTTGTGAGCCTATCTTCAAGCTATTAAGGAAGAACTCCTCTATGAAATGGAATGATGAGTGTCAAAAAGACTTCCTTATAATCAAAGAGCAGCTGGTTAACGCTCCTATTTTGATACCACCCAGGGATGATGTTCCCTTATTCATGTACCTGTCCATTAATGACAATGCCATGGGCTGCATGCTGGGACAAAAAGACGATAGAGGCCAAGAGCGAGCTATATACTACCTTAGCAAAAGATTCAGCAGCAGTGAACACAAGTACACTCTAATTGAGAAAACTTGTTATGCTTTAGCATGGGCTTCCATGAGGTTACATCATTACCTTCATGGTCACACAACCCATCTCATATCCGGCACGGATCCTCTCACGTACGTGTTCAGTAAACCCATATTAAATTATCAGTTGTCCAGATGGCAGTTGATCCTACAATAATTTAACATTGTTTACGTGACGCAAAAGTCTATTAGAGGTCAAGGAATTGCGGATCAACTGGTCGTCACACCTGCAGGGGATTTCAAACCCTTGGAAATATACTTCCCTGATGAAGGGGTAATGACAGTTCAACAACACCATCAGTACAATGCATGACGTATATGGAAAATTGATTTTGATGGAGCTGTTAACATGGAAGGTTCTGGAGCTGGAGCAGTTCTAGTATCTGGTACGGGGGAGTAGTATCCTGTCGCCGTCAAATTATAGTTTGTCAGCACCAATAACACAGCTGAGTATGAAGGCTGTATCATGGGACTCAAACATTGCCCAATCAATGAGTATCAGGCGGTTAACTGTCTTTGGGGATTCAGAATTGGTAATCAGATAGACCACAAGAATCTATCACACCAAAGAGCTACGTTTATTGCCTTACCATCGGCAAGTTTTACAGATGGCTACGGAGTTCAAAGAAATAAACTTCCTCCATATTCCTCGGAATAGGAATGATTTTGCGGATGTGCTAGCAACTTTGGCCTCTTTGATCAACATATATGACAAGGAAAACATGCCAAACATCCCACTGGCCTTACAAAAGGCTCCAGACTATGGGAATTATATTGGAGAAGTATCGGATGAGCTACCTCCCATCCAACATCCTTGGTATCAACATATCAAAGAGTACTTGCGAGATGGATCTACACCCGCTGAGGATAGCCCAACTGAAAGAAGGCAGATCCATCGACTAGCTATTAAGTTCTACTTGAGCGGAGATGCACTCTACAAAAGAGATACATGACTAGGTCTCCCCAGATGTCTGGACAAGGACCAAACTCAGAGGCTCATGGATGAAATCCATGGTAGAGTATGTGGGCCACACATGAGCAACCCTCTACTTGTTAAGAAGATCCTCAGAACATGGCACTACTGGCTCTCGCTTAAGGCTGACTGTGATGATCACATCAAGAGGAGTTATTAATGCAAAAATCATGGGAATGTTATCCATGCCCCTCCAATGGAGCTCCATGATATGAGTTTGCCTTGGCCCTTCTCAATGTGGGGAATGGACGTGATCGGGCCCATCAAGCCCAAAGCCAGTAATGGGCATCAGTTTATCTTCACCATGATCGACTACTTCACTAAATGGGTAGAAGCAGCCTCCTTCCCCAAGGTTACCAAAGAAGTCATCATTGCTTTATTCAGAAACAATGTCATTTGTCGATATGGACAACTAGAGGCAATTGTGTTAGACAATGCTAAGAACCTCAACAACAAAATGATGGAGGAGTTGTGCAGTAAATTCCACATCAAACACCATAACTCCGTCATCTTCTGTCCAAAGATGAATGGTGATGTTGAAATGGCTAATAAGAACATCAAGAATATCATGCAAAAGATGTCCACCAATCATAAAGGATGGTCTGACCTCTTGCCTCTGACTCTATTAGCATACAAACTTCAATGCGTACTTCCACTGGGGTAACCCCTTACTCATTAACCTATGGGATGGAAGCAGTGCTCCCCATAGAGGTGGAAATGGAATCCCTCAGAGTGTTAATAGACGTTTAGCTAGATGAAGACCAATGGTTACAAGACAGGTATCACCATTTATCTCTGATAGACGAAAGGAAAAAGTGATGTCATCTTCCACGGTCAGTTATACCAACAAAGGATCGCCAGATCCTACAACAAAAAGGTCTGGCTACGACAGTTTAAACAACATGACTTGGTTTTGAAGAAGATCATTGACAACCAAGATCAGTCAAAGGGAAAATTTCTCCAAATTGGGAAGGCCCATTTATTGTCAAGGAAGTATTGACAGGAGGTGCTCTCAGATTACAAGAAATGGATGGCGATGAATTTTCACAGCTCATTAACTCAGACACCGTGAAATGGTACTATGTCTGAAGTTACCATCAAGCAAACATACTAGTTTTGGATCACCATATCACCAGTCATTTTAAGTTTTCTAACCCTTACTACACAAAACCTTTCTTCATACAACCAACAACCTATTTTCAGATCATCAGATCTTTCACTCAACTTCAATTCACCACATTTCATCGGCTTCAGACCAAAGGGATGGAACTACTTGGACTCCCCATAAATGGGAGAGTTGGCGACCATCTAAGCTGCGGTTGATTCCTCGAAGAGCAACACCAATCCATAAGAGATAGAACTAACAAGGCTCCTCTTAAATAGGAGTATTGGCGACCATCTGTGGTGCGGTTAATCTCAGAGAGGAAAAGCCACATTCCTCTCCACATCTACATACATAAACCAGTCCCAAGACACCAAAGAGGGTAGGGATATACACAGATCAACGATCCATTCTGACATATCCTGAGACGTCTTAATGTCCACCTAATAAGGATGAGTTCAGAATACATCAAGATCACAAGCCCTGAAGAAGCAGAAAAATATCAAGCAAGTAGCAAGGCACAACTAAAAGGGAAGTGAATCAAAATATATTTCCTGCCATATATAATGATGTTTGATATATACGATATGTGTTGTACATGACAAAATGGCTAAGCTAGTCTGTACAGGAAAATACAAGTCTATCTACAATCCTGTGGATATACGAACTATCAAGTCCAACATGGCATCTCTCTCCGAAGAAGGAGGCAATGCTGCAAGCTCCTACCCAAGGGTATCTACACGAGCTAATAGATCCACAGCCAACTGCATGGTGACATGATGCTCATCAATATATGTACTCATATTGGAAAGCATGTCAGTAGTAAGGGATCTCACTGAAGTACTATCTGTAACAACCACATCCCGGGCAGATAGAGCAGCATCCCGCTCAATAATCAAGCCATCTCTGGCTGATCTGGACTCATCCCACTCCTAAATAGTGGTATCTCTATGAGCTATAGCCTCATCTCTCTCCAATAGAGCGGTGTCTCTCCCATCAAGAGATGTCAACATTAAGGCTCTTGCCTGATCTCTCTCAAAGGTTATCAGATGAAGACTCTGATCTAAATATTATGCTAAATGCTGGATCACAGTAGCACTCGTACTGGGAGAATCTACAAGAGCTGCAGTCAACCCAGTGAATAGCTCCTCCTCGGTGGGAAAATTAATTTCCTCTTTGGGCTCTCCACCATCAGAATCAATCCCTGACACTATGGATACTATCGTAGCCGATGTTATCTATGTATCCATCCATGGAAAATACTCTGTCGAATAGCCTGGATGGCTAACAGAAAATGCAGCTAGCTCATGCTGATCCCAATAGGCATACACCCTGGATCTCTCCTCTACTGACAATTGGCGGGAGGCCAAATGCTAACTCAATGCCCCCTCAAAACACTACAAAAAATGGGGCTTCATCAACAACCAATTTTCGTTGCTAAAGGTGCCAAATTTCGTTGCAAAAGGGTTTTGGCAACGACTTTACTATCGTTGCGTCTTTTGTTGCGCAATGAGCGTTGCTAATTGTTCCGCAACGAACGTATTTTTTTCGTTGCCAAAAAGTAATACACTTTGCAATGAAATTTGGCTTTCGTACAGAGACATCGATCCTTTAGCAACAAAATGTATTATTGCAGAATAATTAAACTTTTGTTGCTAAAACGCCCATTTCGTTGCAAAAGCCTTCTAATTGGCGACGAAATGAAATCTTTTCTTTGCAACGACCATGCATTTTCGTTGCAATTGACACCATTTTGCAACGACATTTTTTGTTACAGTAAATTATGAAAATTGTTGCCTAAGCTTGCTTTCGTTGCGAAATGTAAATTTTTTAGCAACAATTTTTCGTTGCTGATTATATTATTTGGCAACAACATTATACCGAATCAGCAACAAAAATGTTTATTGCTAGTTATTTTTCAATAGCAACGAAAGTTGTCGATTAGCAACGACATTATATGTTGTCGTTTCTTTATATGTGCAACGAAAGTTGATATGATTTGCAATGATAAAAAATGTTGCCTTTTATTTTAGTATTAACAACAATATCCTCTTCGTTGTTATTAGGTAAATTTTTTGTTGTCAAATATTATATTTTTAATGCCATTAGCAATGAAAATTTGTTGCTAAATGTATAAAAAATTGTTGCTATATTAAAACTTGTTCAATGCTTTGGTAACAAATTATATTGTTGTCAAATCAAAATTTGACATTCTTTTTGTGTTCCAGGTTTGCTTAATGTCCCCATAGCAAATAATGAAAAAAATACAAAAAACTAAATTATTATTAACTTAATAAAATCATCCACTACATAATCATTTAGTATCTTTACAATTAACCATCTAAAGCTTCCACAGTTCTTAAATCAAAGTATATATCTACATATATAGAGAGAGTACACTTCATAATTTCGTCCCTTATCTTCCGTAAACGTAGCATGGAAATTTGATACACAGTATTCTAAGTCAGGTCGTAGAAGCAGTCATCTTGCACATATTTAAAAATAATAGCAAGTCAGGAAAATGAAGCAAATAAGTCACCAGAGGCACTTAGTACCAAAATTAATACACAAAGACAATAGAGTTGCTACGTGGTACTAATGTACACCGTATTGCTCATAAGCAGAAAAAGATACAGGCAATCACAATATTATTTGCTACAAATCCAAATAGAAAAAAAATCTTCAGTGCAACTATATGATTGTTCTGATACAAGAAAAAAATAAAATCTTAATTGGCCATGTTGCACCTTTTGTGTACTTTTTCTCATTTCTCAATCACATAGACAGTTCAAAAGGAAATGCAACAGAAATTAGACAAAGGCTTCTCTGAATAACACATAAGAACAATCTGAAACAAAATAAAGAAGGCAAGCAGATTATGATACTAAAAAAACCATATACCTGTGGGCTATGAGATCATTTAAAAACATCATCATATAAAACAGTGCAACTTCCTCTTTCTTAGACTCTCACAAAAGGATTCCAAATATTCTCTCGTGTCTTCAGACTTTGTGAGAATATAGCGAAATCTATTTAGTACAAGCTCTCGCAAATACCGGAAAATATAACAAAATCAAGTTATATAACATTACCTTGTGTTATTGTCAAAGAAGCCATCAAGAATGCTCTCGATTAGCAACTCCAAGTTTATGCTCACCGCAGCTCTAACTTGGTCTTCCACAGCTTGCACCTTATTTACGAGAGTTAAAAAATCAATAAAACTTGAATCTGAAAATTGTATAGTAATCACCAAATGGATTCCAGAAAATTGTCGCACCCTCGAGAAGGAGAAAATTTGTAGTGTTACATTTTTAACAAAGTCTAATTAAAAAAAATAAAATATGATCTTAAAAAATATGTATTTTAATAGTGTCATTTGAATTCGGAGGGAGGGATTAAAAAGCTTTCTAATGGAGAAAGAACTTTTTATTAGTAGAAGAGAGAACAAGTGGAACCTAAAAACAATGTACATATAAAAGTTCAGCCTTCTGATTTCTACAAATCAGACAAAGAAAAAAGCTGCTTCAAATTTAACACATTAAATATAATATTTTATTAATATGTAAACTCTATTTTATGGGAAAGGTTTTTGGTATAGCACATTTTAATATTTAATGCATGATGCACTATGTATTAATATATATATATAAGGAATATGTAATACATGTATTACATTAATATAAGCATGAGGTGCATGTTAACTAACTAAATGAGTTGTATGAGCTGTAGGAAGATAAGGCTGAGTCACGTTAAAATCAAAAAGAGTTTTTAAACCTTCAAGCTAAGTCATTATAATTAAGTTGGAGCTAGCAAAGATGCAAAGCTAGGCCTTAAAACTCAGCACAGTTATAACATAATGATCAAGGATTGTACGTGACTATCAAGGCTATGAATCCTTATATATATAACAGTCCACCCTCTATGTTTTTTTTTGGTCATTCCAAGCACTCTTCTTATACCTCATAGCAAACCAAAGCTTTGAATTCTGAAATTACATAAGGAGATATTAGTGTTCGAAGAGAAAGTTGAAGGAAAATCCTAGCAAAAGCTTTGATTAGCAGAAGAATTGGAAAAAATTTCTTCAAGCAAGATGTAAAATTCTATCTCTTGTTATTTATAAAAGCTAAGTAGTAATTGATATATGTCAAAATTATTGACTACGTTGGTTGGGAATTGCTGTAGTGGGTATGATTATATAAGATTCCTAGGTGAAATCTGGGTTAGAGCACATTTAGAATTTGATGAAATAGAAGCTTTGAGATCATGCTTATAAGTTGTATGATATAATGTTCAAGTGAGAATTTCTTGAAAATTAAAGAAATTAGAGAAATTAAGTCAAGTACGTGGTATTAAGAAATGTTGGGAACCTATCTAAAGTCATATGGACTTGAAATACAGCAGCTAAGAAACAAATTTTGAAAACTTGATGATTTAAATTCTGGGTTCTGCAGTTGAAAAATCAAAATAGAGTATGTCCCGAAGTGGCGCGGCCACTTCTTAAGCCAAAACTAGCACGAGCACGCTGGTATGTAGAAATAGTTTTCTAAGTTTTTTGTTAGATTAGCTTAGATCAGGTATATAGAGGCCAAACATGTTGTAATAACCTCAATCCATGTGTATAGTAAGGTAGTTCAGATTCTACGTAAGCCTAGCTATAAACAAAGCCATTCTTACCAGTGTAGTTCTCTTCTCTTGACATTGTTTCTGGAAATCCAGCCCCACAACATTTTAATGTCTTAGTTTTCAAATCGACATGGGATTTAATAAAAGTGACTAATACTTTAGGCTTAAGTGCTATTTAACAACTAATAAAAAAGCAGATTGTCTGAGCAACATAAAATCCACTTACCACTTATGGGATACAAGTGCTCTTGCAGACCACCATTTGCCATAAACTCATACACCAAGAGTTTGTGATTACTCTCAGAACAGTAACCAACCAAAGTCAGCAAATATGGAGAGTGCAGTCGACTCAGCAATTCCACCTAATATCCATACAGACAACCAATCAAGGAGTAATAAATGAAGTGAAATCAAAAATTCTAGCACAAAGTAGGAAAGATCAAAAATGCAATATATGAGTAGTTAATAGAGATATAACCTCTACTTGAAATTCCTCTTCTCCCTACTTTCCAGCTGTATCCATCAATTTGACTACAACCTTTCTCCCGTCTTGAAGCATTCCTCGGTACACTAACCCAAACCCACCATGTCCAATTACGTTAGATTTGCCAAAACCACCAGTGGCAGAATGCAGCTACTTGAAAGTGAACATGTGAAGTCCTTTCTCAGTAGCAACTTGAATATTTGCAAAAGTACCGCCTTTATCTTCATAATCAATCCCTTTAATAAGACAATAATATAAGAACAACTTTTTAGCCAACTAAAATCAGTTATGGAGGACAAGGATCCAAAATCTCTTCTTCTTCCTCTTTTACTAAAATCCAATTTCACTTCCTGCAACATTCTCCTACCCACTAAAAGATGGTAACAACATCAACAATCTTAAACTTAGAAATCAAAACACCATTATTTGTTAAGTTTATGAGAAGCTATATAAGTCAAGAATAAATAATGAAGCATGTTCGACACAAGGAAATGGTGAGGGGGGGGGAATCACAAAGTCAATTCACTGGGGGAATAATTGAAAGGTACAGTAAAGCCCTTTAATTACCAATTTATGTATTCTTGCAGAAAACCTATAAATCATGTCTAATACTAAAGTAAGGAGTAATTGAGACTGCAGAAACGTACATTTTTCTTGGTGAGCCTGGAATCACCGCCGGTGGCAACGTTACTCTGTCCACTCAACAAATCTAGGGTTCCTTTAGAGTTCAAATTCACCGACTAAAACGTATTCTTATCCGGCACACCACCGGTCACAGACGCCCCAACCTGCCACACCTGATTAACCATCGTATTATTCCCTTTCTCCGGTAACACCACCGAGATACTCCATACTCATTTTGCTCACCTCAAAAGCCAGCTTCGACTCAACTAACGTAGCGTAAGAGCTTATATTGTATGTTTTCACAGTCATCGACGCATCTGAGTTTTTGAACCCGATTAGCGCCTGCGAACCGATCATTTCGGTACCGGTTGGGTTAATGGTCTAAGCAACCCAACCGTCGAGCTTGGCCGGAGAAGCGAGGACGGCGACGGAGAGAGAATATTTATCGGAGTCATAGGTATAGTGGAGGTAAGAGTTTAACTTTAATATTTGCCTTCAAGTTTTTATCCTGATTACAATTTCCTTAGTATAAATTGAAAAATATCCAATCTGAAAGACATGTTCAAAAATTGTAAAAACTAGCAGATTAAATAAGAAATCATTTCCAGCTAGATTGCAAATGCAAATCAAACAACCAAAGCAGCTTTTATTAAATAAAGAAACTACATTGTTCTTTATGAAAACTTTCTATTATCAATCCATCATCCTAAGTACCTTGTTTATATATCTTCTAAAAAAATTGAATTCAAGGTTGCCGCTCAGATTAAAACAAAATAAAGTAGAATAAAGTGCCCCAGTATGAAGAATATGATGTTGCAAAGAAAAGTGCCATCTTTATGAGACCTATTATCAAACACATGGTGTGCGTATTGGATTCCGTCAACTGAAGACGATGTAAAGATGAAAGTTCTATGCAATCAGACAATCACCATATAATAAAGGTGTAGAATTAGAATTACCCACATAAAGTTCAGAATCCGAAGAATACTGTATAGTAAATGCCAACAAAAAACTGTAGATGACACGAATAAGAAACAATCTTTTAAAATTTAGATACAAATATATTATAGCCCTAATTCTAAAGTTTGCACGGAGACAAAATGAGAGCTAGAACTAACTGAGAAGAAGAAAGGGTCTGCCGGTCGGGCGCCAACAATGGAGACAATAAGAGGACGGAGAGGTGGTGCCTAGTGTATGATTAGCCGAAAACCAGAAGTAGTGTTAGATGGTTGGGAAGAATATATGCTCGAGATCTTCGATCCCAATTTCCAGATCTGTGTAGTATTAATGAATGAATGTTAATTTATTTATTTTAATAAATACAATAATCAATAATCTAAATTATAATTCAAATAACTTTTCATCATTTTTGAAATTCTAAATTTTAATTTTAAAATGAATGCTCTAATTATAATTATAAATAGAATAAGAAAAAAATATTGAATTTTAAAGTATAGTTCATTAATTCTAAATTAATTTGAACCTAACACATTTTAATAAAAAATTATATTATCCATTCTTATCGCTTCCTTATTATCGCAAGTAAATTTTAAAAGTACAAAATTTGTAATAAGTTAATACCTATATATATAATTAATTTATATATATGTGACTTAATAATTATTGAATATAAGTTATTAATATATATATATATATATATATATATATATATATATATATTGTATGGTTCTTTAATAAGATTTCTAACAACCGATTGCTATTAATTAGACCTATATATATATACACTTTAAAATTTGCAATGTTTATAATCTATAATTAGATTCAAAAGTTTACATTGAATATTTAATTCTTTTTTCAAAATTATATTGTCTATTACTCCCGCCTCTCGACATCGCAATTAAGTTTTTTAAGTAAAAAAACTATAACAAGTTAATAATTATAGTTTGGTAAGTTAATATATAGAGCAATATGGTCATACACAACTGTATATAATTTATTTGTGCATAGTCTGCAAAAACTATGTCGTTTTGGCAGATTTTTTTTATTTATTAAAAAAAAAGCTTATCTCCTCCCAAATCAGAAATCAAAAACAAATATGCCAAATCATATATATGCCCCCCCCCCCTTCTTCTTGGCAATCGGTTGTCACAGGTACTATTTCAACAACCATAATCTATACCGTTGATCGAAACATTGGATGACACGGATTGAAATGGATTTCCCCCTGCCACTACAGGCTGTAGCGACATGAGAAATTACTCATTTACCCCTCATTTGCTCATGTGCTACTAGACCTAGCAAAATTGGCCAAGGCCAGCGGGTCGGGCTGACCCGTAAAAATTGGGCTTTGGGCTTAACATTTTTAGCCCATGAAAATTTGGGCCATTTTGACTCTACTACAGTTGTGGCGCCTCATGGTGGTCTTTACCCAAATTTCATGAGTTTTTAAAATAAAATAAAATAGTGCTCTTCTTGAGAATTGAACTCTAGACCTCCCACGCTCCTTAAACAAATGCTCAAACCAACTAAGCTACAAGAATTTTTTATTATAAAGTCACTTACCTATTTAGAGTATGGGAATGGGATTGAACCCTTAATTCCATTTTTAATAATAATAATAATAATAATAATAATAATAATATATTTATTTATTTATTTTTGTCATTTTCAGATAATCCCTATTTGACTAATTTTTAAAATTTATATGAGATTTATCAAAGAGTGCATTAAATTTAATTTTCCCCCCTAACATGATAACTTTTAAATATATATATATATATATATATATATATATATATATATATATATATATATATATATATATATATATCGAGTTAAGTCTTACTAAGTAATCTTTACTCCTATGTTTTAAAATGTAAGAAAAATTAAAAATTAAGAAAAGAAAAGTTTTTATCTCCATTAACTATAAATTATTACAATTCAATATAGATAGATTATCTACAAAAAATTTCATATATATATATTTTTATATGTAGAGGCATCTCTAGAAATAATAAGTCTAGATAAATGAGTATTTTGCAACCTTGTATACTTATTATATTAAATTAATTTGCAAAACTCATGTTTTCTTGCCTTAGCTAAAAAAAAGTTTGGGTATTAGCTATGGTAATATTAAATTGTATAATATTCTATACACTAATTGTACTCAAAAAGTTATGCACTACTTTAACTCATATATTCTTCACCAATCAAAATGGATAAAACATTTAATTATATGTCTTGCTCCCTATTTTTTTCTCTTTTATATTACGTGTACACAATTTTTTGTATATATTCAGTGTTCCTAATGTCGACGTCTGGATTTTTTAGTGTCCTTTTTCGTTACTTGCTCTTTGGTGTTCTCATGTTAATGTGAGATTTGTTTGAAAAAATAAGTGAAAAAGGTCCGACATGTATAATGTCGACGATTTGACTTTAAGAGTCGCCAGTTGGTGTATTTAACTGGTTGCACCAACGCAACCGAAAAGGTTTGCACATTGACCTAGTGATGTGACACTGCTAGACGGGTCTGTGAAACCGAGATTCATTGAGGGTTCGGGGGACTTGGTTATGCGGATGGAAGGTGTTAGGCACCCCCCCCCCCCGACATCCGTTTTACCACGGTGACCGCCACTTCTCAAAGAAACTGTTATATGAATGTGTGTGTGTGTGTGTGGATCAATGTGCAATTATCTAGAAGTAGTGTTATGCCTCGTTGCAATTATTAATTATATATATACAGACAAAAATGAAAACCAAGAACCGAAGTCCGGGCAAACATACTTACACGACTCTCAATGTGTACAACAGTATGTGCTATTATAAGAAGAAAGCTTTATAGAATGTAAGAAGACTTACAGTGAGCTTCCAATGTAGATTTCTATGACTCTATTTGGATAAACACTCAGCTCCCGCTGGATGAAAGTATAGCTATATGTGAGCTAACAGATGTTTAAAATGAGGAAAACACTCAATATGGGTGTGTACAGAGTAAAGTGGACAGGGCTTCCTCGCCTTTTCTCTCTCTTATCTCTCTCAAATCGGGTCGACCCTCACCTTATATTTATAGATCGATAGCCGCAGTGTACTGCATGTAGCCGCAGCTACACCCGGTGGTCGGTCGTGGTGGGCCCGGGCTTAACGGGTCCTGTCGTCTCAAAGTACGTGCACTCGTGCACTGTAATGTCCGCTCGAACTTGTAGAACTTCAATCCGAGCATCCGAACGAGGTATATGTGACCTTCTTCGGATTACTTGTGTCGTGAGTTACGCAATGACAAGGATTAGAGGTTGTGCGAAGTCAGGAAGAGGGGACCATACCAATGGTCTTCAACCTTCAAATTCTATCCGGTGCACTGCCACGCATAATAGTCACTCGGGATTGGATATCCTGGTTCTTGAAGGACATAGTTGTATGTATGTATGTATGTATTGAAATGTCGAGACGACGCGCAGGTGTTGAAGATGACATTTGACTCTTTACTGGGGTTATCGCCGGTGTGAGTTTGAAAGCAGACGTTGCTCAGGGTTACATCTGAGATTGGACTGCTGCAAGTGTTGAATGCCGCAATGTCATCTTATGAGTGCCTGTATGCCCGGGGTTATCTCTGGGTTTAAGAGATGAGTGCCTCAGCAGGAGGTCTGAGATTGAAGCTGATCGCATGTTTTTGAAACAAGCATTTACGGGGTTATCGCCGGAACTGCAACAACATTCCTTGGGGTTATCGCTAAGGAAGAAACTCATGGTTATCTCCGAGGTTAGAAATGATCCTTTTGGTGTGTGTTCCTGGGCTGAAACTAATACTCCCGGTGTGTGGTGCAGGGTTGAGATTGATATTCTCGGTGTGTGGTCCGGGTTGTGAACAATGTTCCGGTAGTATCCAGAATGGAGACCGAACTTCTGGTGGTATCCGGAATGGATGTGAGCTGTCTTTCAGGGTTATCTCCGAAAGACGATTCTGCCCTCCTACAATGTTACTAATAGTTGTGCAGAAAAATTTCGAGTGTCTACAGATGCCCCTCTTTATCATATTCATGCAATGCAAGGCATGGATAGGATAAAGAATCCTGGACACTTGAAATGCAAGTGAAATAAACATAATGCTATGTGCAGCAGCATGATGCAAATGTATGATGTATGATTGTCAGGTAATCCTATTGGGATGACAATCAGCGATGGCTTGGACATGAAATCCAAGTCTTCAAGGATGTCGACGTTGGGGCTATCACCAAAGTCTTGAATCCTAGACATTGGCTTATATTCCATAGAGGTACCTCTTGTGTGTAAGAGATCTGTGGGGATAAAGCTTTGTCTGCTTGAGGATGTGTATAACATATTTCCTCATCCTATTGGAGTTAATGCCAACAGCCTGTTGTTGTCAGGGTTGCCTGACCTTTGTTGATGTGTGTATCACCGGATAGATCCCTACTGGGTGCATTGTCAAGGTTGCTTGACCTTCATTGATGAATGTGTTAATGGTCGCATTGTGTTGTAACCCCCCACTGGGGAAAGGTTGATGAGTTGCTTCAATGGGTTTACTTGCCATCGGGTGACATGACGTCAAGTCTGCTTGACCTTCATTGATGTGTGTATCAATGGTTGAATGCAATGTAACCCCCATCGGGGATACGTGGATGTAGATACGTTGCTTCGATGGGTTTACTTGCCACCGGCTGCAGTGATGTCAAGGTTGCTTGACCTTCATTGATTTGTGTATCAATGGTTGAATTGCAATGTAACCCCCACCGGGGAAGCATAAATGTTTGAAACTTCGGCGTTGTAACCCCCACCGGGGATACATCATTAGTTCGTAGCTTCGTAGATTCTGTGTTGTAACCCCCGATGGGGATAGTATCAAGGCTGCTTGACACTGTACTGACGGCATCGGACCTTGTGAGGTATTGCCGAGCATGATTTGTGAAAGCTGAGGTCATTGATATCGTATACCTTGTATGTAGGTGAACACCAATGTGTGACATGTGGAGCCAGAGTTTGACCCATAAACACCAGGATTTCGGGCTATTCTGCTCAACCGCGTAGCGCTTTTATTCCTGATTTGGCCTTTTCAGCTTCTGAGACCACCTTTGCAACTCTAATTGGAGCGAGCCAGAGGTGTGGGACCCATGTAGAGTGCCGCGGGTACACCTGCAGCAGCCGCAGTGGACCCGCGGCCAACCGTGGCTATGTAAAGCCCAAAGGTTGCTTTCATAAGTCATTTTCAAGCTGCACGACGAAGGAAATCTGAGGGCTTCTCTTCAGACTTGTTAAGTTTGGGCAACTTTCTGCATATTCTGCTACCATACAAGCGTTCTTCACTGTCCTGGTAACGTATGCATGTATTCTTTTCCAGTTTCTATCCGTTGGAAAATGGCTTATCACATGAAATGCATTTAAACACATAGTAGTGAATATACATGCTGATATGACTTGATAAAAAATATTCAACATAGAAAATGTTAGTATTAAACCATGCTGAACATAATGATGTGAAAAAATTTAACTTTTGAAACAGTCAAATTGGTACCTTTTACTGTCATTTGTTAACCTATCTGAGGACAAATGAGTAAAGGTAGACAAGCAAAATAATCTTGGTAATTAGACTACACTTAAGAATTTTTTACTACAATATAATAAATGCATATAGGATGTATATGATTGTGTATAGGTGTGCTACTAAATGGCCACCTAGTCATGCCTATGTGCATGTGGATAGTCCCATTTACAAAGGGGTTATGGCAAAAAAATTTCAAAATGTAGGTATTGGATATCCATGCATTTTTAACTTTACTGTAGATGTATGTTAAAATAATGCAAGCATGCATGTAGTCATATGATGCATTTTGAAAAGCTCCAGGTAAGAATTTACCAAACCCTTTTTGAGCTGATTTGGAGACTTGTTGTCCAGATATTATGGATCCAGATCAGCCGAGTAGTTCCCGCAGGACCACTTCTAGTGTATGGAGGAGGGCTTCCAAAGAGCCTTAACACCGGTCTGTTAGACATCCTCGTCGTTTGGTGGAGGCAGTGATACGTCCTATCCGGGTTGAAGTGTCGGATGTCGAGGACGAGGAAGAGGATGTACCAGTCGAGGTTCTTGCTCCTGCTGAATGTGTTCCCCGTAGGGAGTTGCCAGGATTTCAAGTGGCGAACCCAGATCTTCTGGGTGACTTGAGTCGGCATCCTTCAGTATACCTGCACACAAACGAGGTATGAAGTTAAATCTTAATCTTCCTTGTTTCCTATTGACGAGGAGTGAAGGATTCTGATGTTGATCTGCATTTGATGTAGGTTCCCGGCTTCACACAGCCTCGAGGGAACTAGTTTAGCATCCACTCTATGTATCAGGCCTTGCATGATGACTACAGAGCGATTGTATATGGTTGGGGATTTGGAGCATTCTTTTCCATTCTTCCCCGTCGCTGTCCCTGGGGTTACCTCAAGGCATTGTCTAAGCGGTGGTTTCACCAGACTCAGTCACTCCATTTGCTGGACTGTGAGGTGATGATGACGCCGATGGATTGGAGGTTTATCATAGGTACGGAGTTTGGAGGGGATCCAGTGCCTTGTACGGTGGATATTACCCCTACTACCGTCAGATCCTTGTTAGGAGTTCCAGCGGAGGCGCTCAAGGGCAGGACTGCTCGTACGGGTCCTTTGAGCGTAGATGCTATGAGCGGGCTATTGAGTGAGCCCATAACCAATGATGTGAAAGTCTGGAATCACCTTCTTCGGTGATTGTTCCTGATGATCATTAGGGGCTGCTTCATAGCAGATAATTTTTCTACGGTGTCCTTCGCTTTGATCATCGCCACTCGACTTGTGGACAGTATAGGAGACTATGATTAGGGTTCCTATACCTTTGCCTACTTCCTTAGGGGAATGCGCATACGATCGCAGGGTTTGACCGAGGTGTGGTTAGGATTCTACCCGTTTCTGCTGGTGAGTATTTCTCTTGTCTTTTCCCGTATACAGGTTAATAGTGTTGACTGACAGCAGATGTTTGCCTTTGTGTTGGCAGTTTTGGGCATATGAGAGGCTTCCATGTTTGCGTCCTGTGAGCGTGTTAGGTTTAGATACCTATATACGAGGATGGCGATGGCATCATTCCATACTGGCGGAGGTCCGTGTTGCTCAGGGTTTCACCCATTGTCACTTACAGCTGGAGTTGTTGACATCGGATGTCATCACATGGGTTCCCTACTCTGGGGAGCATTTGAGTGTTGGGTTTGAGGATGGATACCCGACTGGGGTTGAGTATGTTATGTCCACCAACAGGATTCCTCTCTTTATAGATGGAGGATGGGAGCTCTACTTAGGAGAGCGTGCTATCAGGAGCACTATAGGAGAGATTCGCATGCCGATCTTGCCTCCTGCCAGGCGTTATTGGCCTGTTTCACAGTCACCCGTCACTGATATGCCGTTGTTTGGGATTGATGGATATACCTTATCAGAGGGCCCCTATATTCAAGAGATGTTCCAGCATTGGTGGTTCCCTCGTACCATTGGAACTCAGACCCTCGCCAAACAGTTTATGGGGGATATGGTTCCAGGATCCGTGATGATGACGGATTGGCTAGCCTGTGTCAGAGATTCGACTCATGTGACACAGATTGATAGATTAACCCAGTAGTTGGACCGACACATTTCTTCATCCGGCATTTGGGTAGAGAACCTTCAGAGGTAGATACTTTTGATCCTTCCAGCTCTGGCGCTGGCCCCTCATGTGACGCCCCCAAAATTGGTATACATCACCCATCTTGAGTCGCCAAATACTTGGTACAAAATTCAAATACAACTTAATAATACAGTTGTTGTGTAAAATACGACAAAACATAAACTGAGAGTTTTAATAAGAATATTGTCATCTAGACAATATCCACGCTCAAAGGAGTCCTTATTACATTTATTGTCACACTATTTAATAGAATAGTGAGGACTACTAATACTATCATTTGGACCGTCACTCCGTTCCCCGACTAGTCCTAGCTACGTTCTCATTTCCTGAAAAGAACAGTGAAAGAAAGAGTGAGCTCAACTAGCCTAGTAAGAGATATTATGACTAAGATAATGCAGAATAAATTACCGTTAGCCTTCAACAGTGTTCAACTGATACAATATAACAAACATCAAGTTTAACTGCAGCGGAACAAACAATCCATTAAAAGAGTCAAGTAGAGAATAAAATCTACTATCTTTTATGATTTAAAAAGGTTTTTCATCACTTTTATCGCTGAGACTCAGCTTAATAAATAATCCACATCATCCCTGCACTAGGGCCAAGGATATTCATTCGTATCACGACCACAAATTATCCATGCACTACGGGCCAAGGATATTCGTGTATTCATCAATGGTCCTGATCATGCCATAAAACAATTCATCTTTGCACCCTTGGCCGAAGAGAATCCATAGCCATAATCATACTAAAAACTGTTCATCAATGCACTACGGGCCAACGAGGACTTTTACCACATCATTTATAACATTACGGTCATGATTATACCGAATAATACCTGGTTATAATCATACCAAGTCCATCTATGCACTACAGGCCACAAATGACTTTCAACATAATATAAACATGATGATGATGAAAATGACATAATAATTCAATAAAACAAGTTCAAGAATTAATTTATCAGGGAACCAATAATGTCCAATTTGTCAACATGATACTTCTTTGTAGAGTAAAATTTTAGAATGCTCAGAAGAATATTTCCATGAAAATATACTGGATGAAGTACAAATACCAAGGATATTCAACTAATTTCATGGAGTATAGAAGTCAAAACTTTAACCAACTAGGTATAATAAAGAATGGAATAACAAAAGAAATCACCAGTGCACGCGATGATCGCATGAGCATGAGTTATTCCAATGTAATAATAAATAATCGGAACCAGGTCACGCATAAACGCATTGACATGTGATATTCCAATGTAATAATAAATAATGGAACCAGTCATGCATAAACTCACGCATGCGATTGTGTTCCAAATGTAATAATAAATAACGGAACCAAAGTTAAAGTAAATTACATTGCAAGCGTGATGTTCTAACGTAATAATAAAGAATGGAATAACGTAAGAATTTCACCATGTATGCGGTACTTCATGTATTAAGTTATTCCATCATAATGATAAAGAATACAATAATGTAAGAATTTCACCATGTATGCGGTGCCTTGGCATGAGCATATTATTCCAATATAATGATAAAGAATAGAATAACAGAAGAATTTCACCAAGTATAGGGTAGTCCGCGTATACAGGTTATTCCAACAGAATAATAAATAATGAAATAACAGATGTTCTCTTCATGAATACGAAAGAAATAATACCCCTTACCTTAGAAGAAACTAGATATAGGAGTAGTGAAGTAGCATAATACTTTTCTTCTTTCTCTCTATAGTTTCTCTCTTTGGAGTTTTAGTGAATTCGTAAGAAATAATGAAGGAATGAGCTTCTATTTATAAGAGAATGGACTGAATAGTAACTAATTCATGAACGGTCCAGATTGATTTACTTTTAAATGGACGGTCCATATTGAATTACTATGCAGTATTAATAAAATATTCTAATAAAATAAAATCTTTTAAAAAAATATAATATATTTTATTTATAATATAATAAAACGAAGAACTTTATAAAAGTATTCTGTTTTATATAAAAAGATTTTACTATGCAAATACTATGCAGACACTATGCAAACACTATGCATTATAGAGTATTATATATTCTATTTATAGTATAATAAAACTAATAACTTTATAAAAGTATTCTGCTTTTATATAAAAAGATTTTACTATGCAAAACACTATGCATAATAGACTATAATATATTCTATTTATAGTCTAATAAAATAAATAACTTTATAAAAGTATTCATTTTATATAAAAAGTTTTTGTGTTTTATTACATTAATAATACTAATAAAACAAAATTTATATATATATATATATATATATATATATATATATATATATATATATATATATAAACATCCGACTTGACTTCATAAACAGACACCTCAATATATTTAACAACATTTATCATCATTATTATAATTCACAATATTAATCGACCAGGTCGTTCCCAAGAAAGAGGGGGCTTTCCAATAAAGATTTCTCCCTATTGGCGCGCAATTAGGTGACCAAACATCTCATTGGCAGAACTTCTAGACATCGTTAATATTGCAAATAATAATATTAATAACTTTATCATCTTAATTATTGATTTAATAATATATAAAATATCGACAATAATTGAATCAATTAACGTGAGATACTATGCAACAATTACCGAAGCAATAATTGAACAAAACTGAGTGACTTGTCATGTAAACATCAATAATCAATACCATGTGCTACTATTCAACCACGCGTATTACTGTACTTTTACTACCGAGTAGTTCAACATTATTAACGATAAAACTTCCGCTGTTATTTTCATAAAAATATTTTTGTCGTTTTCTCAATCCGACAATAATTCCGTTGTAGGGTCCACCAATGATTGTGCCGTCGTACGAATATTCTCTGTTAAAACGAATATTCCCCGACCAATCGAATATTATATAACAACTTGCATACTTTGCAAAATTTATATACTACCCATAACTATAACATTATCTCAAATTCACACCATAATATTCAAAAAAATATTTCGAGAAAATTAATTCCTTATTCGTAAAATTTGGGATTTTACAATCTCCCCTCCTTAAGAAATTTCGCCCTCAAAATTTACGTACGTACCTTGTATGCCGAACAGATGAGGACACTTCGTCAGATTCTAACTCTTGAGGTATAACCTTTAAGCGTAGAATATATTCCAGGATTTTAACAAGTACATCATCATATGTTAAATTATCCGCTATCTCGTCCGGTTCTAAATCAATAATGTGGTTCGAGTCATCCACATATTTACGTAACATCGATACATGAATAATTTTATGAACACGCGACATACTTGGCGGTAAAACAAGTCTATAGGCCACAGTTCCTACTCGATCAAGGATTTCAAATGGTCCACAAAAATCGAGGGTTGAGATTTCCTCTCTTCATCGATTCTTGCTTCTTAAAATAACGCCCTCTTGAACCTTCTTCTTCATATTTATCAGCTCTAAGTATTTAGCTTGAGCGACTTTAACTTTATTGATTAAAGTCGATTCTACTCGTATATTCGTTATCTTCACGTGGGTTCGTATATTCGCACTCGTAAACGTATACGATCTTCTACTCAACACGTCAACTACCACGTTCGCTTTTCCACGATGGTATTGAATGGTACGATCGTAATCTTCAATAGCTCGAGCCAACGTCTTTGGCGTATGTTACATTCATTTTAGTTGAAGAAATATTTAAGGGTTTTAGAAATGGGTTTTGTACTAGGGGCAATAAAAAAATTCAATTTCACGCTCTAGGGGTAGGCTAAGAAGTCTTCAAGAATACGCCAGGAAATTTATTAACAATAAAAATATCATTCAAAATTGTGACTCTCATCCATGACTTGGATAGTATGTCACATTGATACCTATCAACTTGCCATCGTTATTCACGACGTTGCCTACAGAATGTCTGGCTTCGGTGCATTCCACACAATGAAGTCACTAGATAAAGGCTCGGGGCTCTTTACTTATGGCTTGATATGACAATGATTGACTTTAGTGTTTTGGTTGCTTGAATTTGTATAATAGGTTGGCAGGTTGGTTAGGAATATGAAAGCTAACAACCTTACAAAAATAATCAATTTTAGCACGATG
The DNA here is from genome assembly GCA_020205615.1 of Panax quinquefolius. Classification (NCBI taxonomy): domain Eukaryota; kingdom Viridiplantae; phylum Streptophyta; class Magnoliopsida; order Apiales; family Araliaceae; genus Panax; species Panax quinquefolius. Next base: position 248,026 of record JAINUW010000428.1, on the reverse strand, counting down.
AGTAGTTAACCAATCGATTCCTTAAATCGCATCAAAGGCAAATATTTTCAAAGAGATAAGATTGACAGGTAACGTGAAAGTGTCGATTTGAATCCACAAAATTTATAGATAGTGGTGGTAACGAAGGTTTTTCCTAACAGGGTTTTAACAGATAAGTCAAAGTCTAATTTCTCAGGAGTCAAATTTAAACGTTGAGCGCAAGCAAGAGAGATAAAAGAATAGGTAGCGTCGATATCACAGAAGGTATAGACTTTGAAAGAATTTATAATTAACTAACCCGTGCTAACTTCGTTCGGGTTCCTCGACAAACGCTCTCACTTAAACTATCGGCTTTGACTTGTCTGAGACATCCTTTGGCATCACTATCTCAGCTAGACTTGACTTCAATACAGGACAAAATCGAGCTAGGTGACCTTCTCTTCTGCAATTGAAACACGCTTTGGATTACTATGTATAGTTTGCATGGATGTGTCCCTTCTGTCCGCAATTGAAACATACGATCGGTGGTCGTTCTTCTTCCTTTGAAATGGGTGCTGGTGCTGTTGTCTTTTCATTATTATTGAACCTTCTCTTCTTGAAATTTCCACTTCTATTATCTTGGCCATAATTACCACCGAACTGGTTACCATTCTTGGCATGATAATTTCCCCCACGATGGTTATCATTATTTCGATGGTCGTTGCTATCGATACGATTATTATTGTGTTGTTGGTCATTGCCTTTTGGTTGTGCTGACTCATTATCGCGTTCCAATAACTGAGCCCTGTTCACAACATCTGAATATAAATAAAGTTTGTGAGAAATGAGGTATTGACGTATTTCGGGTTTCAAACCTCATAGAAACATTTGCGTCATTCTCTCTTTATTATCTACCAAATGGGATGCAAACCGAGATAACTTCGCAAACTTAGCCTCGTACTACGACACGGTCATATTGTTTTTCTCTAGTTTGATGAATTCCACCTCCTTCATGTGACAGATACTTTCAGGAAAGTACTTGTCGTTGAACAATTCTTAAAACTTCTCCCAAGACATCTTGAGTGCGTCAGGCTGGGTACGTTTTACCGATTCCCACCAATGATCTGCTTCTTCACGCAACATAAAGGTGGCGAATGGAACCTTTTGCTCCTCTGAGCATTCCAAGACATCAAATATCTTGGTGATCTAATTTATCCACGTCTCCGCCTTAAGTGATTCTGGCTTTCCCAAAAACTCCGGTGGTCCCAGCTCCTTGAACTGCTTAGCGGTGACTGACCGTGGGTTGCCATTATTTCCACCTATATTTTAACAGGAGTCTCTATTACCTGATGTTGCATGAATTGCATAAAGCCTCTGAACATCGTATCGTTCATCATTTGATCGGTGTTGTTATTTACCTGAGGATTATTGTCTTCCTATTGCACATTATCCTGGGTATTGATCGTTGGTGACTCAACGGCCTCATGTGCTTCATTGCTGATCTCAACATTTTTAGATGCCATTTTCAAACACGGTCACAAAACAAGGGTTAATTAACATATCACATATTATCCCTATACTCTGACCAACCAATTAAATACCAAATAAACTTAGGTAGGTCATACTAATGAAGGAATTCCTCGTCTCTCCCCTCCTAGTTCTTGTCTCACATCTCAGCCAGGGATCATATCCCTAAGCTTTGATACCAACTATGACGACCCCAAAATTGGTATACATCACCCATCTTGAGTCGCCAAATATATGGTACAAAATTCAAATACAACTTAATAATACAGCTGTCGTGTAAAATACAAAAAAACATAAACTGAGAGTTTTAATAAGAATATTGTCATCTAGACAATATTCACACTCAAAGGAGTCCTCATTACATTTATTGTCACACTATTTAACAGAATAGTGAGGAATATTAATACTATCATCTGAACCGTCACTCCATTCCCTGACTAGTCCCAGCTACGTTCTCATTTCCCGAAGAGAACAGTGAAAGAAAGGGTGAGCTCAACTAGCCCAGTAAGAAATATTATGACTAAGATAATGTAGAATAAATTATCGTTAGCCTTCAACAGTGTTAAACTGATAAAATATAACAAACATCAAGTTTAACTCAATGAACAAGCAATCCATTTAAAGAGTCAAGTAGAAATAAAATCTACTATCTTTTATGATTTAAAAGGTTTTTCATCATTTCTATCACGAGACTCGACAATAAATAATCCACATCATCCTCACTCTATCGCCAAGGATATTCATTCGTATCACGACCACAAATTATCCATGCATTACGGGCCAAGGATATTCGTGTATTCATCAATGGTCTTGATCATGCCATAAAACAATTCATCATTGCACCCTTGGCCGAAGAGAATCCATAGCCATAATCATACCAAAAACTGTCTATCAATGCACTATGGGCCAATGAGGACTTTTACCACATCATTTGTAATATTACAGTCATGATTATACCGAATAATCCCTGGTTATAATTATACCAAGTCCATCTATGCACTACAGGCCACAGATGACGTTCAACATAATATAAACATGAGGATGATGACGATGACATACTAATTAAATAAAACAAGTTCAAGAATTAATTTATCCGGGAACCAATAATGTCCAAACTGTCAACATGATACTTCTTTATAGAGTAAAATTCAAGAATGCTCAGAAGAATATTTCCATGAAAAGATACTAGATAAAGTGCAAATATCAAGGATATTCCACTAATTTCATGGAGTATAGAAGTTAAAACTTTAACCAACTGAGTATAATAAAGAATGGAATAACAAAAGAAATCACCAGGCATACGATAGACCGCATAGACAGGTTATTCCAATAGAATAATAAATAACGGAACCAGGTCATGCATAAACGCACAGACATGATATTCCAATAGAATAATAAATAATAGAACCAGGTCAGGTGAAATTCGCACCGACAGGATGTTCCAACAGAATAATAAATAACGAAACTAGGTCATGCGTAAACGCACAGACAGGGTGATCCAACAGAATAATAAATAACGGAACCAGGTCAGGCAAAATTCGCACCGACATAATGTTCCAACAGAATAATAAAGAATGGAATAACAGAAGAATTTCACCATGTATGCGGTACTTCGCATAGACAAGTTATTCCAATAAAATGATAAAGAATAGAATAACAGATGAATTTCACCATATATGCGGTACTTTTCATAGACAGGTTATTCCAACATAATGATAAAGAATAGAATAACAGAAGAATTTCACCAAGTATAGGGTAGTCCGCGTATACAGGTTATTCCAACAGAATAATAAAGAATGACATAACAAAAGTTCTCTTTATGAATACGAAAGAAATAATACCCCTTACCTTAGAAGAAACTGGATATAGGAGTAGTGAAGTAGTAGAATACTTTTCTTCTTTCTCTCTATAGTTTCTCTCTCTAGAGTTTCAGTGAATTCGTAAGAAATAATGAAGGAATGAGCTTCTATTTATAGGAGAATGGACTGAATAGTAACTAATTCATGAACGGTCCAGATTGATTTACTTTTAAACGGACAGTCCATATTGAATTACTATGCAGTATTAATAAAATATTCTAATAAAACAAAATCTTTTAAATAAAATATAATATATTATATTTATATAATAAAACGAATAACTTTATAAAAGTATTCTATTTTATATAAAAAGATTTTACTATACAAATACTATGCAGGCACTATACAAACACTATGCATAATAGAATATTATATATTCTATTTATAGTCTAATAAAACAAATAACTTTATAAAAGTATTCTATTTTATATAAAAAGATTTTACTATGCAAAACACTATGCATAATATAATATAATATATTCTATTTGTAGTCTAATAAAACAAATAACTTTATAAAAGTATTCTATTTTATATAAAAAGCTTTTCTATTTTATTACATTAATAATACTAATAGAACAAAATTTATATATATATATATATATATATATATATATATAAACATCCGTGACTTCATAAACAGACACCTCAATATATTTAACAACATTCATCATCATTATTATAATTCACAATATTAATCGACCAGGTCGTTCCCAAGAAAGAGGGGGCTTTCCAATAAGGATTTCTCCCTATTGGCGCGCAATTAGGTGACCAAACCTCTCATTGGCAGAACTTCTAGACATCGTTAATATTGCAAATAATAATATTAATAACTCTATCATCTCAATTATTGATTTAATAATATATAAAATATCTACAATAATTGAATCAATTAACGTGAGATACTATGCAACAATTACTAAAGCAATAATTGAACAAAACCGAGTGACTTCTCACGTAAACATCAATAATCAATACCGTGTGCTACTATGTAACCACGCCAGACATCGCACTTTACTACCGAGAGTAGTTCAACAGTATTAACGGTAAAACTTCCGCCGTTATTTTCATAAAAATATTTTTGTCATTTACTCAATCCGACAATAATTCCGTTGTGTGGTCCACCAATGATTGTGCCGTCGTACAAATATTCTCTGTTAAAACGAATATTCCCCGACCAATTGAATATTATATAACAACTTGCATACTTTGCAAAATTTATAAATACTACCCACAACTATAACCTTATCTCAAATTCACACCATAATATTCAAAAAAATATTTCGAGAAAATTAATTCTTTATTCGTAAAATTTGGAATTTTACACCTCAGGTGACCCATATGGATTTTTCGGTGCAGATCCTCCCTTGTATAGGCCTGACATCCCTGTAGATAGAGATCTAGTGACTTAGGAGGAGTTACATCAGGTGGATAGTATCGATGATGTAGACATTGACCCCATTGACTTTTTCTGATGTATTCTCCTTATCTCTTTTGATAGGCCTCTGTTAGCTGCTGGGTAACTTTGCCCCATTCCCGCTATATCTTTTGATAGGCCTCTGTTGAGATGTTGGGTAGCTTCGCCCCATTTCCCTATATTTTAATTGTACAGAGATGTATTAGATGATGATATACTTAGGAATGTATGTACGTTTTCATTCCCTATATCATATTGCCATCTATTGTATCATGCATATTATTATGTTATGCATATGTATGTATATCCAAAGATATTCAGCATTGACCCCTGGATGGTCTTATGACACGGCCCGTACAGATGTCTTCTTCGACAGTTAGCCGTATTGATCATACCCCACCATTTTTAGTGGTAGCTGGTATGCGCTCATGGTATGATAGTATATCACCATCAGACATCGTGATTATAGATGATTTGTTGCAGTATACTATGACCCTGTTGATGTTTCAGGTTCCCACAGGATTTGTAGAGGGTATGCTAGAGCACTGGGTATCAGAGAGGCAGGTTTTTCGATTTACGACCCAGGAGTTGACTCCTACTTTGGAGGAGTATGCATGGTTGACGATGCTGCCGCTGGACAGACCTTGCATGCATATGGCTATCGGAGACATGAGTAGACAGTTCATGACCCTCATTGGATTGAGACGTAGAGTGGTAGAGGACGAGATTACATCCGGCCACGTGATATCCCAGCATTTTCTGTTTAACAGATTTGGCTATGTGGATAGTTATGCACGACATTCCGGGGATTTCACCACACCGGAGGATCAGTGGCGTTTGGCCAGAGTGGATGTCCTGTTATTGTGCGTATTATCATACGTCTTTATGCCACAATATATGGATGAGCTGGATATCGGCGTCATTATGGCAGTGAGAGCTCTCAGGGAGGGTTGTACCATTATACCGATGATTACCGCAGAGACTCTAAGGTCATCTACATACTGCTGCACTTATCCGGCAGGAGTGTTCAAAGGTAGCTCGGTCATGCTGTATGTGTGGTTTATGTCACACTTGAGACCGATTGGCACATTCGGACGGCAGAGGTTTTGTTTCACCCATGATATAGCCATGTCATACTCCTTTTAGCCTGTGGAGTGTACAGATGTTGCATCGTGGTCAGCTTTCCTGGCAGGGATTAGGGATCCGTTTGCTATACTGCCATGTTAAGGGCTTAGCTCACCCTATAGCTTCATTACTCATGCTCCGGGCATGGATTACCTCCCTCTGGCTGGATTGAGGGGCATGATTACTTACCACCCACTAGCCGTGATGTGTCAGTTTGACCAGTTTTAGAATTTTCATCCTTATGAGGGGGCAGTGAGTCAGCGCTTCGCTTCACATCGTGTATCAGCAGAGGACAGATCCAGGTTGTATGCCTGTTGGGATCAGCGAGAGCTGGCTAAGTTTTCCGTCAGCCATCCGAGTTGTTCTGCAGAGTATTCCGTATGGATGGAGACAGAGATCAGATCGGGCATGGTAGTATCCACGGTCGGTGAGACCGATTCGGCGATGAGGAGCCTATAGAGGAGTCTGATATTCCCATCGATGATTTAATCTTTGGTCGCCAATTTTTGTGATGGATTCTCCCACCTCGAAAGCCACTCTTACTCAAGATTCAAGACAAGATTTGGAGCGAGAGCTTACATCGATGACCCATAAGAGAGATCGAAGCTAGAGGCTGCGATGTTGTGACTCTTGATGGGAGAGACGCTCTCTGTTAGAGAGGGATGAGGCTATATCAGCCAGGGATGCATTGATAGTGGAGCGGGATGTCGCCTTATCTGCTACGGATGTGGCCTTGCGCAGACAAGATACTTGAAAGAGATCCTAGATGATATCGGTCTTGACACGATGAGTGCTTACATTGATGAGCACTATGCCACCATGCAATTAGCCTCTGATCTGCTAGCTCGTGTAGATACCCTTGGGCAGGAGCTTACAATGCTACCTCCATCTTTAGAGAGGGATGCTATGTTAGATCAAATAGTTCGCATGAATATAGATCTGTAGATTGCTTTGTATTTTCCTGCACAGACTAGCTTAGCCATTTTGTCATGTACATCACATATGTATATATCAAACAGTATTATGTATGGTAGGGAAATATATTTTGATTCACTTCCCTTTTAGTTATGCCTTGATACTTGCTTGATATTTATCTGTTTCTTCAGGGCCTTATGATCTTGATGCATTCTGAACTTATCCTTGATAGGTGGACATTGAGATGTCGCAAGGTCTCTCAGAATGGATCATTGATCTGTATAAATCCCTACAATCTTTGGTGTCTTGGGATTGGTATCTGTATGGAAAAGTGGAGAGGAGGGTGGTTTCTTCCTCTCTGAGATTGACCGCACCACAGATGGTCGCCAGTACTTCTATTTGTGAGAAACCTAGTTAATTCCATCTCTTATGGGTTGGTGTTGCTCTTCGAGGCACGATCGTAGCTTAGATGGTCATCGAATCTTCTATTTGTGAGAAGAGGTTGGGTAATTCCATCCCTTTGATCTGAAACCGATGAAATGTGGTGAATTGAAGGTTGATCCCAGTACCGTGTGACAAATATTTTTGTTCTGGTAGGGGTTAGACTGAACCATGAATGGCTGCCTATGTACTCCTATTGAAGAGGAGCTCAAGTCTGCGTAGTTCGAACCTGGTGTAAGAGGTTCAACGCTAAATGTGAAAGGCAGAGAGGTGTATAAATGTTTTTGTTGTTTTTGTTTTTGTAGAGAAAGGGCAGAAATGTTTTTGTTATTTTTTTTATTGCGACCAAGCCATATAGAATATGGTTGCCTACGTACTCTTATTGAAGAGGAGATCATGTCGACGTAGTTCGCCCCTCAGGACGAATTGAAGGCAAAGAGAAGTGTGAATCCCATGTGCAGGCTATACTGCGGGGAGAAGAAAGTTTGATCCCATAATGGGGACAAACTGCAGGTGTGGAAAAAGTTTGGTCTCGTTTTCAGGACAAACTACAAGCGTAGAAAACTTTAATCGCGTCTTCAGGATAAACTGCAGGCGTTGAAAAGTTTAATCCCGTCTTCAGGATAAACTGCAAGTGTGAAAGGTTCAATCCCGTCTTCAGGATAACTGAAAATGCATTAAAGATTTGAAATGAGGTGAAACCAGGCTACTGGTTTGAAGTGTATGTTTCCCTGAGGGGCAAAAGAGTATGTAGAAAGGAAGGGCTCAAAACCAGAATGACTGGTGATTGGATGATCAAAACCAGGATAGTTGTTTAATGGTAACTTCAGACATAGTACCATTTCATAGTGTCCGAGTTGATAAGCTGTGGAAATTCATCACCATCTATTTCCTGCAATCTCAGAGCACCTCCTGTCAATACCTCCTTGACAACAAATGGGTTTTCCCAGTTAGGAGTGAATTTTCCCTTAGATTGATCTTGGATGTCAATGATCTTCTTCAAAACCAAGTCATGTTTTTTGAACTGCCGTAGTCGAACTTTTCTGTTATAGGATTGTACGATCCTTTGCTGATATAATTGACCATGGAAGATTGTCGCGGTTCTCCTTTCATCTATTAGAGACAATTGGTGATACCTGTCTTGTACCCATTGGTCCTCATCCAACTGAGCATCCATCAATACTCTGAGGGATTCCATTTCCACCTCTATGGGGAGCACTGCTTCCATCCCATAGGCTAATGAGTAGGGGGTTGCCCCAGTGGAAGTTCGCATAGAAGTTCTGTAGGCTAATAAAGTCAGAGGCAAGAGGTCATGCCACCCTTTGTGATTGGTGGACATTTTTTGCATGATCTTCTTGATATTTTTATTAGCCGCTTCAACAACACCATTCATCTTTGGACGGTAGATGACGGAGTTAAGGTGTTTGATGTGGAATTTACTGCATAATTCCTCCATCATTTTGTTGTTGAGGTTCTTAGCATTGTCTGACACAATGATCTCTGGTTTTCCATATCGATAGACTACATTTTTTCTGATAAAAGCAATGATAACTTCTTTAGTAACCCTGGAGAAGGAAGCTACTTCTACCCATTTGGTGAAGTAGTCGATCATGGTGAATATGAATCAATGACCTTTACTAGCTTTGGGCTCGATGGGCCCGATCACGTCCATTCCCCACATTGAGAAGGGCCAGGGCGAACTCATATTGTGGAGCTCCCTTGGAGGGGAGTCGATAACATTCTCATGGACCTAGCATTGATAGCACCTCTTGACGTGATCATCACAGTCAACTTTAAGTGTTAGCCAATAATGTCCTGTTCTGAGAATTTTCTTGACAAGTAAGGGGCCGCTCATATGTGGGCCACATACTCCACCATGGATCTCATCCATGATCCTCTGAGCTTGGTCTTTGTCTAGACATCTGAGGAGACCTAGTCCTGCATCTCTCTTGTAGAGTGCATCTCCGTTCAGGTAGAATTTTATAGCAAGTCGATGGATCCACCTCTTCTCAGTTAGGCTCGCCTTAGTGGGTGTTGATCCATCTCGCAGATACTTCTTGATATGCTGATACCAAGGGTGTTGGATGGGAGGTAGCTCATCCGATACTTCTCCAATGTAGTTCCCATAGACTAGGGCTTTTTGCATAGCAAATGTGATGTTTGGCATGTTTTGCCTTGTCAGGTATGTGAACCAAGGAGGGAAATGTTGCTAATGCATCTGCGAAATCATTCCTATTACGAGGAATGTGTAGAAAGGAGATTTCTTCAAACTCCAAAGCCATCTATAGAACTTGCGGATGGTGAGGCAGCAAATGTAATTCTTTGGTTTGATAGATTCCCGTGGATTGTCTGATCACTAATTTGGAATCCCCAAAGACAGTTAACCGCCTGACGCCCATTGAACGGGCAAGTTTTAGCTCCATGATCTGACCTTCATACTCAATTTGTGTTGTTGGTGTTTGATAAATCGCAATTTGACGGCAACGGGATACTACTCCCCCGTACCGCATATTAGAACTGCTCCAGCTCCAGAGCCTTCAGCATTAACAGCACCATCAAAATACATTTTCCACGTACGGTATGTATGGTACTGATGTTGTTGTTGTATTGTCATTACCCCTTCATCGGGGAAGTATGTTTCCAAGGGTTTATAGTTCCCTGCAGGTGTGGCGGCCAGTTGATCCGCAATTCCTTGAACTTTGACAGACTTTTGGGTCATATAGACAATGTCAAATTGTTGTAGGATCAACTACCATCTGGATAGTCGACAATTCAGTATGAGCTTACTGAACACATACTTGAGAGGATCCACGCGGGATATGAGATGGGTTTGGTGACCATGGAGATAATGTTGTAATCTCATGGAAGCCCATGCTAAAGCACAACAAGTCTTCTCAATCAGAGTGTACTTGTGTTCACTGGTGCTGAATCTCTTGCTGAGGTAATAGATAGCTCGTTCTTGGCCTCTATCGTCTTTCTTCCCCAGCATGCAGCCCATGGCATTGTCATTAATGGACAGGTACATAAATAGGGGAACATCATCCCTAGGTGGTACCGAAATAGGAGCGTTAATCAGCTGTTCTTTAATGGTAAGGAAGGCTTTCTGACACTCATCATTCCATTTCATGGAGGAGTTCTTCCTTAATAGCTTGAAGATGGGCTCACAGGTTGCTGTGAGTTGAGAAATGAACCTACTAATGAAGTTGATTCTTCCCAAAATCCCCGTATTTCCTTCTCTATCTGAGGAATGGGCATTTCTTTATTGGCCTGGATTTTGGTAGGATCCAGTTCAACCCCTTTGTGGCTGACTAGGAAACCTAGCAACTTACCTGATTTGACACCAAAGGCGCACTTGGCTGGATTCAACATCAAGTTGTACTTACGTAACCTGTTGAATAACTTCTTGAGATGGTCTAGGTGGTCCTCCTCCCTTTGGGATTTGACAATGATGTCATCCATGTAGATCTCTATCTCCTTATGCATTAAATCATGGAAAAGAGCCATCATAGCTTGTTGGTAGGTTGCCTCGGCATTGATGAGGTCGAATGACAACCGTCTATAGCAAAAGATGAAAGTAGTATGCACACAAGCCAATCATGTTTGATGATAAAGCATATACTTTGTAACAATCTTATTCATTTATTAATAAAAAGTATTAATTTATTAAAGGCTTTTAATTATCTACATGATGCTGTTTTATAATATGTGATAAACCCATAGTTTTAAGCAATGCTTTTAGAATAATGATGATGATCATTCTAATGAGATCTAAATTCTTAGAAAGCTTAAAACTAAAATAGTTCCCAATCGTTGGATTATTAAATTGGGGATTAGTGAATCCGGATAGATTGGTACATACGTTGCTTGCTCATTGGATGAGGATGATTGATCTCATAATCATTTGTGTGGAGACACTAAAGCAAGTATGTAGGTGCTTATTAGAGAATAAGTTCATTTGAGCGTGGGCTCGCTAAGGAATACCTAATGGAGTTTTATTTGCTGTCAATAGGAATTCTGTAGTGATAGTAGTACTAAGTGATCCTTGGACTTGAGATCATCATAGTATCTTGTGTATGATGAGTTATACTTTGACTTATTCCTTAAGACCCTTAGGGTATATCAAAAGGGGTATGCTTGGGTATAATAAGTTATACATGGAGATAATGTATGATCAATAAAGAATCTACCACTTCTAATAAAAGAAGAGAAATGTCCTATGTGATTCGATAAATGACAACCCAGTAGTCCTTGGCAAGGCGTAATGAAATTAGAAAGGAGTTTCTAATTTTGCATTATTTGAGTTGTGCATTTAAGGATCGAAATACATATAATTAAATAAAATAAGACTTGACAAGAATTCCATGTCTTATATTTAATTGGGACATTGTATGGTGGAAGGATTGAATTGTGCGGTAACTATTTACTCAAAGGTTCTTTAATGATTAATGTTGAAATCTATATTATCTGGAAAGTCGTTGATCGCTAGGAGGCTTATCCTATTGTAGAATAAATATTATTTATTTAAATAAATTAATTGTTTAATTTATTTATTTAAATAAGATTAGAATTGTTCTAATTGATTTATTCACAACCTAGGTTTAATATGGAGAACCTAAAGGGTCACACCATAAAAAGGAAGAATAATTATTTAAGAAGTTAATGGCATAATTGTAATAATATATTAAGTATATTTAATTTAATCTATGGTGATAGAATAAATTAAATAGCTTAATATTTATTATTTAATATTTTAGAAATATTAAATATAAATTAATAAGAGGAGTCTTATTAATATTATTACAATTATTATTATTTTAATTTCTAAAAGAGTTTAGGAATTAATTTAATATAAGTACTCTCATTTATTCCTAATAAGATTAGGAGGTTAAATTAATTAAAAGTGTTTAATTAATTATCCCTAATAAGATTAGGGAGCTTAATTAATTAAAAGAATTTAATTAATTAAATAAATTCAAATTCCTTAATTGTTAAGGTGGGTTGCCCACATCTATAAATAAGAGGAGTCTTATTATGGGTGTTGTGGGTGGTTGACTTTTAACATACGACATAATTCCAATTGTTGGGAGAGTACACCCTTTCTATAGAGATAGAAAAACTAGGGTTTGAGCCAAATACCCATCTTCTTGAAATCCTTATTCTTCCTTGGTTGATCACCTCTAGAGGCCAAACACTTGGGTGACTAATGTTGATCAAAGGAAGGAACCAAACCCGGTGGATTCAAGTTGAACGCGAAAAGGATTGGAGGTGAACTTGTACCTGAGGAAGCTCGATCTTCAAGGGTATGATTTATTCTTTATCTTTTCGTTTAATTAATAATTATGCATAAAGGGTGATCCGGGTATATGGTTTGTAAAAAATTTTAAACTCTGATTTTACACGCTTCGGCACTTTTTATGCAATTTGATTGCGCACATGAATATTACAAACCTAACAGTGGCATCAGAGCCAAACCTTTATGCGAATTATTAATTATTTTAATTTAATATCTATATTGATATGTGTTTAGAACAATTTAATTGGGCATATTTTTATTGTATAAAATTTAATAAAGAAATCAAAAAAAAAAAAAAAAAAAAAGGCGATACATGCATGCAATTACTTTAAATCAAGGAAGTTATATTACATGTGATTTGCGGCCAAGTTAATATATATTTATATGCTACCTGTTAATATATATATATATATATATATATATATATATATATATATATATATATATATATATATATATATATATATATATATATATATATATATTCAAAGGGTAGCAGGGAAACATACTGCGAATTCGGCACAACATGTATAGGAAATTTTTGAAGCAACATTGCACAGAAACAAGAATGGTATAATATATATATATAGTATATATATAAATTACCGATATTTATATATTATATATATTACGTTCGGTAATATATATATATATATATATATATAATTTTATACTTAAAATAAAATATTTATTTTAATTTTAAAATAAAAGGTTTATTTTAATTTTAAAATAAAAGGTTTATTTTAATCTTAAAATAAAAGAATTTATTTTAATTATAAAATTGAATTTCATGCTAACTAATTAGAGTTGGAATTAGATTCCATAATAACTAATTGGAGTTGAAATTGGATTTTATTTTTTCTAAAATGAAGGAGTTTATTTGTGAATAAGGAAGTAAATCTATCTTTCCTTAAATAAAGGAGTTTGTTTAGATATGAAATAAGATTTCATATTATTCAAAATAAAAGAGTTTATTTGTGAATAGGAAAGAGAATCCATGTTTCCTTAAATAAAGGAGTTTATTTAAATATGAAATAAGATTTCATATTATTCAAAATAAAAGAGTTTATTTGTGAATAGGAAAGAATATCCGTGTTTCCTTTAATAAAAGATTTTATTTTACATGGAATTGATTCCATAATTAATTAAAATAAAAGAGTTTATTTTAATTAAAGATTTTTATTTTATATTTACATGGAATTGGATTCCATAATTAATTAAAATAAAAGAGTTTATTTTAATTAAATTTTTTTTTTTATACATGGAATTGGATTCCATAATTAATTAAAATAAAGGAGTTTATTTTGATTAAAATTTTGATTAAAATAAAATAGTTTATTTTATTCAAAATTGGATAAATTAAAATAAAATAGTTTTATTTTGATTTAAATTTGGATTAAAATAAAGGAGTTTATTTTGATTCAAAAAATAGATTTTATACTAACTAAATTTGCCCATTAAATGATATCAATATATATATTAAATGTTTATTATTCATGAGATGAATGTTATTTATTGATGCATATGGTGATGTGTATGATAATAAATGGGATTGATTATGGACTATTGACCAATATGATTGGATTTTATTTTAGTTGGATGCATGAATGTATGGGTTTTATTAAATGGGGTTCACAGCGTGCCTCGCCTTCTCTAATTTTTTCTTAATGTAAATTCTAACTCCCTCCTATGTACTTCCCCTTGACTGCTGATCAAGGTTTCTATTTATTTTAAATAGTTTTGTAATAGGAATAGTTAGAATTAATTTTTGAAGAATTAGAGATCAAGGAGCAAGGAGCGCTTGAAGACCCGTTTGTAATGGAGCCCGGGTTTAAATGTAATAGTTATATTTAAATGTTATTTCTTGCACCCCTAGGGTTTGACCTTTTTGGTTCACTTGGTGGCTCTAGTGAACCAAACTAGAATAAAAGTCCATAATCAATCCAGGTAGAATATAGTATTCTATATGTGCATGCTTATACTATATATATTATATATTATGCAAACATGCTTCGCATGTTCATTAATATAATAGCGTATTTTATATATATATAAATGCATGCGCTAAACAAGATGAGACAAATTAATAACAAAACCCTCATAATTTTATATTAAGTCCTAAGCGTTCAAAGATATTTGGAATATCGAGCGTCGCCTTTCTAGCATGATAAAATTAATAGAGTATTAAATATTTAATATGAGTTTGTTGTGTCACCACAAGGCAAGTATTAAGTATTTAAGATGTTAATTTATCACATTTGATGCTTATAAAGAAAATTGAACAATATTGTTTTGTTGTGTCACCACAAGGATGATATTTTTCTTTTTGAATATATGGAGTGCTAGGTCGGACTTAACTTGGATAATTTTGATTCGGATGTGCCACCACTTGATCAAAATAATCTAAGAGGCAAAAGAAAAGGAGTTGCATAGTTGATGTAATTGACAAAAGTTGTCTACCTATTTATTTATATATAGTTTGTTGTGTCACCACAAGGCTATATACATTTGAAATGGGATCCTTATTCTCACTAGCAAATCTTTAATTAGATTTTGCGAACTATATAAGTGAGGTAATATAGTTTGAAGAAAATAGTGGGAGATACCAATTTAAAACAAGACCTAATTTATTTTGGTAATTAATAATAGAATGTATGTTAAAATGTTGTTAATTACAAATTCATTTACGAAATTTTACAATGTCTAAATTACTATCATCATGCGAAGCATATTAGATGCTATTTAATCTGGATCAAATTAAACAGATTGGTTAAGGAATTTGAGAAAAGTTCTCATAGTCGAAAAGCTATCTTATGTCCTTAATCGCCTATCCTCGCAATGGTTGAAGACAATGCCTCGAGGAAGAGATTGCTACTTTTAGAAAGTGGCAAGATGATGCACTGATTGGCTCAATGCATCATGCTCGCATCCATGAGTAACGAGCTTCAGCCGGACATGAAACTATGGGTGCTCTACTATATTCCCGCACATCAAGTAGTTGATGGTGAGGAAAGTAGGGGCCGATAGATATCGAGATATCTAAAGAGCTCTTCCGATCTAGAATGGCCAATGGCACTATAATGCAGATAAAAGTCCTTAACATTATCAATTTGATTGATCAATTAGGACAACGAAGTTTTGTCATGGATGGAGAGTTGAGCCAAGATTTGATCTTGCACTCACTCCCCCGGACTCCTTTCACAATTGTTGTGAATTTTCATATGAACAAGCTAGATATCGACCTCACCGATTTGCTTAACATGTTGAAAAATGTTGAGAGTCACTTTCCAACCAAGAAAGACCATGTCTTCTTGGTAGGGGCCAAAGGATCTTCCGAAAAGAAGAACGATTCAAAGAAGGTAAATAGAAAGGCAAAAACAAAGGATAATAAGAACAAAATCGATACGGATAGCAAAGGAGTTTGCTTCCACTACAATAAGCCCGGACACTAGAAAGAAACTGCAGAAGCATCTTGCGAGAGGCTAACCAAAGAAGCTTAGTGAAGTTTGGTTACAAATACAAATTTGTTCATGATTTAAAATAAATTTTTCTTTAAGTCAAGGTTCTACTTGGGTATTGGATACCGACTTTGGTTATCATAAATATAGATTTATGAAGGACCAAGCGAAGTAGAAAGCTAAACAAATATAAGTAATCCTATGTGGGAAAATGTAGCAAAGGTTGCCATATTAGCCATAGAAACTTATAGTTTAGCAATGCCTACGGCAAATCTATTAAGTCAATAAGTTGTTATTGTATTCCGGTTCTTGTTAAAAATATTATTTCCATTTTATTTTTGGACAATGAAATCTTTGGTATTATAATTAAGAACAATTGTTGTTCTATTTATAATAATAATGTTTTGTATAAAACTGGAATATTACTTAATAAATTTTGTATACTTGACTTACATGAAAATAATTTTGCATATTGAACAAATTAGTATAAGAAAAGGAGATGATCATTCAAAGAGTTGAATGTGTATATTTGCTGAAATACAATTGTGAATTATTTGAAAGGTTCAAAGAATTCAAAAGTGAAACAAATTGGCAAAGTATTAAGATTCTTTAATTAGATCAAGGAATAAATACTTGTGAAATAAGTTTCTAGATCATCTTAAATGGTTTTTCATAATGGACGCCTCCTGATACGCAATAATTGATTGATGTATCTGAAAGGAAAAATCGTACCTTGTTGGACATGGTGCGGTCCATAATGATTTTACTGACATTTCAAGATTCTTCTAGGGTTATGTCCTAGAAATGGTCGCATATCTCACGAAAAAGGTAACCTCAAAATCCATTTGAAGACTCCATAAAAGTTATGGATAGGAGGATTCCTAATCTTAAGTATGTTAAGATAAGGGTTGTCCAACTTATGTGAAAAGGTTTCAAAGGATAAGCTTGGGACAAGATTTTATAAGTGTCGATTTGTGGGACATCCTAAAGTAAGTTTAGGGTATATGTTCTATAATCCTACTTAGCAAAAGGTGTTTGTTCTGAAACACGCGCCTTCTAAGATAAATGTGTTTATCATTGAAAGGGCTAGTGGGAGGATAATAGATCTTGAAAAGTTCAAGAACCACAAAATACTATAAGTCAAATAAGAGGAACCATAGATGTACCTATTGTACCACAACCTAATCGTAAATCGGAATAGTCTTCAAGATACTTAGGAGGTATGGATTCATCATAGATGATGATGATGAGGTACACATCATAGAAGATGATGATCCGATTACATACGATGAGGTAAGAGTTCTAGTGTGTACAAAAGGGACAATGGGGAGCGCCAGTGACATTCCTAATATTATATGTTGATATACTACGGATAAGGAATGACATACTAATGCTACAATCAAGAATAATGATAAATTTGTCTAAAAATTCCTCCACGAATGATTTGGGAAGAGTATCTTAATTGGGGATAAAATCTATATAGATAGATTCAAGAGGATGCTCGACTTAACCCAAGGAATGTATATTCATTTGATGCTAAAGTCGTTTAGCATAGCAAACTCAAGAGTTGTCTCATGTTGATGAGCTATGGAGTGTATCTCTCTTAATAGTCCCCAAAGACTCCAAAAGAGAGATCACATGAGTAACTATCATCATATGCAATGAAATGTACGAGACCCGATGTTGATCGGTCGTATTATGGAGAAGTTCACTATGAGTCGTTGAAAAACATCTTAAAGTGCTTAACCTAAGCACTAAGGATGTGATCATATTCATGGTGGGTCTAAATTAAAACCGGAGGGCTTAATGACTCAAGTTTTTCGAGACGCACCAAGATTTACGAAAAAAATCCACTTTAAGGTAAACATTATCTTGAATAGTGGTGCGTTGAATTGAAAGGTTCCAAATAAAGAAAGAGTTGCTTTGCTTTAGTGATAAAGACAAAGTATATAGCTATAAATGAAGCTACAAGTTGATAGTTTGGATTAAAGTTCATTACAGAACTAGGAATAGTTCCTAAGTCTCATCTTGGATCTAAACATGTGTTGTGGCACTTTCATTTGATTATTAGAATCATTGAAAGATGGGAAATCACTATAGAGATAGTGGACTCTCATGAACAACATTACATATCCATTAACTAAAGCTTATCCAAACAAATGGGATAATCGTCACTTAGAGAAGAAAAGTATAAGATACCATGACGATTGGCTTTAGTGCAAGTGGGAGATTGAAAGTAGTATGCACACAAGCCAATCATGTTTGATGATAAAGCATATACTTTGTAACAATCTTATTCATTTATTAATAAAAAGTATTAATTTATTAAAGGCTTTTAATTATCTACATGATCTTTGTTTTATAATATGTGATAAACCCATAGTTTTAAGCAATGCTTTTAGAATAATGATGATGATCATTCTAATGAGATCTAAATTCTTAGAAAGCTTAAAACTAAAATAGTTCCCAATCGTTGGATTACTAAATTGGGGATTAGTGAATCCGGATAGATTGGTACATACGTTGCTTGCTCATTGGATGAGGATGATTGATCTCATAATCATTTGTGTGGAGACACTAAAGCAAGTATGTAGGTGCTTATTAGAGAATAAGTTCACTTTGAGCGTTGGCTCGCTAAGGAATACCTAATGGAGTTTTATTTGCCATCAATAGGAATTCTGTAGTGATAGTAGTAATCTAAGTGATCCTTGGACTTGAGATCATCATAGTATCTTGTGTATGATGAGTTATACTTTGACTTATTCCTTAAGACCCTTAGGGTATATCAAAAGGTATGCTTGGGTATAATAAGTTGTACATGGAGATAATGTATGATCAATAAAGAATCTACCACTTCTAATAAAAGAAGAGAAATGTCCTATGTGATTCGATAAATGACAACCCAAGAGTCTTGGCAAGCGAGAATGAAATTAGAAAGGAGTTTCTAATTTTGCATTATTTGAGTTGTGCATTTAAGGATCGAAATACATATAATTAAATAAAATAAGACTTGTGACAATAATTCCATGTCTTATATTTAATTGGGACATTGTATGGTGGAAGGATTGAATTGTACGCAGTAACTATTTACTCAAAGGTTCTTTAATGATTAATGTTGAAATCTATATTATCTGGAAAGTCGTTGATCGCTAGGAGAGGCTTATCCTATTGTAGAATAAATATTATTTATTTAAATAAATTAATTGTTTAATTTATTTATTTAAATAAGATTAGAATTGTTCTAATTGATTTATTCACAACCTGGTTTAATATGGAGAACCTAAAGGGTCACACCATAAAAGGAAGAATAATTATTTAAGAAGTTAATGGCATAATTGTAATAATATGTTAAGTATATTTAATTTAATCTATGGTGATAGAATAAATTAAATAGCTTAATATTTATTATTTAATATTTTAGAAATATTAAATATAAATTAATAAGAGGAGTCTTATTAATATTATTACAATTATTATTATTTTAATTTCTAAAAGAGTTTAGGAATTAATTTAATATAAGTACTCTCATTTATTCCTAATAAGATTAGGAGGTTAAATTAATTAAAAGTGTTTAATTAATTATCCCTAATAAGATTAGGGAGCTTAATTAATTAAAAGAATTTAATTAATTAAATAAATTCAAATTCCTTAATTGTTAAGGTGGGTTGCCCACATCTATAAATAAGAGGAGTCTTATTATGGGTGTTGTGGGTGGTTGACTTTTAACATACGACATAATTCCAATTGTTGGGAGAGTACACCCTTTCTATAGAGATAGAAAAACTAGGGTTTGAGCCAAATACCCATCTTCTTGAAATCCTTATTCTTCCTTGGTGGATCACCTCTAGAGGCCAAACACTTGGGTGGCTAATGTTGATCAAAGGAAGGAACCAAACCCGGTGGATTCAAGTTGAACGCGAAAAGGATTGGAGGTGAACTTGTACCTGAGGAAGCTCGATCTTCAAGGGTATGATTTATTCTTTATCTTTTCGTTTAATTAATAATTATGCATAAAGGGTGATCCGGGTATATGGTTTGTAAAAAATTTTAAACTCTGATTTTACACGCTTCCGCACTTTTTATGCAATTTGATTGCGCACATGAATATTACAAACCTAACAAAAGATTCCCCAAGGCGTGATGAAAGCAGTTTTCTCACGGTCTTCCTTAGCGACCATAATTTGATGGTACCCTGCGAAGCAATCCGTAAAGAAGTACATGCCGTATTGTCAATGAGAATGTGAATAAAAGGCACGAGAAAGCTATCTTTTAGACAAGCTTTATTCAAATCTCGGTAATCCATGCAAACTCACACCTTTCCTCCATGTAATCCATGCAAACATTCTCGGATGCCATTTTCAAATATTATCACAAAACAAAGGTTAATTGACATGCAATATATTATCCCTATACTCTTACCGACCAATTAAATGCCAAATAAACTTAGGTAGGTCATACTAGCGAAGGAATTCCCCATCTCTCCCCTCCTAGTTCTTGTCTCACATCTCAGCCAGGGATCATATCCTAAGCTTTGATACTAACTACGCGCCCCAAAATAGGTATACATCACCCATCTTGAGTTGCTAAATACATGGTACAAAATTCAAATACAACTTAATTATACAACATACGATAAAAATACGACAAAACATATGTTTGTGAGTTTTAATACAAATATTGTCATCTAGACAATATCCACACTCAATTGAGTCCTCATTACATTTATTATCACACTATTTAATGTAATATTGAGGACTACTAATGCTATTATCTCGACCGATCACTCCGCTCCCCGACTAGTCCTCGCTACGCTCTCATTTCAAGAGAGAACAATGAAAGTAAAAGGGTGAGCTCAACTAGCCCAAAGAAGAAATATTATGACTAAGATAATACGTAATAAATTATCGTTAGCCTTCAACAATGTTAAACCGATACAATATAACAAACATCAAGTTTAATCATAATGGAACAAGCAATCCATTAAAAGAGTAAAGTAGAGAATAAAATCTACTATCTTTTATGATTTAAAAGGTTTTTCATCACTTTTATTGCTGAGACTCAGCTTAATAAATAATCCACATCATCCCTGCACTACGGTCAAGGATATTCATTCGTATCACGACCACAAATTATCCATGCACTACGGGCAAAGGATATTCGTGTATTCATCAATGGCCATGATCATGCCAACAACTGGCCATCAATGCACTATGAGACAATGAGGACTTTTACCACATCATTTATATTATTACGGTCATGATTATACCGAATAATCCATGGTCATAATCATACCAAGTCCATCTATACACAACAGGCCACAGATGACTTTTAACATAATATAAGCATGAGGATGATGACAGTGATATAAGAATCCAATAAAACAAGTTCAAGAATTAATTTATCCAAGAACCAATAACGTCCAAATTGTCAACATGATACTGCTTTGTAGAGTAAAATTCAAGAATGCTCAGAAGAATATTTCCATGAAATGATACTAGATGAAGCGCAAATATCAAGGATATTCCACTAATTTCATGGAGTATAGAAGTAAAAATTTTAACCAACTAAGTATAATAAAGAATGGAATAACAAAAGAAATCACCAAGCATGCGATAAACCGCACAGACAGTTTATTCCAACAAAATAATAAATAATGGAACCGGTGTCACGCGAAACGCACGCACATGATATATTCCAATGTAATAATAAATAACGGAACCAGTCGTCATAAATAAAATTCGCAATCGATGTGATGTTCCAACAGAATAATAAATAACGGAACCAAAATCATGCGTAAAAAGCGCACAGACATGTGATGTTCCAATAGAATAATAAAGAATGGAATAACAAAAGAATTTCACCATGTATGCGGTATTGATGCATAGAAAGTTATTCCAACATAATGATAAAGAATGGAATAATGTAAGAATTTCACCAAGTATAGGGTAGACCATGATACAGAGTTATAAAGGTTATTCAAATGAATAAAAAAATAGAATAATGTAAGTTCTCTTCATGAATACTGAAAGAAATAATACCCTTACCTTAGAACAAACCGATATAGGAGTAGTGAAGTAGCGAGAAAAACTTTTTTTTCTCTCTCTATAGTTTCTCTCTCTAGTGTTTCAGTGAATTCGTAAGAAATAATGAAGGAATGAGCTTCTATTTATAGGAGAATGGACTTAATATTAACTAATTCCTAAACGGTCCAGATTGATTTACTTTTAAATGGACGGTCCAGATTGGTTTACTATAAAATATTCTAATAAAACAAAATCTTTTAAATAAAATATAATATATTTTATTTATAATCTAATAAAATGAATAACTTTATAAAAGTATTCTGTTTTATATAAAAAGATTTTACTATGCAAACACTATGCAGGCACTATGCAAACACTATGCATAATAAAATATAATATATTCTATTTATAGTCTAATAAAACGAATAACTTTATAAAAGTATTCTGTTTTATATAAAAAAAATTACTATGCAAAACACTATGCATAATAGAATATAATATATTCTATTTATAGTCTAATAAAACGAATAACTTTATAAAAGTATTCTGTTTTATATAAAAAGCTTTTCTATTTTATTACATTAATAATACTAATAAAACAAAACTTCATCATCATTATTATAATTCACACTATTAATCGACTAGGTCGTTCCTAGGAAAGAGGGGGCTTTTCAATAAGGATTTCTCCCAATTGGCATGCAATTAGGTAACCAAACCTCTCCTTGGCATAACTTCTAGACATCGTTAATATTACAAATAATAATATTAATAACTATGTCGTCTCAATTATTGATTTAATAATATATAAAATATCGACAATAATTGAATCAATTAACGTGAGATACTATGGAACAATTACTGAAGCAATAATTAAAAAAAACTGAGTGACTTCTCATGTAAGCATCAATAATTAATATCGTGTGCTACTATGCAACCACGCGTACCACCGGGTGTTTCAACAGTTAACGATAAAACTTTCACTTTTATTTTCATAAAATATTTTTGTCGTTTTCTCAATCCGACAATAATTCCGTTGTGGGGTCCACCAATGATTGTGTCGTCGTATTTAATATTCCTCCCTAAAAACGAATATTCCCCACCAATCGAATATTATATAACAACTTGCATGACTTTGCAAAATTTATAAATATTACCCACAACTATAACATTATATCAAATTCATTCCATAATATTCAAAAATGATAATTATAGAAAATTCATCTTTATTCATAAAAGTTGGGGTCTTACAATCTCCCCTTCTTATGAAATTTCACCCTCGAAATTAGGGTATGTACCTGGTATGTCAAAGAGGTAAGGATACCTTGATTTCATTTCAGATTCTAACTCCCAGGTCATTTCCTCAACATCGTGGTTCCTCCATAAAACTTTGACTTGAGGTATAACCTTGGAGCGTAGAATATGTTCCTTCTTATCCAAGATTTGAATAGGAACCTCTTCATACGTTAAATCTTCCGCTATTTCGTCCGATTCTAACTTAATAATGTGGTTCGGGTCTTTCACATATTTATGTAACATGGATATATGAAAAAATGTTATGAACACGAGACATACTTGGCGGTAAAGCGAGTCTATAAGCTACAGTCCCTACTCGATCGAGGATTAAAAATGGGCCAATGAATCGAGAATTGAGCTTTCCCCTCTTTCCAAATCTCGTAACTCCTTTCCATGGAGCAACACGTAACAACACATGATCTCCAATATCGAATTACACGTCCTTTCGATGAAGATCAGCATAACTCTTTTGTCGGTCTTGTGATGTTTTTATACGTTGTCGGATCATTTGAATCTTTTCCGTAGTCATACGTATCAACTCTAGTCCCAACAACGTTGCTTCACCCACCTCATCCCAAAGATAATCGAGAATGACACTTTCTTCCATACAACGCCTCGAATGGAGCCATGCCAATACTTGCTTGATAACTATTGTTGTATGAAAAAACTCCACCAATGGTAAGAACTTATCCCAACTTCCTT
Organism: Panax quinquefolius; assembly: GCA_020205615.1. Taxonomy (NCBI): domain Eukaryota; kingdom Viridiplantae; phylum Streptophyta; class Magnoliopsida; order Apiales; family Araliaceae; genus Panax; species Panax quinquefolius. The sequence goes on along the minus strand of JAINUW010000428.1, from coordinate 224,018 downwards.
GAAGTCAAGGACACGAGTCTTAATAAATCTTCAAGAGTTTGAATAGTCCTCTCGATTGTCCGTCCGTCGAGGATGATATGCGAACTAAATCATAAATCCGTGCCCATAGCTTTTTGCAAACTAACCCAAAATCATGAAGTGAATCTTGGGTCTCGATCAGAAACTATGGATACTGGCATACCATGCAGTCTTACAATCTCGTTTATGTATATACGAGCAAGACGTTCAAGTGTATAAGTTTCTCGTATTGGTAAGAAATGAGCAGACTTGGTCAATCTATCAACAATGACCCAAATTGCATCTATGCCTTGAGAAACCTTGGGAAGACCAGTAATGAAATCCATGGTAATGTGCTCCCACTTCCATTCTGGAATTTCAAGTGGTTGCAATGGACCTTTTGGTACTTGATGCTCTGCCTTGACTTGTTGACAAGTTAAACACCTTGAGATAAACAGTGCTATCTCTCTCTTCATATTGCCCCACCAAAATATATGTCGAAGATCATAATACATTTTGGTACTCCCAGGATGGATTGCAAATGGTGTGTTGTGTGCCTCCATCATGATTTTATACTTTAACTCAGGATCATTAGGAACACAAAGTCTGGAGTTGACTCGAAGTATTCCTTCTTCATCGATTCTTACTTCCGGCATAGCACCTTCTTATACTTTCTTCCTCATATACATCAGCTCTAGGTCTGTAGCTTGAGCAACTTTAACTTTATCAATTAAAGTCGGTTCTACTTGTATATTCGCCATTTTCACGTGGGTCCCTAGAGTCTTTATCTCTATCTCCATCTTTTGCAAGTCATACAAAATGGGCCTCTGCGTTGACAATATCACACTCGTACCCGCATATGATCTTCTACTCAATGCGTCAGCTACCACATTTGCTTTTCCAAGATGGTATTGGATGGTATGATCATAATCTTTCAATAATTCAAGCCAATGTCGCTGTTGCATGTTGAGTTCCTTTTGAGTGAAGAAATATTTTAGGCTTTTATGATCCGTAAAGATCTCCACTTTCTCCCCATAGAAGTAATGCCTCCAAATTTTAAGTGCGAAGACAATAGCTGCCAACTCGAGATCATGAGTAGGATAATTCCTCTCATATTCTTTGAGTTGTTGAGAGGCATAGGCTATGACTTTCTCATGTTGCATGAGAACACATCCTAACCCTTTGCCTCAAGCATCATCAGAGATGACAAATCCTCCGAGCCGGATGGTATTGTCGAAAGTGCTAAAATGAGTCTTCTCTTGAGTTCTTGAAAACTCTTCTCACATTCCTCGCTCCAACCTAAATTTTGTATCTTTCCGAGTCACCGAGTTAAGGGAGTAGCGATTTGAGAAAACCCTTCTATGAATCTCCGATAATAACCAGCTAAGCTGAGAAAGCTACGTACTTCAGTCACTGATTTAGGTTGCTCCCAGCTTTGAATAGCTTCAATCATTGATGGGTCTACAGATATTCCATGACTTGATACCAGGTGCCCAAGGAATGCTACTTCCTCAAGCCAGAACTTGCATTTCTTCAACTTGGCATAAAGCTTATATTCACGAAGCTTTAGAAGTATCAGCCTCAAGTATTGCTCATGATCTTCACGGCTTTTGGAATAAATAAGGATGTCATCAATAAAGACGACCACAAAGTGATCCAAATATTCCTTGAATACTTGGTTCATCATATCCATGAAGGCAGTAGGAGCATTAGTCAATCCAAAAGACATGACTAGGAATTCATAATGCCCGTACCGAGTTCTGAAAGTCATCTTTGGAATGTCATCAGTTCTAATCTTCAATTGGTGATATCCGGAACGAAGATCAATCTTTGAAAAATATTTGGCGCCTTGCAACTAGTCAAACAGGTCATCAATGCTCGACAATGGATATCTATTTTTGATAGTGACATGGTTCAACTCCCGATAATCAATACAAAGTCGCATACTCCCATCTTTCTTCTTCACGAATAGAAGAGGAGCACCCCAAGGAAATGTACTAGGAAGAATGAAACCGATGTCTAATAATTTCTGCAGTTGGGTCTTTAACTCCTGAAGTTCAATAGGAGCCATTAGATATGGGGATTTGGAAATGGGTTTTGTACCGGGTTCAAGGTCGATACAAAATTCAATTTCACATTCTGGGGATAGGCCAGGAAGTTCTTTAAGGAATACGTCAGGAAATTCATTAACAATAGAAATATCATTCAAAACTAATGTATTTTTGTTTAGATCTGTGACATGAGCTAAGAAAGCTTGACATCTGTTTTTCAATAAATGAATAGCTTTATGGCTTGAGATGATAGTGATTGATTTTAATGGTTTGGTTGCTTGAATTCGTATAATAGGTTGGTTAGGAATGTGAAAGCTAATAACCTTACGAAAACAATCAATTTTTGCATGATGAGTAGTTAACCAATCAATCCCTAGAATTACGTCAAATGAAAGTAAATGAAATAAGATCGACAGGTAATGTGAGGGTACCGATTTGAACCAAACAAGACTTATAAACAGTGGATGTAATGAAGGTTTCTCCCAATGGAGTTTTAACAGATAAGTTAAAGTCCAATTTCTCTGGAGTCAAATTTAAACGTTGAGCCCAAGTAGGAGAAATAAAAGAATGGGTAGAACCCGTATCAAATAAGGTATAAACTTCGCTAGAGTTTATGATAAGCTTACCCGTGATGACCTCGTTCGGGTTCCTTGCTTTCTGGGAGGTCACGACAAACGCTCTCCCTTGCACTACTAGCTTTGACTTTTCTGGGACATCTTTTGGTGCCTCCATCCTAGCTGAACTTGTCTTCGGTGAACGACAAAATCGGGCTAGGTGACCTTCTCTTCCACAATTATAACATGCTTTGGACGGCATCGCGCAGTTTGGACTGATGTGTCCCTCCCCTCCGCATTTGAAGCATATGATAGGTGGTCGTTCTCCTTCATTAACTACGGGTGTTGGTGCTGATATCTTCCCATCATTGTTGAATCTCCTCTTCTTGAAATGTCCATTCTTATTGTTTTGGCCATGATTACCACCAAAGTGGTTACCATTTCGCATGTTGATTCCTCCACGCTTATTGTCACCGCTTCATGATCGCTATCACTAGTATTATCATTTTGCTTTGCCGCTTCTTTTTTGTTGGGTTGACTCATTATCGCGCTCCAATAACTAAGCCCTATTAACAACATCTAAATACAAACACAGTTTATGAGAGATAAGATATTGACGTATCTCGGGTTTCAAACCTCTTAGAAACATTCGCGTCATTCTCTCCTCATTATCAACCAAATGGGATACAAACCGGGACAACTCGGCAAACTTGGCTTCGTACTGCGACACGGTCATGTTGTTTTGCTCCAGCTTGATGAACTCTACCTCTTTCATGTGATGAATACTTTCGGGAAAGTACTTGTCGTTGAACAATTCTTGGAACTTCTCCCAAGTCATCTTCAGTGCGGCAGGTTGAGTACGTTTTACAGATTCCCACCAGTAATCTGCCTCTGCACGCAACATGAAGGTGCCAAAGGGAACTTTTTGCTCCTCAGAGCATCCCAAGACATCAAATATCTTGCAGATCTGCTTTATCCACGTCTCCGCCTTAAGTGGTTTTGGCTCTCCAAAAAACTCCGGTGGTCCTAGTTCTTTGAACTGCTTAGCGGTGACCGTCCGAGAGTTACCGTTGTTTCCACCGCATTTTGGATGAGAGTCGCTCTTGCCTGATGTTGCATGAATTGCATAAAGCCTCTGAACATTCCATCATTCATCATCTGGTCAGTGTTGTTGTTTGCCTAAGGATTATCGCCTTCCTGATGCACATTATCTTGATTATTGATCTATGGAGACTCAACGGTCTCCTGTGCTCCATTGCTAATCTCAACATTCTCGGATGCCATTTTCAAATACTATCACAAAACAAAGGTTAATTGACATGCAATATATTATCCTTATACTCTGACTGACCAATTAAATGCCAAATAAACTTAGGTAGGTCATACTAGTGAAAGAATTCCCCATCTCTCCCCTACTAGTTCTTGTCTCACATCTCAGCCAGGGATCATATCCTTAAGCTTTGATACCAACTGTGACACCACCAAAATAGGTATACATCACCCATCTTGAGTCGCCAAATACATGGTACAAAATTCAAATACAACTTAATTATACAACAGTCGTGTAAAATACGACAAAACATATGTTATGAGTTTTAATACAAATATTGTCATCTAGATAATATCCACACTCAATTGAGTCCTCATTACATTTATTATCACACTATTTAATAGAATAGTGAGGACTACTAATGCTATTATCTGGACCGTCACTCCGTTCCCCTACTAGTCCCTGCTACGTTCTCATTTCCTGAAGAGAGCAATGAAAGTAAAAGGGTGAGCTCAACTAGCCCAGTAAGAAATATTATGACTAAGATAATACAGAATAAATTATCGTTAGCCTTCAACAATGTTAAACCGATATAATATAACAAACATCAAGTTTAATCAGAAATGAACAAGCAATCCATTAAAAAAGTCAAGTAGAGAATAAAATCTACTATCTTTTATGATTTAAAAGGTTTTTCATCACTTTTATCATTGGGGACTCGACTTTTTAATAAATAATCCACATCATCCCCGCACTACTGGCCAGGATATTCATTAGTATCACAACCACAAATTATCCATGCACTACGGGCAAGGATATTCGTGTATTCATCAATGGTCATGATCATGCCAACAATTGTCCATCAATGCACTACGAGCCAATGAGGACTTTTACCACATCATTTGTAACATTACGGTAATGATTATACCGAATAATCCTCCCTCATAATCATACCAAGTCCATCTATGCACTACAGAACCACATGACTTTCAACATAATATAAACATGAGGATGATGACAATGATATAAGAATTCAATAAAACAAGTTCAAGAATTAATTTATCCAGAACCAATAACGTCCAAATTGTCAACATGATACTTTGCTTTGTAGAGTAAAATTCAAGAATGCTCGTAAGAATATTTCCATGAAAAGATATCGGATGAAGCGCAAATATCAAGGATATTCCACTAATTTCATGGATTATAGAAGTCAAAACTTTAACCAACCGAGTAAAATAAAGAATGGAATAACAAAAGAAATCACCAAGCATGCGATAGACCATGCATGAATGTGTTATTCCTACGAATAATAATAAATAACGGAACCAGTCGTCGTGAAATTCGCATACGCAACGAGGATGTTCCAACGAATAATAATAAATAATGAATTCTAGGTCAACGCGTAAAACGCATGCATGGATGATCCAACAGTAATAATAAATAACGGAACCAGTCATGCGTAAAACGCATGCATAAGATGATGTTCCATAGAATAATAATAAAGAATGGAATAATGTAAGAATTTCACTATGTATGCAGATTTGCATGATGTAGACAGTTATTCCAACATAATGATAAAAAATAGAATAACGTAAGAATTTCACCATGTATGCGGTATTAGCATAGGCAGTTATTCCAACATAATGATAAAGAATGGAATAATGTAAGAATTTCACCAAGTATAGGGTAGACCACGTATATAAAAGTTATTCCAATGTAATAAAAAAAATGGAATAATGTGTTCTCTTCATTAATACGAAAGAAATAATACCCTTTACCTTAGAACAAATCGGATATAGGAGTAGTGAAGTAGCGGTAAAACTTTTCTTCTTTCTCTCTATAGTTTCTCTCTCTAGAGTTTCAAAGAATTCGTAAGAAATAATGAAGGAATGAGCTTCTATTTATAGGAGAATGGACTGAATAGTAACTAATTCTGAGCAGGTCCGATTAATTTACTTTTAAATGGATCATCCAGTTGGTTTACTATAAAATATTCTAATAAAACAAAATTTTTAAATAAAATATAATATATTCTATTTATAATCTAATAAAACGAATAACTTTATAAAAGTATTCTATTTTATATAAAAAGATTTTACTATGCAAACACTATGCAGTAGCTTTATATAAACATAATAATAATATATATATATTATATTTATAGTCTAATAAAACGAATAACTTTATAAAAGTATTCTATTTTATATAAAAAGATTTTACTATGCAAAATACTATGCATAATAGAAAATAATATATTCTATGTATAGTCTAATAAAACGAATAACTTTATAAAAGTATTCTGTTTTATATAAAAAGCTTTTCTATTTTATTACATTAATAATACTAATAAAACAAAACTTCATCATCATTATTATAATTCACACTATTAATCGACCAGGTCGTTCCCAGGAAAGAGGGAGCTTTCCAATAAGGATTTTTCCCTATTGACATGAAATTAGGTGACCAAACCTCTCCTTGACAGAACTTCTACACATCATTAATATTGCAAATAATAATATTAATAATTTCGTTGTCTCAACTATTGATTTAATAATATATAAAATATCGACAATAATTGAATCAATTAACGTGAGATACTATGCAACAATTACTGAAGCAATAATTGAACAAAACTGAGTGACTTCTCATTTAAGCATCAATAATCAATACCGTATTACTACTATGCAACCACGCCAGTATTCTGTATATTTTTAATACCGGGTGTTTCAACAGTTAACGATAAAACTTCCGCCGTTATTTTCATAAAATATTTTTGTCATTTTCTCAATCCGAGAATAATTCTGTTGTGGGGTCCACCAATGATTGTGCCGTCATACGAATATTCCATGTTAAAACGAATATTCCCCGACCAATCGAATATTATATAACAACTTGCTTACTTTGCAAAATTTATAACTATTACCCACAACTATAACATTATATTAAATTCATTCCATAATATTCAAAAATGATAATTATAGAAAAATTCATCTTTATTCATAAAAGTTGGGGTCTTACAATTTGGGCCAATCTCAATTGGCAAATCAATCTTTCTGATGACATTTCGTTGGGATCCATCAAAAGCTCTGATAAATGTGTGGCTGCTTTGGATCCGATTGAGATTGACATTCATCTTCACCAAGGTGGCATAAGGACAGATATTTAGAGATGAGCCTCCATCTATCAAGACTCCAGCTAGCATGTACCCGGAAGACAAAACTGTAATGTGTAATGGCTTGCAATGACCGGTCCCTTCGGGCAGTATGTCATCATCAGTGAAGGGTATCACATTGTTGTTGAAAATGTGATCAACCAGATGTTGAAATTTTTCCACATCCACTGATTTCGGTAAGTAGGCTTCTTCCAAAACCTGTAATAAGATCTTCCGATGATCTTTGAAAGAGAAAACCAAATCTAGTATAAATATCTGGTGTGGAGCTTGTCATAAGCTTAAAACCACATTGGCTTCATTGTGGCCCATAGTGTGGAGGAAATTTTCAATCTTCTCCATGGGAATCTTCCCCTTTACTTTGCAAGTAGGCATCACAACCCATTGAGGAAGATATAGTGGAATATCATTCGACACTATAATATTAGTATGAGATGTAGATCCTTCAGCTTCTCCATAATTCCATGTAACCTTGTGCAAGCTGACAACAGGATGTTGTGGTCTGAAAGAGTAAAGGAATTGGCTCAGGTGCGGCCACTTTCAAAGGATTATCAGCTCCTTTGAGTTGAATTGGTTGTATAGGAAATACTTTGACAGTCTCATCATCCACTTCGGATATAACTGCTATTGATTCCTTCCATTCGGTAGGACATACATTCCCACTCTTGAGTTGCACAGTGTAATCATCTGCGACTTGCTGGACACCGCTATCAATAAGAATCTGAATGAGATGGCGGAGTGCCCAACATTCTTATGTACTGTGACCGCGAGAGTGTGAGTGATATTAACACACTTCATCAGAATTGAACCGTCCGGAGTGGGGATTGATTGGAGGTAGAAGGAAGGTAATTCTTCCTTCGTTGATCAACATTTGCAAAATCTCCTCCATAGATTGGCCGAGATAATTAAATTCCCTTTGATTGGCAAAATCCCGACGGGCTTTGGCATTTGCTCGCTTTGCAACCTTATCCTCCATAGCTTCGCTTTCTGAAGGTGATGGTGGAATATTCATAAGAAATGGAAAGAGATAGGCATGCTCCTGTCTAATTAATTGGTGTGTGACTTGATGTTGATGGGTCACCAGTTCAGCCAATTGCTCAATTTGTTTACAAAGAGCTTTCATCTTTTGTTCCATAGTAAACTGGAACTTTGCATAATCCCATCTGTCATCACCGTATTTGATGGTCTGAGATGGCTCGCCATTAAAACTGGAACTTTGCCCAGCGCTCCAACAGATCATGTTAACCTCTTCTTCTTTGTGTTGAGGAAGAGGGTTGTCCTGCACATCAGGTTGATCTGGTTTGCTGACTACAATCTCACCGCTGTCTATTAAATCTTAGATCTTATGTTTCAAGGCCCAATAATCTTGAGTATCATGTTCAGGTGCCCCGGCATGATAAGTACACTTTCGAGTAGCATTAAAACCCCTCCCATTAGGGTTGGCTGGTGGAAGAAGACGTGTAATTTTCTTCTGAGTAGTCAAAAGAGCAAGAATATTCTCGAGCGAGTCCCCTAAGGGTGTGAACGTCCGAGGTCGCTTTGCATTTCCACCTTTAGGCAATGGAGGGTTTGAAGATTGTTCTTGAAAAGGGGAATAATTTCTGCTTTGTATAGACATGCTTTGATTGCCTTTCTGTCCTTGTAATATCAAGGAAACATCCTCCTCTTTCTTTTCATGGACCCTCCGGGGGTTGTTTCCATAAGATCCGGACTGGATGTGTTCAACAATAGCTTTAAGAGCGGCTAGGTCTTGAATTTTTCCAAACTTCAATCCCATCTCAGCCATCTCTCCGTGCTTGATCATTTCAGAGATTGGTTTGCCAATACCAACTAGAACTCTTTCATAGAAAGGAGTTTCCTGTACATCTATGAAAGTCATGACCATTTCTGATTCTGTCATGGAAGGAATAACTTGAAAGCGCAAAGAAGCGCCCACCTTTGAGCATACTCTAAAATGACTCATTAGACTATTTCTTGACCTTGGTAATTTGGTACCGGTCAGGAGCCATCTGAGATTGAAAACTGTATTGAGTGAGGAAGGCGTGAGCCAGCTCTTCCCAACTATGGATCTTTAAGTTGTCTAATCTGGTATACCATGAACGGGCTTTTCCAGTCAGACTCTTTTGAAATAGCTGCATTCTGAGCTTTTCATCTTCCGCATAAGATCCAAGTTCTCCAATGAATACCTTTAAATGGGTATAAGGATCCCCTAATCCGTCATATTTTTTAAAATCAGGGGTTTTGAATTTCTCTGGATAATGAACACCAGAAAATATACAAAGGTCTATATATGAAACACTGCCATGTGTTCCAATCCTTTTGAGAACACGGATAGTTTCCTCCATTTGAAGGACCTTTTTCCTGATATCACCGGTGTTTGGATCTCCTTTGAGATGGGTGTTTTCAGGGTCTTTGTTGGTTGTATCCAACTGAGATTCTGGAATTGTTTTTTCCAGACCTTAAACTCCTCTTTGTGTGAAGGATTCTGTATGTATAGGTATCTGCATACCCTGAGTAAACTGGTGCAATTCTTTCAGTAGAACAGCCAAGTCTGTGATTTATTTACTCAATCCGTCAAATTCTTCTCGGGAAACAGGATTAGACTGGTCAGAAGAAGACATTATTGGCTGTAGGCTCATGGCCTTTTTGGATTTTGAGCGGGTAACCAATTGATTCCCTACAAAAGACTTATGTAGTTTAGTCTTAGGAATAATGTAAATCATAACATGTCTATTTTAGGAATTTTGTCCTGCAAAACCAGTTGTTAATTGATAACATGTAATGCATGCACATATATTCTTCATATTTTCCATTACATATGGATGAACATGGAAAAAAATTACAAGTAAATGCTTTTACAAGTAATTGAAAATGGAAAGTATGAAGAGACTTTCCTCCGCATTTGGTTTATCAGAGGTTGACCTATCTTAGGGTTACTCTCACGTCTTTTTGGCATGAAGGTTCCCAGATAATCGCAATTTACTTGACGGGAAGTTAATATGGTCTTTCAACTGGAGCGAATTTGGGTGGTGCCTTTCCTGAGCCCCATTGGAATTATTCTTCCTACGAGTCCAGTAATCAAACACCGATAGGATAGCCTCCTGATGGAGGAACCACATAACATACATTCATATACAACGTGTCTCACTATTTATGCAAAATGATGACATGTGCGAAGCACTAATATCACAGATAGATATTTAGCAGTGCAGTAAGTAAGATGCATTCATACACATTCATCATAAATGTAAATACAACATTCACACACAAGCATATAACAGTTTTGAAAAGCTTGTAATAGCGGCTTAAGCCCTCTTACTGGAATCCCCAGCGGAGTCACCACCTGTCGGCATCGGGATTTTTTAGTGTCCCTTTCCGTTACTTGTTCTTTGGTGTTCTCATGTTAATGTGAAATTTGTTTGTAAAAATAAGTGAAAAAGGTCCGACATGTATAATATCACTGATTTGACTTTAAGAGTCGCCAGTTGGTGTATTTAACTGGTTGCACCAACGCAACTGAAAAGGTTTGCACATTGACCTAGTGATGTGACATTGCTAGACGAGTCTGTGAAACTGAGATACATTGAGGGTTCGGGGGCTTGGTTATGCGGAGGGAAGGTGTTAGGCACCCCCCGACATCTGTGTTGCCACGGTGACCGCCACTTCTCAAAGAAACTGTTATATGAATGTGTGTGTGTGGATCAATGTGCAATTATTTAGAAGTAGTGATATGCCTCGTTGAACCTATATACATAGGGTTTGAATTTTGTAGAAAATTCAGTTTTAAGCAAGATATAGCAATGAAGTTTTATAAAAAAGGTTTTTTCAAAACCTGTGCTCAATAGTAATTGAGGCCTTTGATACTTCCATTTTATTATTAAATGTTCGGCTTGTTTGCTTTTATTTTCTAGATGCGAGGCATCTGCGAGAAAATAATATACAGCAGTGCTGAACTCCTTATGGGCATGACAACCATCTAAGGGAATTCAGACACTGTAAATAATGTACAAGCTGCTTACAGTTGGAAAAAGTCCATCATGGGAACCAAATCTAGATTCAGTAGACTGAATCTGTGATCACATGATTCCTAGGCTCACATGATACTGCAATTTATATGGAAAGTAGTAAGCAGTTATATATATATAAAAGCGGTAAATATATATATGTGCATGATCAGCCACCACGAAGCAACTCTATGGGGGATCAGAATGTAAATAAAGCTGTAAAAGCTATCAACTACCACGAAGTGAACTCCAGGAAGGACTAAATGTAAAGAAGTCATAAAAAGCCACTAAGAAACTCCAGGCTTGACAGGAATGTAAATATATATTTATATATATATATATATATATATAAGCAATTAAACATAGTGGATGTAAAATCCAGGCTCATCGGACAAAGTCTCACCACAGTTTATATATATAAGTATATATATATAAAAGCAATTAAACGCTCCAAACTGAAGTCTAGGCTTAATCAAGGCATAACTCAATAATGTTAGTCCGTATAAAAATATATACACATATATATAAGTATATATATACAGACAGAAATGAAAACCACGGACCGAAGTCCGGGCAAACACACTTACACGACTCTCAATGTGTACAACAATGTGTGCTATTATAAGAAGAATGCTTTATAGAATGTAAGAAGGCTTACAGTGGGTTGCCAATGTAGACTTCTATGACTGTATTTGGATAAACACTCAGCTCCCGCCGGATGAAAGTATAGCTATATGTGAGCTAACATATGTTTAAAATGAGGAAAACACTCAATATAGGTGTGTACAGAGTAAAGTGGACAGGGCTTCCTCGCCTTTTCTCTCTCTTCCCTCTCTCAAAATGGCTGACCCTCAGCCTATATTTATAGACTGATGGCTGCAGGTGTACCTGCAGTAGCCGCAGTTACACCTGTGGCTGGTCGTGGTGGGCCTAGGCTTCGCGGGTCCCGTCGTCTCAAAGTACGTGCACTTGTGCACTATAATATCCGCTCGAACTTGTAGAACTTCAATCCGAGCATCCGAACTTGGTATATGTGACCTTCTTTGAACTGCTTGTGTCGAGAGTTACACAATGCCATGGATTAGAGGTTGTACGAAGTCAGGAAGAGGGGACCATGCCCATGGTCTTCAAGCTTCAAATTCTATCCGGTGTAGTGCCACACGTAATAGTCACTCGGGATTAGATATCCTAGTTCTTGAAGGACATAGCTGTATGTATGTATGTATTGAAATGTCGAGACGATGCGCAGGTGTTGAAGATGACGTTTGACTCTTTGCTGGGGTTATCGCCGGTCTGAGTTTGAAAGCAGATGTTGCTCAAGGTTACATCTGAGATTGGACTGCTGCAAGTGTTGAATGCCGCAATGTCATCTTATGAGTGTCTGTATGCCCGGGGTTATCTTCGGGTTTGAGAGATGAGTGCCTCGGTAGGAGGTCTGAGATTGAAGTTGATCGCATGTTTTTGAAACAAGCATTTTCTGGGTTTTCGCCTGAACTGCAACAGTATTCCTTGGGGTTACCGCCAATGACAAAACTCGGGGTTATCTCCGAGATTGGAAATGATCCTTCCGGTGTGTGTTCTGGGGCTGAAACTGATACTCCCGGTGTGTGGTCCGGGGTTGAGATTGATATTCCCGGTGTGTGGTGCGGGTTGTGAATGAGGTTCCAGTAGTATCCAGAATGGAGACCGAACTTCCGGTGGTATCCGGAATGGATGTGAGCTGTCTTCCAAGGTTATCTCTGAAAGACGATTCTGCCCTCATGTAATGTTAGTAACAGTTGTGCAGAAAAATTTTGAGTGTCTACACCTAATATTACTCTATTAAATTTTATTAAATATCTTTTCCGTGCATGGAAAAAATAGATTTTGATGTAATAATACTGTAGTTATCAACAAATGGTTACAAAATATAAATATAAAATAATGTGGTTGATTATCATTAGCTCCACTTATGTATGATAGATCATCAGTTAATTACCATTTAGCTACATTATTTTATAAGTCATTTTTTTGTCATCCTAACAATACTTGTTTATCCAGTTTAAACTTTCTCTAAACGAAAAGTTTAATTTGGTAATATTAAATTATAATATTATTATACTTTATAATAAAAAAATTCTTGTAGCTTAGTTGGTTTGAGCATTTGTTTAAGGAGTGGGGAGGTTTAGAGTTCGATTCTCAAAAGGAGCATTGTTTTGTTAAAAAAAAATTTCCCGTGGGCAGGCCCGGCCCAGTCCAACCCGAGCCACGGGCCTCATATTTTCAGCTTAGAAAAAATGGGGCCATTTTGGCCCGACCCACTGTTAGCCCGGCCCGTTTTTTGCCAGGTCTATGTGCTACACTATTTATCACTACAAGTTATGTGCTACACTGTTTATCGCTACAAGTTATGGCAGTAATTTAATTAACTAATAAATTAGAATGGCTCAGGGGTAGCGTAATGGCCCAATAACCCATAGGTCTTAGGTTCGAAACCTAGCTATGATATTTTTGCTTCTTATGTTATATTTTTTGTGTATTAGATAAATTCTGCAACGACTTATGAATTTCATTGCAAAAAGTGAAAGCCTGACAGAATCTGCAACAAAGGACAAATTTCGTTGCTAAACATATACTTTTAGCAACGACTTATAAAGTCGTTACCCAAAAAATCGTTGCTAAAGGCCCATTTTTTGTAGTGAAAGAATAGAAATCCTGGAACTGGTCAAACTGACACATCACAACCAGTGGGTGGTAAGTAGTCATACCCCTCAATCCAGCCAGAGGTAGATAATCCATGCCCAGGGCATGAGTGATGAAGTTGTAGGGTGAACTAAGCCCTGCATACACGGTAATATATCAAATGGATCTCCGATCCCTACCAGGAAAACGGACCAAGATGCAGGATATTTACACTCCGAAGGCTGAAAGGAGTACAACATGGCTATCTCGTGGGTAAAACAATACCCATGTCGTCTAAAAGTGCCAATCGGTCTCAGGTGTGACATAAAACATAAGTACAACATGACCGAACTACCTGTGAATACTCCTGCAGGGTAGGTACTGTAATATGTGGCCGACCTCAGCGTCTCGGCTACAATCATAGGCACAATGGTATGACCCTCCCTGAGAGCTCTCACTTTCATAATGACGCCAATGTCCAGCTCATCCATGTACCGTAGCATGTATACATATGACAATACGCACAGTAGCAGTACGTCTACTCTGGCCAAATGCCAATGATCCTCTAGCATGGTAAAATCCCCGGAGTCCCATGTATAACTATCCTCTAAGCCAAATATGTCCATCAGAAAATGCTGGGATATCATGTGGCTAGATGTAATCTCATCTTGGACTACAATACGCCTCAGCCCGGTGAGGGTCATAAACTGTTGGCTTATATCACCGATAGCCATCCGCGCGTAAGGTCTGTCCAGTGGCAGCGCCGTCAACCGTGCATACTCCTCTAAGGTAGGAGTCAACTCATGGATACCAAACCTAAAAACTTGCTTCTCTAGTATCCAGTGCTCCAACATACCCTCTACAAAGCCTGTGGGAACCTGAAACATCAGCATGGTCACGGAATGTTGTAGTAGCTGTCTACAGTCACCCTTTCTGTAGGTGACATACTATCATACCACGATCTCAGACGGGATGCCACCAATACTGCTGGGGTATGATCAATGCGACTAACTGTCAAAGAAGACATCTGTATAGGCCGTGTCATAAGACCATCCAGGGGTCAATGCTGAATATCTCTGGACATACATACATATGCATAACATAATACATGCATAATGAACAATAGATGGCAATATGATGTAGGGAATAATAGTATATACATTCCTAAGTACGTCATCATCTAATAAATCTTTATACATCTAAAAATACTGGGAAATGGGGCACATACACCCAACTACTAATAGAGGCCTATCAAAAGATATAGCGAGAATGGGGCACAACCACCCAGTATCTAACAGAGGTATATCAAAAGATATAACGAAAATATACATCAGAAGAAGATAATGGTCTCAATGTCTACATCATCAATCCTGTCCACCTGATGTAACTCCTCCTGAGTTATTGGATATCCATCAATGGGGATGTCAGGCCCATACAATGGAGGATCTGCACCGGCAAAGCCATATGGGTCATCTGAGGGGCCAGCTCCTGAGCTAGAAGGATCAAATTTATCGTCCTCAACTGGATCTCTGCCTAAGTGCCGGATAAAGAAATGTGCCTGGTCCATCTACCGGGTCAAACTATCAATCTGTGTCAAATGAGTCAGATCTCAAACACAGTCCATCCAATCCGTCATCATCACGGATCCAGGAACCATATCCCCCAAAACTACGTGGCGCGGGTCTGGGTTCCGATGGTACGACGGGACCACCAATGCTGGAACATCTCCTGGGTATGTGGACCCGCTGATAGTGTAAAACCATCATCCCCCACCAATGGGATATCAATGGTGGCGGACTGTGAAACATGGCAATAAAGTCTGGCAAGAGGCAAGACCGGTATACGAATCTCTCCTGTGGTGCTTCTAATAGCGCGTTCTCCTAAGTAGATCTCCCATCCTCCATTTGCAAAGATAGGAATCCTACGGGTGGAAATCACGTACTCAACACCAGTCGGGTATCCATCCTCAAAACCAATGGTCAAGTGCTCCCCAGAATAGGGAATCCAAGTAATGGCATCAGATGTCAATAACTCTAGTTGTAGGCGACAATGAGTGAAACCCTTAGCTATAAAGACCTCCGCCAGTATGGAATGATGCCATCACCATCCTCGTGGGTAGGTCTCTAAACCTAGAACACTCACATGATGCAAATATGGGAGCCTCTCATAGGCCCAGAACTGCTAACACAAAGGCACACATCTACTATCAGTCAACACTCTTAACTTGTACATGTGAAATCACAAGAGAAATACTGACCAGCAGAAATGGGTAAAATCCTAGCCAAGCCTCCGTCAAGCCCTGTGAATGCATGCACATCCCCCCCCACCCCTTGAGGAAATAGGTGAAAGTGTAAGATCCCCAATCATACTCTCCAATACGGTCCACATCTCGTGTGGCACTCACCAAAACGAATTATATCTTAGAGGTGTTATCTGCTATGAAGTAGCCCCTAATGATTATCAAGAACAATCGTCGAAGAATGCGATCCTAGACTCTCACATAATCGGGTATAGGCTCACTCAGCAGCCCGCTTATATATATATATCACAATCACACACACACCAATTATATATATTCACATACCCCACACACATTACATGCCCACTTTATACTCCCTCTTTTCTCGGGCACTTCCACCACCCACCACACCCAAAATTACCCACACACACACACATCACTTTCACCACACTTATTTTACTCACTCTCTCTCTCACACACACACACACACACACATATATATATATATATATAAACCTTGCACCTTTATATATATATAATTGAGATAATTTTCTCCGATAAATTTAAAAAATGGGTAAGTGGGGGTCCAAATAATACGCCAAAATTTACAACAAATACTTTATAAAATTCCTTAATATTTTTAACAACATGTATTCATCATTATTATAACTCACAATATTAACAACCAGATCGTTCCCAGGAAAGAGAGGGTTTTCTGATAAGGATTTATCCCTATTGGCGCGCAATTAGGTGACCAAACCCCTTTCCTCGACAGAACTTTCTAGACATTATTAATTATGCATATAATAATATGAATAACTTGTCATCTCAATTATTGATTTAATAATATAAAATATTGACAATAATTGAATCAAATAGCGTGAGATATTATGCAGCAATTACTGTTGCAATAGTTGAACAAAACTGAGTGACTTCTCATGTAAAAATCAATAATCAATACCGTGTGCTACTATGTAATCACGCATATTACTGTACTTTTATCACTGGATATTTCAACAGTTAATGGTAAAACTTTCGTCGTTATTTTTATAAAAAGTTATTTCTGTCATTTTCTAACTCTGACAATAATTCCATTGTGGGGTCCACCAATGATTGTGTCATCGTACGAATATTCCCGGTTAAAATAAATATTCCCTGACCAATCAAATATTTTATAACAACTTGCTTACTTTGTAAAATTTATAAATATTACCCACAACTATAACATTATATCAAATTCACTCCATAATATTCAAAAATATAATTTGAGAAAAATTTCATCTTTATTCATAAAAGTTGGGGTCTTACACTTAATAAGTTGACAAATTGTGACATGTCAATTAACCTTTTGTTTTGAAGATGTATTCTAGAATGATATTTGAAATTCAAGAGATGAACAATGGAGAAATCATGTTACATAGGAAATGACCGAGAAGATAGAATCTGAAATGAAATCAAGGTATTCTTACATCTTCGAACTACCAGGTACGTAAATTTTTTGGACGAAATTTCATAAGGAATGGAGATTATAAAACTCTGAATTTTATGAAATAAAAGTATTCAATTTTTTTATAATTATTATTCTATTCAATAAATGGTTAAATTGATAAAAGGTTAAAGTTAAGGGTGATATGTGAAAACTTTACAAAGTAAAGCAAGTTGTCATAAAATATTCATTGTGTCGGGGAATATTCGTTTGGTCAGGGAATATTCTTTTTATCAGAGAATATTCGTACGACGACACAGTTATTAGTGGACCCCACAATGGAATAACTGCCTGATATATTAAGTGACAGAAATAACCTTTTTATAAAAATAACGACAAAACTTTTACCGTTAAATGTCGAAATGTTCGGTGATAAAAGTACAGTAATACGCGTTATTGCACAGTAGCACATGGTATTGCACAATATCTCTGATTATTGATGCTTACGTAAGAAGTCACTCAGTTTTATTCAATTATTGGAACAGTAGTTGCTGCATAGTATTTCATATTATTGATTCAATTATTCTCACAGTATCATCTGCATAATATTTTATATTATTAAATCAATAATTAAGATGACACAATTATTCGTATTATTATTATTTACATTATTGATAATGTCTATAAAATTCTGTCGAGGAAAGGGGTTAGGTTATTTAATTGTGCGCCAATAAGGAGAAATTCTTATCGGAAAGCCCCCTCTTTCCTGGGAATGATCTATTTGTTAATGTTGTGAGTTATAATATTAATAATGAATAATTATTGAAATATTAAAAATGTGTTTATTGAAGATAAGTGAATTACAAAAGTTAAAGGGGAATAATGCAAACTTGAAAAACTTTAGGGGTACCAAATGTAATAAATTTACCAATCCATGTGAACGAACTTGAATCAACCAATCAGAGAAGAGATGATGCAAGCATGATGTAAGCATGACATCATCCTTAAAGAAACACAAAGATGATGTCATCATCATGATGTCATGATGATGTCACCTGGACTAAAGTGCAATTTATGAGGTACTAAACTATAATAAGTCGAGCCCCTAACTTGTAAATATTGAAACTATATTTTCCTGTAAATAAAAACTTATTTCTTCTTTCATTATCACCAATTCACTAAGGCTCACAAGAGAAACTATAGAGAGAAAGAAGAAAAGTATTTTTCTACTTTACTATTGTAGTATCCAATCTCCTACCAAGGTAAGGGATATTACTTTTCGTATTTGTAAGGGATATTACTTTTCGTATTCGTAAGGGATATTACTTTTTGTATTCATAAGGGATATTATTTTTTGTGTTCATTATTTAATCTGTGGGAATAACCTGTCTACGCTAATTATCGTATGTATGGTGAATAACCCTTCATATTCATTCTTTATTTGTGGAAAAGATTTGTCTATGCGGATAACCGCATGACGGGTGAAAATCCATTTCTAGTTTTGTATATTCTTTTATACTTTTATGTGATATCATTTCTTTTGTACTCGTCGTGGGATATCATTTTCTTTCTCATTCTCCATTTATGGGTACTATTGATACCAGAGTACTATTCATCTAGGGTACTATTTATTCAGAATATTATTCATTCTGTATACTTTTCATGACGGAGTACTATTCATCTGGGGTACTATTCATACCGGATTACTATTTATCCAGGTACTATTCACGACAAAATTGATTTATTTTCTGTCCAAATTATTTTTGCTACATGAATATCATTCTTGAATTTTGCTCCACAATTAGTTATTATGTTAACAATTTGGGTATTCTTGAACTCTAGATAAATTGAATTATAAATATTTAATATTTATCCTTGATCTCACTTGATTGATTCTTTATATCATTGTCATCATCCTTATGCTTATGTTGTGCTAAAAGTTATCTTTGGGCCGTAGTGAAAAGATGAACTATTGATTGGTATGATTATGACCAAAAACTGTGTATTGGTATAATCATGACCTTTAGTGTTACATATAAAGACTTGTGAGGAATGTTCTCTTTGGCCCGAAGTGCAAAGAAGAATTGTTGAGTGATATCTTTGGCCCATAGTGCGAAGAAGAACTGTTGATTGATATCTTTAATCGTAGTGCAAGGATGAACCGTTGATTGATAGCTTTTGCCCGTAGTACAAAGATGGACAGGTGTATGACATGATCATGACCACTGATGATATAAATAAATATCTTTAGCCCGTAGTGAAAAGATAGTCTTTTGTTTAGCAGGATCATGACCATTGGTTTTATAATTGAAAGTCTTTAGCCGTAGTGCACTAACAGACAATTGATTGGCATGATCATGATCATTGGTTTTATAGTTGATTATCTTTGGCTCATAGTGTAAAGATAGACAATTGATTGGTATGATAATTGTTATTACATTTGAATGTCTTTAGCCTTTGGGGAAAGGATATTGAGTGAAAGTTCTATTAAGCCTTTGTGACAAGGAGAAATTGTTTATTTACATGATTATGAACATGAATTGTGAATTTAACTATAATCTTTGGTGGTTCAAGTGAAGACAAGTGATGAAAGTTCTCTCTGTCTGAGGTACAACAAAGAACTTTTGATGGGTATTACATGGATAAAATATTAATGATGGACTTTTAATTTGGAGAACATAGTAGACACTATGTTCTACTTGACTCTTCTAATGGATTGTTATTTCTGCTGCAGTTGTTGATCTAAAACTTGTTGTCTATTGTATTATATCAGATTTTTCCTGTTGAGGACTAAGG
This sequence comes from Panax quinquefolius, assembly GCA_020205615.1. Taxonomy (NCBI): domain Eukaryota; kingdom Viridiplantae; phylum Streptophyta; class Magnoliopsida; order Apiales; family Araliaceae; genus Panax; species Panax quinquefolius. The sequence goes on along the minus strand of JAINUW010000428.1, from coordinate 203,851 downwards.
ATAATTTGTTCCACATTATCTTAGTCATAATATTCTTTACTGGTCTATTTGTGCTCACTCTTTTGCTTCACAATTCCTTTAAGGTAATAAGAGTGTAACTGGGTCAAACGGGGATAACAGGGGAGTAAAGTGATGGTCTATGACTGTTGAAGTTTCTCAATAAATTATAAAACATCATGACAATATATGATTGAGTTGAGGATTTAAAATGTGTGTGTCGTATTTTATACGTCATTTAATAGTTAATTTTCGTGAACAACAATAGGGTGAGGAGAAATCGACTGTGAAAGCGTTAAAAATGCACCCCATTAGAATGAGGAGGATAGAATTGTGCTTAGAGCTTTAAGGGTGTGTTTCCACTATCATACATGATATTTAACCACATACAAACTCGTGTTATCATAAGATATGGTTGTGCACATCCACTTTCTTACTATATCTATGAGCATTATCTATATAATCTTAGAGTATGGTTGGAATATAATCCTCAGTTTGAGACAATAGAGGTAATTATATGGAAAGAAGATACACACCATTGGAATGAACAAGATAGTAATCTTCTCATTCTTCTTTGGGGTATATTGGGTCAACCAATGTTAATGCTCAAGTCATATGATATCTATTATAACTTAGAAGCATGACCTCCCATGTATGAAGGTTTCCTTGAGTATTTTCCAATGATTTTAATTTCTAAAACAGTTATTGACTGTACCTTTATGTAGTGTATCATTAATTTAGAGTGTGAGTACTATTATTTGTATTGAAACTCACAGCTTATGTGTTGTCGTATTTTTCACGACAGTTTAATAGTTATATAAATGTCATTTATATTTGGATTATGTACCATGTATTTGGCGACTCAGAATGAGTTGTGTGAACCTATTTTGCGGGCATCACAGTAACCCATTTAAAAAATGATTTTAAAAAATTGACTAATGAAATAAAAATGAAAGATGTATGTATTGATGCATTTAGTGATGAGTCTCACGATAAAAAGACTTCAACTAATAAACTACAAGAAGAAATGGACTCATTAAAATTATCTCTTACCGAATTTATTTAAGGAGAAGAAAACTTAACTGTAATATTAGGAAAATAAAGACCTAGTTTTGAAAAAAAAGGAATTAGATATATTTCAAAAAGAAAGAGTGATGTAAAGATGATAAAATCTAAATCATACTTTAAATTAAATTATTGTCCTCCTTTCACTACATGTAAAATTTGTGGAACAAAAGGACACTTAGATGTAAACTGCTCTAAAAAGGGAAATAAGATTAAAAAGATATTTATTAAAAAAAGGTGAATTGGCAGTAACTAACTCAAACGGACCCATAAAGATATAGGTGATGAGTGGAATTTATACCCGCGAATCGGATACTTTATGACTTAAATAATTTCCTGAATTCGTAGTTTTTATGTAGTTTTATATAAATATAGTGTTATTGTGCTTAACTGATGAATTGCAGGGCTCTACAGTACTTTTCCAGCTTTAAAAGGGCAAAATGGTCATTATTCTCACACTTGCGCCACGGCGCCAATGCAAGCTTTCATCGGGTCAGCTGCTGTAACGCCACCTCTCCCCGTCTTGGCGTAAGAAGCACTTTGTGGCGCCACTATTCCTCTATGAGCTCGCGCTGTAGCGCGAGCTCCGTGTCCATGTTACTAATGTGGCACTGCAGCGCCATCTATAGCTTGGTGGCCCGCGCCGCGGCACCACCTCCGGTTCCCTAGCAGGGGAGGCTTGCTTTTGACTTAGCAAAGGAGGGAAAGGCATATAAGGAAAGGAGGCTGCTTATCAGACATATTGAGAATAAAGAGAGTATCTAAATTAGGATCTTGTTTAATTTTCTTTTGTAATTTCTCTTCCTTTCTTCAGATAAATGTTTGTAAATATAGATTAGTTAGATTAAGGGAGAAGTTTGGGTTTCTTTGGAGCATCAAGAGCAATGAGCAACACGGACTGGAGAGCTTGATTCGAGTAGAATAGTTAGAGATTGAAGGGCCTTGACAGAGTTTCTTTTTATCTATTTATTTTCTCTGATTTTGTAATCCATAAATGTTGTCTTTATTGCTACTTGTATTTTATTCAATAGCTATGAACTGAATATTTGCTCTAAGGTTATAATGGAACCATTTGTTATTTAAATTTACTGTCTTATCTCTTTGGTTGGCACCATATGATTTGATTTGATATATTTATGCTTAATGATTCTCGCTAAGACATTAGCGATGATTTTGGTAATTTACGTGATATCAACAGAAGAATTGTAGATTTACACCTGAATATATTGACATGTGATTGTGGGTTTCGACTGCATAAGTTATGCATAGAATAGACATATATCTGTGCACCACGTGCGACCTTATTGAGGGCTTAAGCTTAAATCCTTGTTATGATATATTCGCATATGTGACAACCGAAAAATTGGATTGTCCAGAATTTAAGAGTTAAAGAATTAGTTATTAATAAAATGAATTTTATTAATACTATTATGTGCTATGTGTTTATTAATTGTTCTATAACCTAGAATGATTATTAATCGGGAGGATTCTGGCTACGAGCTAGACTGAACGAGTAAGAATTTTCAAGACGAAAATGGAAATTTTTGGGGAACAAAAATATTTCCGGGGTAAAAGACGAAATAGGCACTATTCACCCGACGAAATCCTAAGGGTTAGGGTTTGAATAACCTAAGCCTGTTCGAGAGTTCGGTATGTCAAAATGACATTCTGTCGAAAGATATGATGATAATATATCGTGAAATGTTAAGTAAGCCGATAAAAGTTTTTTTTCAAAAAACGTGCAGAAATCAGATAAAATAAAAATGACAAAAAGTACTGTTATGTACTTTTCACTCCTTTAGCTACGTTAGGGTAAAACGTGAAGGAAAACGCTTAATGTCGAAAAGTGTTTTTCAGTTTTTTAGAAATCCGAAGAATATGTAATATTTAATCGGTAAAGGAAAGACGAAATATCCAAAAATATTTGGATTCCGAGAATTGCAGTTTTCAAACTGTCGGACGATTTTCGCAAGACGAAAGCACGAAGCTTCCAAGGGAAGCTAAGTGAGGAGGTGGGGCGGCTACTTAGCCACCAAGCTTGGTGGCTAAGTAATGAATAGTAAGGAGGTTAGGGTGTGAAAAGACCAAAATTCCCCTAGCTTTGAAAATCTATAAATAGAAAGCTTATTTCATTGTTTAAGGATTTTGAAAATCCTACAACTTTGAGAGAGAGAGAGAGAGAGAGAGAGAGAGAGGGTTCGGATGGGAGAAGAGAGGAAAAGGAAGAAGAAAAGCTAGCTCTAATGCACGCTTTGTCCGTCGGAGCGGAATTAAAGAAGAACGGTAATCGGAACCCTAGTTCTACTAATTTTTCTTTAAGTTTATTATGTTCAAATACATAACATAATGAAGATGAGAAGTAGATAATGTTACGAATTAATTCATATGGTTGAATTCATGAGAAAATAAGGAAATAAGAATTAGGAATTTAGTTTATAAATTTCTTAAGGAAGTGTAAGATTCGTAAGGATTTTGAGCGATCCGAATGAATCTTATGAATGTGTAGGTTAAATAAGTAAGGAATGATGTTCTATAACATTAAATTCCAAGAAAAAGTGAAATCGTAAACCCTAAACAGAAACGCAATCCAAAAACACACAGAAACGCACAGTAGAAATAGAATAATTTAAAGCAAATTCCGAAACCCTAAACAGGATCCATGCGAAAATAATTAATTCAGTGGTTAGAAATTATACCGAATATGAAAATGCTTCTGAAATTGATGCGCTCGAATCTCCAACGCAATCCAAACGAATTGCGCCTACTGATATCCACACGAATGCCCCGAGCCAACCGTCAGATGATCTGCAGAATGGCTGAATCAAGTATTAGCCACCAAAAAGGAATGGATTTTAGAACTGTTTCTCTCTAGTCTCTCTCTAAGAGCAGCTAGGGTTATGATGTTATGATCTTACCCTAAGTGGCTACTATATCATATATATAGTAGTTAAAAATGGATTAGTCAAAAACGTATTTTAATAAAATCCAAATTTATATATATATATATATATATATTAATTAAGTCTTACTTAATTAATATACATATATAAATTATCCTTTTAATTTAAATTAAATGATTTAAATACTATTAATCATATTAATATATTTAAATCCTTGAAATTTAAATTAATTCCATTTTAAATTATGTTCTATGTGTGTGACCCTATAGGTTATTACGTTGGCAATAATTTTAAAATCATATTATAAAATTATAAATAGTGAGTGGCATCTAGTAATGCATCACTGCTACCCAAGTAATAATAAGATCGATGATTCGATACAACCTTTTCATGACCCATGTTTCAATGTAATTTAATCCTTTTAACCTTAATATCCTAGATTAAACTCGAGTCATGGAATGTGTCATACTCTTCATAATTTAATGAAGTTTTCTTGATCAATGAGCGCACTATATGAAACAAATCACTATTTGAGCATGGCCATACATTTCATAGTCCTACTCAATCAAGAGGCCTATGGATATCATCCCTAATATATAGGAGGGTTAAATTCCATCTAGATCACTCATATTTCTCACACGATTCATGATGTACCTAATAATCACCTTTATAGTCCACCCTATTAAAGGTGACATTTGATGATATCAAAGTACATAAATTCCGTGATAGTAATATAGTGATTTCGTGCCTGGAGGACCATTACATCATTATCACCGTGAGAATTTCTAATGACACTTCGCATAATGCTCCACATAGAATTCTCATGGTGGAGTCCGTCCAATACATCGTTCTCTCTAATATACCTATGCATTGACTTAATATCTCATATATTTATGACAAATGAGATTTGGTCATCAGTCAATCCACATACTAGTCTCAATGCATCAATGTTGTCCCATCAACAATGATACTCGACTAGGGACATTTAAGAACCATGATACTAATTGTAATTATATAATCTCATGTTCAAGTCACATACTTGAAACTATATAATTTGTATCACTATTCTAAGGAATTTTATTATGTTAAAAATTATATAACGCAGTAAATAAAACCATAATAAAATCATTCATTTATTCAATCAAATATAATATCAAAACGTTAAGCAATTATATCAAATAATTGGCCTCTAGGGTATATACTCTAACAAAACGTTCATGAAGAACGGATTAAAATTGAGCTATAACGAAGTTATGGCGAAATTTTATAAAAGAAGAATGAGAATTTGAAAGTTAGTAAATGAACCCGAACGTGTAGGGTTTCATAAGAATGTAAGAGAATGAAGAAAACATGAGTCATGGACTCAAGAATGAACGAATTCCGAGTTCAGATGACCGAATTACGGACGAACGAACAAAGAACGTTAAAAACGTAAAATGAACGAAGGGCGAGGATTAAGCGAATCAAAAGGCATGTTAATAGATTGAGAACAAAGTTTTGTCTAGGGGTAATCGAAGCACATTAGATAACAAAGAAAATGGCTTTGGAACGATCTCGTTCCGAGTTATAACGAAGAAGTTATGAGATTTCGAAGTACGTCTCAGAACGACCAAAGATTTAGAAAAACTTTCGAGAAGAAAGTCTTGGCGCCGCGGCGCCAGTCATGCCTAGAATGGTGGCGCCAGAGTGCCGCGGTAGAGGGTCACGTCTCTTTAACTCAGCGCTTACGTCACGAAGTCTTAGTGTCTTGAGTGGCGGCGCGCTGGCCGGTAGCGAGCAATGCCGAAATGAGATTTTAACGCTTTCAATTTACGGGGATGTACAAAAAAAAATATATGAACATATAGTTCAACTAATGTAACACTTAATCAAGTGTATTAAACCTTCAATGAACGTTGAACGGAAAGATTAAACGAGATTAAAAGAATGTAATTACGGGTTAAGGAACCGATAGCCGGGGACCGTAGTCGCAATAAACGAACGTGAGGGATTGCTATGATTGTGATTCCTTAAACGTTGAGTGACGAAAGTAATGAATAACATTTCGATGTTATGTCATGAGAGATGAATATAAAGCGTATAAATGCTGTGAACGCAATGTGGTTGCGATGAGCATTCGGTCTTGGCATACAACGAATCGTATGGCTTTGACATTAGGAAAAAATAATGAACATGGGGTTCATGGGATGGATAACAATCGAAAAGCGATTAAAACCTTGAGTAAAGGTTGAATGAGATATTAAGAGACAAGCAACGTGAACGTTGAATACGTAAACGATTCTCGTAAATCATATTCGCGTTAGATGAACTTTCTAAGTATACCCTGGTTGTATGACTTAGACATTGACAAAAGTAGTAAGTAAGATTTGAGTTATCAAGAAAGCCGTAGGAAACGGTAATATGATTAATGAAAGCTGAACATAAGTTAGATGAGAATGTTAGAATGAGATGTAGGCGTTGAACACTTTAACCGGCGTGAAGGTTGAGTGTACGTGAATATTAAACGGGTAAAACCTGCACTCCGTGTATGGTTTGACCGTAGGATAATGAAGACCAATGATTAAACCTGTGAATGGTGAAGAAGCTGGATTAAAGACAAATATGAATAACGTAAAGAAGCCTAGTTAATGTGTATAACTTGGATAACGTTCCGAGTCGAATGAACTGGACGTTGTGAGATAAGAATAAGGTAACGTAAAATGTTTAACGCTATAAATGTGTAGAGTGAATATTGAATGATCGTTCTGAGCATACAGAAGATTGTATGACTTAGACGATGAAGAATGAATCCTGAGGTATGGCATTTAGTTGCCAGAAAGCTATAAGGAATAAGAAATTGACTTAACGAACATTATAGTTAACGGTTCGGGTAAGTTAAGATGAATTTAGGTTCTAGTACAATCGTAACCTTTAATGGTTGACATATGGGAGTTGGGATAAACAATTCCTTCAAAGAGCAAAGGTATATACAAAACTGGCAACAGATCTAACTCATTGTTATGGGCAGTGTAGATGAGACGGGAACTTGTTTGTTGGTTGTTTGTGGGAAACCACTCAGAGTACCATATGGACTACTAGCAGAGACATGATGTGTGCTGAGTCCTAGGAAAGTATAAGAAGTAGATATGAATGTAAATCATCAAAGATGATGAACGTTTTGAGTAAGACATCTCCGTATGTCATGAAGCCGTTAACCGGTAAAGGAAGTTGGTCGCGCCCTAAGAAGTAAAGTTAAGTAAACCAATACGTAAAGTCAAGTATATGACTAATTGGAACATGTGTTATTTCCTTATGTGCTACATAAGAATTGGAATGAGCAGTTCAGCGTAGACTATAAGCTGTAGCTGTGTATAAGGCAAGTTTCCTAACTTCATTTATATTTTATATGAATGCTAGTTTCTAAAACTTCTCAGATGTTGAACTTGAGAAGTTCTGTTTATGTGCAAATGTGTGATATTTGTACAAGGTGGTAGAATGTATGAGGCCTTGTGCCACATTGTGAACACTTCGGTGTTTCTATGATATGAACTGTTCTTTGATTGAACTGTTCAATATGAGTATGTTCTGTTTATACATGAATCGTTATTGTTAAGTCTGTGCTATTGATTCTAGCCAGACAGAATGTGTATGAAAGAGAGTAGAGAACGAAAGTATTTCAAAGTGAATGTGACTAATGTTTTAAAATGATAGGAATCTAGATTATTCCTATTGTTCAAGCTGCTTCATAACCTTTGTTCGGTTATCAAAGTTCCAAATGAATGTTAAACTCTTGAAGTTGTATGTTCAACTATTATAACTTGCCGAGCAATTGAATGCTCACACTTGCTTTAAATGAAAAACATTTTCAGCGAACGATGTTAGAAAGAACTTAAGGATCCCGTAAAGATCAAGCTGATCGGTATCCAGAAGAAGATTCATTCATTATATGAATGAACGTGATAATCAAACGAAGGCTTGTAACAGAGAATGATAGAATTAAACTATAGAATAGTTTAATGAATGCTTATGTATCCTTGGTGGCGGATAAAAGTCACTTGTACAAGATGTAAAGAATAATGTAATTATCATTATTTGAAATGAAAGAGGTTTTAAGGTTTTAGAACCTGGGATTTGAGGATGTATGTTGTTATATTTAACTATATAATGATGTATGTTCGTAAGAAGATGGGATCGTGACGTACGGAATCCTGATGTGAAAATAGACCGGATTTCGGGGAGTTACAGGTTGGTATCAAAGCTGATAGGTTATAAATCTTAGGTATGAGTACCTAAGACTATAATCTTAGAGAGAAGGATAAGATGATCACCACGTGATCATAGTAAATCGTAGTAACAGATGAGTTGTTAAACGATGAATGATTTATAGCTAATGCTATGAATGAATGGTACTACGAAGTAGTACAAAAAGAATAACTCAGATTGAGTTATAAAGGATAGCATACGAATTAAAGAAAATTAGTATTAAGTAAAGAGAAAATTTAGAAGTTGTAAGATTTCAATTGAGGACTCATGTGATAGCTGAGTTGTATGAATCTTTGTATGGGCAGAGGTTTGTGCTTCGGTGTAACAACCACTTAGTTTATTACAGTGATAATCATTGGAATTGGTCACGCTGTCAAGATGTACATGACGAGAAGGTGAATCTTTTCTCATGTATATAATTGATAGGTAGAGAACAATATGGTAGGTGCGAGTTCTTAAAACTCATACTTATGGTATGTTCGTGACTCATAATAATATGGTATGTTTTTGAACTCCTCAATGAATGGACGCTTATGGTCTGTCAGGGATAGTTCTTAAACTCATATTATTGTGGAAAGTTCCTGAACTCATAATGTGTGGTAAGTTGATGGACTGTACTAAGGTATATGAATGTTTAGACTGAAAAAGAGTTATTTTCAGTAGACTTAGCATTGAAGGTGCTAGAGAAGATTAAGTATTGTCACAAGTAAGACAATAAAGGAAGATGGAGAATAAGATATTCCAAGTCAGCTAGCTATGCTAGATTTCGAAGTTTCTTGAAATCGTGCTAATGTGCACGTTTTAAAAATGAAAGAATTGGTTCATTTTTTGGAACCAATGGATTTTAAAAGAACTATTCTTGATATGTCTATGCTAGTTGATTCGGCTAGATAGAAATTGATTTGAAATATCAAAATGAATTTTATATCATCAGTGCATTTGATGCAAAGATGGTAAAAGGATGGAGTTGTTAATGCAACTGAACCTAGTGTTGGAAGTGATCTTAGGATCAACAACCCACTATGGTATGATGCATAATGATGAAGTCATAAACTAACAAAGTCCTCAACGTACTGTGAAAAGTGCGGTATCATGATGTCATGGAATGTTTTGATGTATTTTGAAAGAATTTAAAGAAGTAGTCGATGTCAAGCAAGTTGACTAGACAAATGATTCAAGTTGATGTCCAATCTATTGGTATGGTCTAAGCTACTTGATTTGGCTAAGACGAATGGTATGTCATGATTAAAAGAAAATCGAGCTTTCTTTGATGAGCTATGCCGAACCAAATTGCTTTGGTGCGGAATCTAAGTCTGTGGTGAACATACCTTGAAATGGGGTGATACGCTAGGTTGATCACCTACGTATGGAAGACGTAGTTTACCTTCTTTGTGATTGTAAACTTACCAAGTAATAAAGGTTTACGGCAAAGGTTGTATAACCTAGTATAAGTTCATGATCGATTTGACCCCTCAGCAAAAGAATGAAATGTTTTAAAGGAATCTTTATATTCCTAGTTATTCCTTTCACTTCATGATTTTTATTAAGTTATGAAGGGTAGGGAATGTATGAAAGATAAGAACTTCTTTGAAGAGAAGTTGAGAAGATGAGTAAGCTAAAATTTCAAGGACGAAATTCTGTGAAGAAGGGGAGAATGTGAGAACCCGGGTAAGGGTTTGGTTTTATGAAATTCTGAGGATGAAATTTTTGTAAGGGAGGAAGAATGTGACAACAGGAAAATCAAATTGTCCAGAATTTAAGAGTTAAAGAATTAGTTATTAATAAAATGAATTTTATTAATACAATTCTGTGCTATGTGTTTATTAATTATTCTATAACCTAGAATGATTATTAATCAGGAGGATTCTGACTATGAGCTAGACTGAACGAGTAAGAATTTTCAAGACAAAAATGGAAATTTTCGGGGAACAAAAATATTTCTGGGGAAAAAGACGAAATAGGCACTATTTACCCGACGAAACCCTAAGGGTTAGGGTTTGAATAACCTAAGCCTTTCCGAGAGTTCGATATGTCGAAATGACATTCCATCGAAAGATTTGACGATAATATATCGTGAAATGTTAACTAAGCCGATAAAAGTTTTTCTCAAAAAACGTACAGAAATCAGATAAAATAAAAACGACGAAAAGTACTGTTATGTACTTTTCACTCGTTTAGCTACATTAGGGTAAAACGTGAAGGAAAATGCTTAATGTCGAAAAGTGTTTTTTAGTTTTTCAGAAATCCGAAGAATACGTAATATTTAATCGGTAAAGGAAAGACGAAATATCCAAAAATATTTGGATTCCGAGAATTGCAGTTTTCGAACTGTCAGACGATTTCCGCAAGACGGAAGCACGAAGCTTCCAAGGGAAGCTAAGTGAGGAGGTGGGGTGGCTACTTAGCCACCAAGTAAACTTGGTGGCTAAGTAATGAATAGTTAGGAGGTTAGGGTGTGAAAAGACCAAAATGCCCCTAGCTTTGAAAATCTATTAATAGAATGCTTATTTCATTGTTTAAGGATTTTGAAAATACTACAACTTTGAGAGAGAGAGAGAGGGTTCGGATGGGAGAAGAGAGGAAAAGGAAGAGGAAAAGCTAGCTCTAATGCATGCTTTGTCCGTCAGAACGGAATTAAAGAAGAACGGTAATCAGAACCCTAGTTCTACTAATTTTTCTTTAAGTTTATTATGTTCAAATACATAACATAATGAAGATGAGAAGTAGATAATGTTACGAATGAATTCATATGGTTGAATTCATGAGAAAACGAGGAAATAAGAATTAGGAATTTAGTTTATAAATTTCTTAAGGAAGTGTAAGATTTGTAAGGATTTTGAGCGATCCAAATGAATCTTATGAATGAGTAGGTTAAATAAGTAAGGAATAATGTTCTATAACATCAAATTCTAAGAAAAAGTGAAATCGTAATCCAAAATATCGTTTAAAAATGAAGAACACGCGAAGAACGCGAAGAACACCTGAAGAACGTTGTTAATGGACAAATTTAAATCCATCGTAGGATAATTGTTATTGATGGAAAAGTTTAAAACCATCGTGTATAAGTTATTTGCTTATTTCTTGGTTAGGAACGTTAGAAACATTCATGAAGAACGGATTAAAATTGAGCTATAATAAAGTTATGGTGAAATTTCATAAAAGAAGAACGAGAATTTGAAAGTTAGTAAATGAACCCGAACATGTAGGGTTTTATAAGAATGTAAGAGAACGTAGAAAACATGTGTCATGGACTCAAGAACGGATGAATTCTGAGTTTGGATGACCAAATTATGGACGAACGAACGAAGAACGTTAAAAACGTAAAACCAACGAAGGGTGAGGATTAAGCTAATCAAAAGGCATGTTAACAGATTCAGAACAAAGTTTTATTTGAGGGTAATCAAAGTACATTAGATAACGAAGAAAATGGCTTTGGAACGATCTCGTTCCGAGTTATAACGAAGAAGTTATGAGATTTTGAAGTACGTCTCAGAACGACCAAAGACTTAGAAATTTTTTTGGGAAGAAGGTCTTGGCGCCGTGGCGCCAGTCATGCCTAGAATGGTGGTGTGTTGCAAACCAAAGTAGGAGGGTCACGTCTCGCTAACTCAACAGACCAGAAAAGTAGTCTTAGTATTAAGAGTGGCGCCATGCCACGAGCGAGCAATGCCAGAAATGAGATTTTAACTTCTCAATTTCTGGGGGATGTGCAAAAAAAAAAATATGAACATATAGTTCAACTAATGTAACACTTAATCAAGTGTATTAAACCTTCAATGAAGGTTGAACGGAAAGATTAAACGAGATTAAAAGAATGTAATTACGGGTTACGGAACCGATAGCCGGGGACCGTAGTCGCAATAAACGAACGTGAGGGATTGCTATGATTGTGATTCCTTAAACGTTGAGTGACGAAAGTAATGAATAAAATTTCGATGTTATGTCATGAGAGATGAATGTAAAGCGTATAAATGCTGTGAACGCAATGTGGTTGCGATGAGCATTCGGTCTTGGCATACAACGAATCGTATGGCTTTGACATTAGGAAAGAATAATGAACATGGGGTTCATTGGATGGATAACAATCGGAATGCGATTAAAACCTTGACTAAAGGTAGAATGAGATATTAAGAGACAAGCAACGTGAACGTTGAATACATAAACGATTCTCATAAATCGTATTCACGTTGGACGAACGTTCTAAGTATACCCTGGTTGTATGACTTAGACGTTGACAAAAGTAGTAAGTAAGATTTGAGTTATCAAGAAAACCGTAGGAAACGGTAATATGATTAATGAAATCCGAACGTAAGTCGGATGAGAATGTTAGAATGAGATGTAAGCATTGAACACTTTAATCGGCATGAAGGTTGAGTGTACGCGAATATTAAACGGGTAAAACCTACACACCATGTATGGTTTGACCGTAGGATAATGAAGACCAATGATTAAACCTGTGAATGGTGAAGAAGCTGGATTAAAGACAAATATGAATAACGTAAAGAAGCCTAGTTAATGTGTATAACTTGGATGACGTTCCGAGTCGAATGAATCGGACGTTGTGAGATAAGAATAAGGTAACGTAAAATGTTTAACGCTATAAATGCGTAAAGTGAATATTGAATGATCGTTCTGAGCATACAAAAGACTGTATGACTTAGACGATGAAGAATGAATCCTGAGGTATGGCATTTAGTTGCCAAAAAGCCATAAGGAATAAGAAATTGACTTAACGAACATTATAGTTAATAGTTCGGGTAATTTAAGATGAATTTAGGTTCTAGTACAATCGTAACCTTTGATGGTTGACATATGGGAGCTGGGCTAAATAATTTCTTCAGAGAGCAAAGGTATATACAAAACTGGCAACCGATCTAACTCACTGTTATGGGCAGTGTAGACGAGACGGGAACTTGTTTGTTGGTTATTTGTGGGAAACCACTCAGAGTACCATATGGACTACTAGCAGAGACACGATGTGTGCTGAGTCCTAGGAAAGTATAAGAAGTAGATATGAATGTAAATCATCAAAGATGATGAACGTTTTGAGTAAGACATCTCCATATGTCATGAAGCCGTTAACCGGTAAAGGAAGTTGGTCGCGCCCTAAGAAGTAAAGTTAAGTAAACCAATGCGTAAAGTCAAGTATATGACTAATTGGTACATGTGTTATTTGTTAGGTTTGTAATATTCTAGAACGCAATCAAATTGCACAAATTAGCGGAAGCGTGTAAAAATTAGAGTTTAAAAAATTTACAAACCATATACCCGGATCACCCTTTATGCATAATTATTAATTAAACGAAAAGATAAAGAATAAAATCATACCCTTGAAGATCGAGCTTCCTCAGGTACAAGTTCACCTCCAAATCCTTTCGCGTTCAATCTTGAATCCACCTGGTTTGGTTCCTTCCTTTGATCAACGTTAGCCACCCAAATGTTTGGCCTCTAGAGGTGATCCACCAAGGAAGAAGAAAATTCAAGAAGAAGGGTGGTTGGCTAAACCCTAGTTTTTCTATCTCTATAGAAAAGGTGTACTCTCCCAACAATTGGAATTATGTCGTTGTAAAAGTTAACAACACCCATCACCCATAATAAGACTCCTCTTATTAATAGATGTGGGCAACCCACCTTAACAATTAAGGAATTGAGTTTTATTTAATTAATTAAATTCTTTTAATTAATAAGGCTCCCTAATCTTATTAGGGATAATTAATTAAACTCCTTTAATTAATTTAACCTCCTAATCTTATTAGGAATAAATGAGAGTACTTATATTAAATTAATTCCTAAACTCTTTTAGAAATTAAAATAATAATAATTGTAATAATATTAATAAGACTCCTCTTATTAATTTATATTTAATATTTCTAAAATATTAAATAATAAATATTAAGCTATTTAATTTATTCTATCACCATAGATTAAATTAAATATACTTAACATATTATTACGATTATGCCATTAACTTCTTAAATAATTATTCTTCCTTTTATGGTGTGACCCTTTAGGTTCTCCATATTAAACCGGTTGTGAATAAATCAATTAGAACAATTCTAATCTTATTTAAATAAATAAATTAAACAATTAATTTATTTAAATAATATTTATTCTACAATAGGATAAGCCTCCCTAGCGATCAACGACTTTCCGGATAATATAGATTTCAACATTAATCATTAAAGAACCTTTGAGTAAATAGTTACCGTGCAATTCAATCCTTCCACCATACAATGTCCCAATTAAATATAAGACATGGAATTACCGTCACAAGTCTTATTTTATTTAATTATATGTATTTCGATCCTTAAATGCACAACTCAAATAATGCAAATTAGAAACTCCTTTCTAATTTCATTCTCTTATGCCACCAAGGACTCTTTGGGTTGTCATTCATCGAATCACATAGGACATTTCTCTTCTTTTATTAGAAGTGGTAGATTCTTTATTGATCATACATTATCTCCATGTACAACTTATTATACCCAAGCATACCCTTTGATATACCCTAAGGGTCTTAAGGAATAAGTCAAAGTATAACTCATCATACACAAGATACTATGATGATCTCAAGTCCAAGGATCACTTGTACTACTATCACTACAGGAATTCCTATTGACAGGCAAATAAAACTCTATTAGGTATTCCTTAGCGAGCCACGTTTAGTGAACTTATTCTCTAATAAGCACCTACATACTTGTTTTAGTGTCTCAACACAAATGATCATGAGATCAATCATCCCCATCCAATGAGCAAGTTAACGATGTACCAATCTATCCCGGATTCACTAATCCCCAATTTAGTAATCCAATGATTGGGAACTATTTTAGTTTTAAGCTTTCTAAGAATTTAGATCTCATTAAAATGATCATCATCATTATTCTAAAAGCATTGCTTAAAACTATGGGTTTATCACATATTATAAAACAAAGATCATGTAGATAATTAAAAGCCTTTAATAAATTAATACTTTTATTAATAAATGAATAAGATTGTTACAAAGTATATGCTTTATCATCAAACATGATTGGCTTGTGTGCATATTACTTTCAATCTCCCACTTGCACTAAAGCCAATCGTCATGGTATCTCATACTCTTCTTCTCTAAGTGACGATTATCCTGCTGTTGGATAAGCTTTAATTAATGGATATGTAATGTTGTTCTTGAGAGTCCACTATCTCTATAGTGATTTCCCATATTTCAATGATTCTAATAATCAAATGAAAGTGCCACAACACATGTTTAGATCCAAGATGAGACTTGGGAACTATTCCTAGTTCTGTAATGAACTTTTAATCCAAACAATCAACTTGCAGCTTCATTTATAGCTATATACTTTGTCTTTATCACTAAACCAGCAACTCTTTGCTGTTTGGAACCTTTCCAATTCACTACACCACTGTTTAAGGTAACACTTTACCTAAAAGTGGATTTTCGGTCGTCTTGGTCTGTCTGAAAAACTTGAGTCTGTAAAGCCCTCTAGTTTTAATTCAGACCCACCATGTATGCTCACATCCTTAGTGCCGGGTCCAAGAACTTTAAGATGTTTTTCACCGCCTTTACGTTGATCTTCTCGAAATATGACCGATCAACATCAGGTCTCGTATATTTCATTGCATACATGATTGTCACTCATGCGATCTCTCTTCTTTGGAGTCTATGGGGACTATTAAGAGAGATACACTCCATGGCTCATCAACATGAGACACCTCTTGGAGTTTGCCATGCTAAACGACTTTAGCATCAAATGAATATACGTTCCTTGGGTTAAGTCGAGCATCCTCTTGTATCTATCTATATAGATTTTATCCCCAATTAAGATACTCTTCCCAAACCATTCATGGAGGAATGTTTAGACAAATTTATCTTTACTGATTGTAGCATTGGTATTTCATTCCTTATCCGTAGTATATCAACATATAGTACTAGAAATTTCACGACGCTCCCACTGACCCTTTTGTACACACTAGAGCTCTTACCTCATCGTATGTAACTGGATCATCATCTTCTATGATGTGTACCTCATCATCATCATCCATGATGAATCCATACCTCCCGGTATCTTCTTTACTATTCCGTTTACGATTCGGTTTGTGGTACAATAGGTCTATCTACATGTTCCTCTTATTTGACTTATAGTGTTTTGTGGTTCTTGATCTCTTCAAGATCTATTATCCTCCCACTAGCCCCTTCAATGATAAACACCTTTATCTTAGAAGGCAGCGTGTTTCGCAACAAACACCTTTTGCTAAGTAGGATTATAGAACATATACCCTAAACTTACTTTAGGATGTCCCACAAATCGACATTTATAAAATCTTGTCCCAAGCTTATCCTTTGAAACCTTTTCACATAAGTTGACAACCCTTATCTTAACATACTTAAGATTAGAATCCTCCTATCCATAACTTTTATGGAGTCTTGGTGGATTTTGAGGTTACCATTTTCGTAGATATGCAAATTTATTTCTAGGACATTATCCCGGAAGGATACTGGAATGTCGGTAAAATCATTATGGACCACACCATGTCCAACAAGGTACGAATTTTCCATTCAGATACATCAATCAATTATTGCGTATCAGGATGTTTCCATTATGAGAAAACCATTTGAGATGATCTAGAAACTTATTGCACAAGTATTTATTCCTTGATCTAATCAAAGAATCTTAATACTTTGCCAATTTGTTTTATTTCTGAATTTTTGAACCTTTCAAATAATTCACACCTGTATTTCTTCAAATACATACATTCAACTCTTTGAATGATCATCTCCTTTTCTTATACTAATTTGTTCAATATGCAAAATTATTTTCATGTAAGTTAAGTATACAAAATTTATTAAGTAATATTCCATTCTATACAAAACATTATTATTATAAATAGAACAACAATTGTTCTTAATTATAATACCAAAGTTTTCATTATCCAACAATAAAATGGAAATAATAATATTTTAACAAGAACTGAATACAATAACAACTTATTGACTTAATAGATTTGCGCTAAGCAGGCTTAAACTATAAGTTTCTATAGCTAATGCAAAGAACCTTTTGCTTCATTTTCCACATATAGGATTACTTATCTTTGTTTAACTTTCTACTTACTTGGTCCCTTCATAAATCTATATTTATGATAACCAAAGCTCGGATCCAATACCCAAGTAGAACATTGACTTAAAGAAAAATTTATTTCAACCATGAACAAAATTGTATTGTAATCGAAACTTCACTAAGCTTCTTTGGTTAGCCTCTCAAAGATGCTTCTCGCAGCTTTCTTTCCAAAGGTCGTGCTTATTGCGGTGGAAGCAAACTCCTTTGCTATCCGTTATCGCTTTTGTTCTTATTATCCTTTGTTTTTGCCTTTTCATTTACCTTCTTTGAATCGTTCTTCTTTTCGGAAGATCCTTTGGCCCTACCACCAAGAAGACATGGTCTTTCTTGGTTGGAAAGTGACTCTCAACATTTTTCAACATGTTAAGCAAATCAAATGAAGTCGATATCTAGCTTGTTCATATGAAAATTCACAACAATTGTGAAAAGAGTCCGGAGTGAGTGCTGCAAGATCAAATTTTGGCTCAACTCTCCATCCATGACAAAACCAAATGTCCTAATTGATCAATCAAATTGATTATGTTAAGAACTTTTTGTCTGTATTATAGTGCCATTAGCCATTCTAGATCGGAAGAGCTCCTTAGATATCCGATATCTATCATCCTACTTTCCTCACCATCAACTACTTGGCGATGCGGGGAGTATAGTAGAAGTATCCATAGTTTCAGTCGACGAAGCTTGTTACTCATGGATACGAGCATGATGCATTGAGCCAATCATGCATCATCTTGCCACTTTCTAAAAGTAGCAATCTCTTCCTCGAGAGGCATTATGCGCAACCATTGCGGGGATAGGCGACATGAGGACATAAGATAGCTTTTCAACTATGAGAACTATTCTCAAATTCCTTAACCAATCCGCTTAATTGATTACGATTAATTTAGCATCTAATATGCTTCGCATGATAGTAATTTTAGACATTGTAAAATTACGTAAATGAATTTGTAATTAACAACATTTTAACATACATTCTATTATTAATTACCAAAATAAATTAGGTCTTGTTTTAAATTGGTATCTCCCACTATTTTCTTCAAACTATATTACCTCACTTATATAGTTCGGCAAAAATCTAATTAAAGATTTGCTAGTGAGAATAAGGATCCCATTTCAAATGTATATAGCCTTGTGGTGACACAACAAACTATATATAAATAAATAGGTAGACAACTTTTGTCAATTACATCAACTATGCAACTCCTTGTATTTTGCCTCTTAGATTATTTTGATCAAGTGGTGGCACATCCGAATCAAAATTATCCAAGTTAAGTCCAACCTAGCACTCCATATATTCAAAAAGAAAAATATCATCCTTGTGGTGACACAACAAAACAATATTGTTCAATTTTCTTTATAAGCATCAAATGTGATAAATTAACATCTTAAATACTTAATACTTGCCTTGTGGTGACACAACAAACTCATATTAAATATTTAATACTCTATTAATTTTATCATGCTAGAAAGGCTTACGTTCGATATTCCAAATATCTTTGAACGCTTAGGACTTAATATAAAAAATTTGAGGGTTTGTTATTAATTTGTCTCATCTTGTTTAGCGCATGCATATATATATAAAATACGCGCATCATATTAATTAACATGCTAAGCATGTTTGCATAATATATATATATATATATATATATATATATATATATATATATATAGTATAAACATGCACATATAGAATACTATATTCTACTTTCGGATTGATTATGGACTTTTATTCTAGTTTGGTTCACTAGAGCCACCAAGTGAACCAAAAAGGTCAAACCCTAGGGGTGTAAGAAATAATATTTAAATATAACTATTACATTTAAACCGGCTCCATTACAAACGGGTCTTCAAGCGCTTCTTGTCCTTGATCTCTAATTCTTCAAAATTAATTCTAAATATTCCTATTACAAAACTATTTTAAAATAAATAGAAACCTTGATCGTGATCGAGGGAAGTACATAGGAGGAGATAGAATTTACATTCGGAAAAATTAGAGAAGGCGAGTCTGCAGTAACCCCCATTTAATAAAACCCATACATTCATGCATCCAACTAAAATAAAATCCAATCGCATTGGTCAATAGTCCATAATCAATCCCATTTATTATCATACACATCATCATATGCATCAATAAACAACATTCATCCTATGAATAATAATCATTTAATATATATATTGATATCATTTAATGGGCAAATTTAGTTATATAAAATCTATTTTTGAATCAAAATAAACTCCTTTATTTTAATCCAAATTTAAATCAAAATAAAACTATTTTATTTTAATTTATCCAATTTTGAATAAAATAAACTATTTTATTTTAATCAAAATATTTAATCAAAATAAACTCCTTTATTTTAATTAATTATGGAATCCAATTCCATATATATATAAAAAATATCTTTAATTAAAATAAACTCTTTTATTTTAATTAATTATGGAATCCAATTCCATGTAAAAAAAAATCTTTTATTAAGGAAACACTTGATATTCTTTCCTATTCACAAATAAACTCCTTTATTTTGAATAATATGAAATCTTATTTCATATCTAAATAAACTCCTTTATTTAAGGAAATTAGGATTCTCTTTCCTATTCACAAATAAACTCTTTTATTTTGAATAATATGAAATCATATTTCATATCTAAATAAACTCCTTTATTTAAGGAAAGATGGATTTACTTCCTATTCACAAATAATCTCCTTTATTTTAGGAAAAATAAAATCCAATTTCAACTCCAATTAGTTATCATGGAATCCAATTCCAACTCTAATTAGTTAGCATGAAATTTAATTTTAAAATTAAAATAAACCTTCTTATTTTAATATTAAAATAAACCTTTTATTTTAAAATTAAAATAAACCATTTATTTTAATTATAAAATTATTGAGAATAATATATATATATATATATATATATATATATATATATATATATATATCAATACCGAATATAATATATATATATATATTACGGTATATATATTATTATATATATATAATAATTCCTTCCTTTAAAAAAAAAAAAAAAGAATTCACGTGGCCTTTGCATCAAAAAACGGCAGCCTTTTAAGATTTCTTGATTTTGTGAGTTTTTATGGTATTACTTGTATAAGAGAACCACGCTGCTACATCATGCTTGATTTCCGTGCAAAGTAAAAACGTGGCTTTTGATTTCCTTTTTTAATCCAGATTACCGGAAATCAGCAGCTATCACGTTTTTTTTTTTTTATACAACATAATTATGCCCAATTAAATTGTTCTAAACACATATCAATATAATATCAAATTAAAATAATTAATAATTCGCATAAAGGTTTGGCTCTGATGCCACCGTTAGTTTGTAATATTCTAAACGCAATCAAATTGCATAAATTAAGCGGGCGTGTAAAAATCGAGTTTAAAAATTTACAAACCATATACCCGATCACCCTTTATGCATAATTATTAATTAAACGAAAAAGATAAAGAATAAAATCATACCCTCAAGATCGAGCTTCCTCGTGTACAAGTTCACCTCCAAATCCTTTCGCGTTCAATCTTGAATCCACCGGGTTTGGTTCCTTCCTTTGATCAACGTTAGCCACCCAAATGTTTGGCCTCTAGAGGTGATCCACCAAGGAAGAAGAAAATTCAAGAAGAAGGGTGGTTGGCTAAACCCTAGTTTTTCTATCTCTATAGAAAAGGTGTACTCTCCCAACAATTGGAATTATGTCGTTGTAAAAGTCAACAACACCCATCACCCATAATAAGACTCCTCTTATTAATAGATGTGGGCAACCCACCTTAACAATTAAGGAATTGGGTTTTATTTAATTAATTAAATTCTTTTAATTAATTAGGCTCCCTAATCTTATTAGGGATAATTAATTAAACTCCTTTAATTAATTTAACCTCCTAATCTTATTAGGAATAAATGAGAGTACTTATATTAAATTAATTCCTAAACTCTTTTAGAAATTAAAATAATAATAATTGTAATAATATTAATAAGACTCCTCTTATTAATTTATATTTAATATTTCTAAAATATTAAATAATAAATATTAAGCTATTTAATTTATTCTATCACCATAGATTAAATTAAATATACTTAACATATTATTACGATTATGCCATTAACTTCTTAAATAATTATTCTTCCTTTTATGGTGTGACCCTTTAGGTTCTCCATATTAAACCTACAGTGAATAAATCAATTAGAACAATTCTAATCTTATTTAAATAAATAAATTAAGCAATTAATTTATTTAAATAATATTTATTCTACAATAGGGATAAGCCTCCCTAATGATCAATCGACTTTCCGTATAATATAGATTTCAACATTAATCATTAAAGAACCTTTGAGTAAATAGTTACTGTGACAATTCAATTCTTCCACCATACAATGTCCCAATTAAATATAAGACATGGAATTATCACAAAGTCTTATTTTATTTAATTATATGTATTTCGATCCTTAAATGCACAACTCCAAATAATGCAAATTAGAAACTCCTTTCTAATTTCATTCTGCCTTGGCCAAGGACTACTGGGTTGTCATTCATCGAATCACATAGGACATTTCTCTTCTTTTATTAGAAGTGGTAGATTCTTTATTGATCATACATTATCTCCATGTACAACTTATTATACCCAAGCATACCCTTTGATATACCCTAAGGGTCTTAAGGAATAAGTCAAAGTATAACTCATCATACACAAGATACTATGATGATCTCAAGTCCAAGGATCACTTGTACTACTATCACTACAGGAATTCCTATTGACAGACAAATAAAACTCCATTAGGTATTCCTTAGCGAGCCACGCTTCGATGAACTTATTCTCTAATAAGCACCTACATACTTGCTTTAGTGTCTCCACACAAATGATCATGAGATCAATCATCCCCATCCAACGAAAGCAAGCAACGTATGTACCAATCTATCCGGATTCACTAATCCCCAATTTAGTAATCCAATGATTGGGAACTATTTTAGTTTTAAGCTTTCTAAGAATTTAGATCTCATTAAAATGATCATCATCATTATTCTAAAAGCATTGCTTAAAACTATGGGTTTATCACATATTATAAAACAGCATCATGTAGATAATTAAAAGCCTTTAATAAATTAATACTTTTTATTAATAAATGAATAAGATTGTTACAAAGTATATGCTTTATCATCAAACATGATTGGCTTGTGTGCATATTACTTTCATTATTTCCTTATGTGCTACATAGGAATTGGAATGAGCAGTTCAGCGTATACTATAAGCTGTAGCTGTGCGTAAGGTAAGTTTCCTAACTTCATTCATATTTTAAATGAATGCTTGTTTCTAAAACTTCTTAGATGTTGAACTTGAGAAGTTCTGTTTATGTGCAAATGTGTGATATTTGTACAAGGTGGTAGAATGTATGAGGCCTTGTGCCACAATGTGAAAACTTTGGTGTTTCTATGATATGAACTGTTCTTTGATTGAACTGTTCAATATGAGTATGTTCTGTTTATACATGAACCGTTATTGTTAAGTCTGTGCTATTGATTCTAGCTAGACAGAATGTGTATGAAAGAGAGTAGAGAACGAAAGTATTTCAAAGTGAATGTGACTAATGTTTTAAAATGATAGGAATCGAGATTATTCCTATTGTTCAAGCTACTTCATAACCTTTGTTCGGTTATCGAAGTTCCAAAGGAATGTTAAACTCTTGAAGTTGTATGTTCAACTGTTATGACTTGCTAAGCAATTGAATGCTCACACTTGCTTTAAATGGAAAACATTTTCAGCGAACGATGTTAGAAAGAACTTAAGGATCCCGTAAAGATCAAGTTGATCGGTATCCAGAAGAAGAATTATTAATTATATGAATGAGCGTGATGATCAAACGTAGGCTTGTAACAGATAATGATAGAATTAAACTATAGAATAGTTTAATGAATGTTTATGTATCCTTGGTGGTGGATAAAAGTCACTTGTACAAGATGTAAAGAATAATGTAATTATCATTATTTGAAATGAAAGAGGTTTTAAGGTTTTAGAACCTGGGATTTGAGGATGTATGTTGTTATATTTAACTATATAATGATGTATGTTCGTAAGAAGATGGGATCGTGACGTACGAAATACGAATGTGAAACTAGACCGGATTTTGGGGCGTTACAACATAGACATATGTAGGATTGTATCTAGCTTGGGCATTCTTTTCTGTTCTATTCCCTATCGGGTGGATCTGGAAATGATATGTTCGTACATTCCTCAACAGAGGTGTATGAGCACTTGTGTGCTCTCGGTCGATAAATTGTCGTGACCTTTAAGACTAGAGATAGAAGGGTAGCTAGTTTAATGAAACATAGAACGCCAGGTGTTCGACAGAATGCCTGAGTGGGGTGAAGTTGTATCCTTAGCTTGTTATTCCATAGATTACCATTCGTTATCTATTTACTTGCTTTGATAATTAGTTATGCTTAGATTAATCACTCTTCCATTTATTGTTGTTCGAATAAGACTTTAGCGATACAAAGTCGGTATTTGGTAAATATTAGTGATAGTTCCTCATGGATGCGACACTCTACTTATCAACAGACATTACTTGTTGACCGCCATATACTTGCGCGCTGTGTTTAGTGATCTCGTTATCCAACCAACAAGTTTTTTAAGCGCACGCCGGAAATTGTTATTCTAATGTTGTCCAATATTGATTTCAATCAATTTAGTCTTACTTTGAATGTATATATATATATATATATATATATATTTCTTTTATCTGTTTGATCTTCCTTTCTTTTGTTTTTAGGTTTACAGATTATGGATGATCAATGTTATCAATGGCCTTATAAATGGACAACGCCACCAAGCTCGAAAGAAGGACTCGAGAAATTGCAAGTTCAAATTGCCAATGCCTTGAGGTTTTCTAACAATCTTGAGTGTCAGTCCACTCAGAATGCCTACTGTCAGGGACGAGCTGATTTCAAACCGATCTCCTATCATCCAAACTTCCAGGGTTATCCAAACTCTTGGGACTACAGTCAAGAGCAATATCATGATCCGAGTCATGCCTCTCAGTTAGACTATCAGTCTCCTCCGCACTATGAGTGGACATCTCAGCCGAATGAGAACTTTTCGGAGTCCTCAACACGTGAAGAAGAGAGTCGACTTGAAGAGCTTCTCACCATCTTTATTGAAAGAAATGAGATTCGGATGGCAAGCCAAGAAGCTGCATTGCACAGCCTTGAGAATCAATTGGGACAACTCATTAATGCCATCATCAATCCACCGCAATAAAATCTTTTGGTCTTAATTGATCTCGACGATGAAGCAATAGATTATTGCACGGTGGATACGCAAGGAAAATGTGATGAGTCTCGCACAGCTGTTGAGGGAGATGTCATAATGAAAACTAACCAATTAGTGGAGTCTGAAGTTGCAGACAAACAGAGAAATAGTGGTTATATAGTCATTGCCGATCTACTGTCAGAATCCACGCTCCCGACTGTGAAAACCCTGGAGGGCCCAAAAGAGCATAAGGAACGCTTTCAACTTAATGAATCAGGCGAATTAGTGGATAATTCTAGTGGCAAGCATTTCTTTGTGCCAAAGGATGATTGGATGGATGACGGGCAGAAGAATGGCCAATCTTCAATGTCGGCCAATACTTTAAAGGAATTGACGAATAGGCGGCATGCAAAGGTCATTTTTGCTTATGAGCCGGATTAAATGGCATCGATATAGTCAAGCCGACGACTTTAAAACAAGCACTTGATGGGGAGGCACCCACATCTCGGTATAAATTTTATCAGTTTTCTTTACTTATGTCTAGTTTACTTTGTGTCTGTTCGCCTTAGTTGCTAACATGGCTGGCAGACTGTGCATTAATGTTTTTGTGTCTATCATCAACATGTGGCATGTTAGTATGATGTATTGCGTATTATAATAGTGTTTCAGAGGTTTTTAGTAATGTATAATAACCTTTGTAGTGTAGTTTTTCTTTTTACCTTGACATGTGCGTATAACAAAGTGTAACAAAACTTCGAAATTGTATCTCACGTCATGCCCAACTTATGAACTACATCGCATGCCGCATGACGCTTATAAGGATACTTATCCCATCGCTAACTCGCACTACAAAATACCAAATAACAAAGGGCAAAGCCGTACACACTACTTGCCAAAGCGAGACCCGACTATCGCTAAGTCAGTGTGCAACATACCAACCAAGGAAGGATTCCTCGCGCCAATAAGTGAAGTTGTTATCTTAAATCTCCATAATCTGATTTTAAAACTTGTGGTAGTTAATATTAGTTTAATTAATAGTTATTTGTCCAAAATTCAGAAATTGGGTATTTTTTAAATAAAATCGAGATAATACAAAGCCGGTACTTGTTAGTATAAATTGCAGCTATTTTCCCTGTCGGATCGACATTTGACTCAAAATGTTTTATACTAAATACAAGTGATAACTTAGAAAAATTTGATGCTAGATCGTATGGAGGTATTCTTATTGGTTATTCTCTAAATAGTAAAGCTTATTGAATATTCAACATTACGAAATCTTGTCTTGAGGAATCTGTTCATATTAAATTTAATGAAACTAACAATGATCTTCCAAAAGAAAGAGATACGGATGCAGGAAATTTAGAGACTGTAATAACCAAGAATATTAGGTCACATTGTTAATGAACATATTAATTATTTATTAATGTATTAAATACTTTGTGACTTATGTAGAGAATGAATGTGATTAAATGCATACACACACACACACACACACACACACACACACACATATATATATATATATATATATATATATATATAAACATGTGTATATATTAAATTGTCATATAAAGAGATATAAAAGAAAACCTTGTAACCTAATTATATATATTAGGTATGAGAATTAAATAACCTAAGGGTTATATTTATTTGAGATTCCTAGTATTTAAAATATATACTAGTAATCTAACCTAAGAGATTTATTTTATTTATCTCAACCTATTATTATTTTAAATCTAATTAAAGTAAGTCTAATTATGTTATATAATTAAATTAATGTGAGTAATTATTTAAAGTTCAATGTAAGTGGACTAGAAACTCTAATTAAATAAATAGGGTAAGATAAAATAAATTTGTTGGACCTATGCAAAATTATATGGCCCAAACAATTTAAATTAAAGCCCAAACAATTAAATGATTGGCCCAAAATTTTGTGGACTTTCTAGAAGCTAAATTAACTAATAAAGCAATAAATAAATAAAAAATGGGCTAGAATGGGGGAATGTTAGGATTTCGGCACATAAAAGTAGCAAAAACTAAAAATTCAAAGACAATTCTGAAACCCTAAAACAGGATCCATGCGAAAACATATTAATTTAGTGTTTAGATGTTATACCGATTATAGAAAATTTTGAAACACTTTAAATCTCCAACGCAATCTCTCATGGTACTACGTCTCAATGGTATCCACACGAACGCCCCACAAATTGTCGCACGATTTGCAGTTAAAGGAGCCGCAGTACTAGCCACCAAGGATCAAGATTTTTAAACTTTTCTGTCTAGTCTCTCTCTAAGAGCGGCTAGGGTTTTTAAGGTTAATGATTTGTCTTCCCAATATGGCTGATATATCATATATATAGATGTAAAAAGGAATTTAATAAAAACATAATTTAATTAGAAAAGTAAAATCCAAATTTATATATATATATATTATATCTTAATTAAGTCTTACTTAATTAATATACATATATACAAATTATCCTATTAATTTAAATTCATAATTTAAATACTGTCAATCATATTGACATATTTAAAACTTTACAATTTAATTTAATTTTCTTTTTAATTACGTTCTATGTGTGTGATCCTATAGGTTATTATTACGTTGGAAATAATTTTAAAATCATATTATAAAATTATAAATAGTGAGTGGCATCTAGTAATGCATCACTGTTACCCAAGTAATAATAAGATCGATGATTCGATGCAACCTTTTCGTGACCAATGTTTTAATATAATTTAATCCTTTTAACCTTAACATCCTAGATTAAACTCGAGTCATGGAATGTATCATACTCTTCATAGTTTAATATGAGTTTCCTTGATCAATGAGTAGACTATATGAAACAAATCACAATTTGAACATGGCCACGCATTTCATAATCCTACTCAATTAAGAGGCCTATAGATATCACCCCTACTATATAGGGGGGGGGGGGTTAAATTCCATCTTGATCACTAATATTCCTCACACGATTCATGATGTACCCAATAATCACCTTTATTGTCCACCCGATTAAAGGTGACCTTTGATGATATCAAAGTACATAAATTCCCGTGTAGTAATATATTGATTTTAGGTTGGAGGATCATTACATCATTGTCACTATGAGAATCGCTAATGACACTTTGCATAATGCTCCACGTAGAATTCCCATGGCGGGACTGTCCAGTACATCGTTCTCCAACATGTACCTATGCATTTACTCAATATCTTATATATTTATGACAAATGAGATTTGGTCATCAGTTAATCCACATACTAGTCTCAATGTATCATTATTGTCCCATCAACAATGATACTCGACTAGGGAATTGTATCACTATTCTAAGGAATTTTATTATGCTAACATTTATATAACGCAGTAAATAAAAGCAGCAATATACTCAGCCATACAGTGATGAACTTTTTAATCCATACAGTCTCCTTGGTCGCAATAGAAGCAGCAATATACTCAGCCTCTGTTGTAGAATCAACTACTATCTCTTGCTTCGAACTCTTTCAGCTAACAGCACCACCATTAAGGCAAAACACAAAACCTGACTGAGACTTATAGTCATCATTGTTTGTCTGGAAACTAGCATCTGTGTAACTCTTTACTGCAAGTTCATCTTCACCTCCATATACCAAGAATGAATCCTTAGTCCTTTTCTGGTACTTGAGGATATTCTTGACTGCTGTCCAATGACCTTCACCTGCATTCGACTGGTATTTACTCGTCATGCTCAAAGCATACGAGACATCTGAACAAGTATATATCATTGCATACATGAAAGATCTAATTGCCGAAGTATAAGGTATCTTTCTCATACGCCTCCTCATCATCTTGTGATTTAGGACATTTGGCCTTAGAGATCTTTACACCATGAGTCATGGGTAAGTGTCCTCTTTTTGTCTCTTGCATGCTGAACCGTTTCAGCACTTTATCAATATATGTACTTTGACTTAGGCTGAGCATTTTTCCCGATCTAGCTCGATAGATCCTGATACCTAAAATATAGGTTTCATTACCCAAATCATTCATGGAGAAACATTTTCCTAATCATATTTTTACAGCCCGTATTGAAGGAATGTCATTCCTAATAATTAAAATGTGATCAACATATAATACTAGGAATACAATGTGACTCCCACTAACCTTCTTATATACACAAGGTTCATCTTCATTTTTCATAAAGCCAAACTCTTTGATTGCTTCATCAAATCAAAGATTCCAACTCCGAGAGGCTTGCTTAAATCCATAAATAGATCGTTGCAGCTTACATACCTTTCCAGCATCCTTTGAAGTGACAAAACCCTCAGGTTGTGTCATGTACACATCCTCAAGGAGATTTTCGTTAAGGAAAGCAGTTTTGACATCCATCTGCTAGATTTCGTAATCATAAAAGGCTGCAATAGCAAGTAAGAAACTGATGGATTTAACCATTGCCACTAGAGAGAATGTTTCATCATAGTCAACACCTTGAACTTGTTTGAAAACTTTTTCTACCATTCGGCCTTTTATAGGTTTGTACATTACCATCCATGTTGGTTTTCTTCTTAAAAATCCACTTGCACCCGATTGGTTTAACCCCTTCGGGTGGATCAACTGTAACGCCCCAAAAATTTGGATTTTTGAGAATTTAAGTTTAAAGAATTAATTATTAATAAAATGAATTTTTATTAATAATATTATGTGTTATGTGTTTATTAATAGTTCTAGAATCCAGGATGATTATAAGTCGGGAGGATTCTGGCTACGAGCTAGACTAAACGATTAAGAATTTTCAAGACGAAAATAAAAATTTTCCGAGAACAAAAATATTTCCGGGGAAAAAGACAAAATAGGCACTATTCACTCGACGAAACCTAAGGGTTAGGGTTTGAATAACCTAAGCCTTTTTGAGAGTTCGGTATGTCGAAATAACATTCCGTCGAAAGATTTGACGATAATATATCTTGAAAAGTTATGTAAGCCGATAAAAGATTTTCTCGAAAAACGCGTAGAAATCGGATAAAATAAAAATGACGAAATGTACTGTTATGTATTTTTCATTCATTTAGGGTAAAACGTGAAGGAAAACGCTTAACGCCAAAAAGTGTTTTTCAGTTTTTCGAAAATCCGAAGAATACATAAAAGTTAATCGGTAAAGGAAAGACGAAATATCCAAAAATATTTGGATTCCGAGAATCGTAGTTTTAAAACCGTAGACCTAAACTCTCAAAAACGGAACCACCAAACTTCTTACAAAGCTAAGTTTCGTGAATTGTAAGGAGGTTAACTAAGGAGGTGGAAGTAGTAGTCTTAAGTGTTAAGTAAACTTAAGTGTTAAGCAAACTTAAAGGCTAAGTAGACTTAAGTGTTACGTAAAGTTAAGGAGTAAGTTAACTTAGTCCCTAAGTCATGAATAGTAAGGAGGTTAAGTGGGTGAAATGACTAAAATACCCTTAGCTTGGATTTTCTATAATTAGGAAGCTAGCTTTCATTTGTATGAGATTTTTAAAATTGTTCAACCATTTGAGAGAGAGAGAGATATTTCGGATGAGAGAGAAGAGGAAAAGGAGGAGGAAAAGTTTCTCATGAACAAACTTTGTCTAACGGAAGGAGATTAAATGAGAACGGTAATCTAAAACCTAGTCTTTTATAAATTTTCTTTAAGTTTTTATGTTTAGAAATATAACTTAATGAAGATAAGAAGTAGATGATGTTAGGAATGATTTCATATGGTTGAAATCATGAGAAATAATGAAAATATGAATTTGAAGTTTAGTAAATAAATTTCTTAAGGAAGTATAAGATTCGTAATGAATTAGAGCGATCTGAGTTGATTATATCAATAAGTAAGTGTAATAAGTAAGGAATAATGTTCTATAACATCAAATTCCAATAAAAAGTGAAATCGTAATCCAAAATATCGATTAAAATGAAGAACGAACGAAGAACACGAAGAACACGAAGAACATGCGAAGAACACGAAGAACGTTGTTGATGGACAAATTTAAAACCATAATAGAATAATTGTTATTGATGGACAAGTTTAAAACCATCGCGTATAAGTTAGATGCTTGTTGCTTGGCTAGGAACAGTAGAAACGTTCATGAAGAACAGATTAAAACTTAGCTATAACGAAGTTATGGCGAAAATTTAGTAAAAGACAAACGAGAATTAGAAAGTTAGTAAAATGAACCCGAACGTGTAGGGTTTCATAAGAATGTAAGAAAATGTTGAAAAAAGTGAGTCGTGGACTCAAGAACGATCGAATTCGAGTTCGGATGACCGAATTACTTGACGAAACAAACAAAGAGCGTTAAAAACGAAATCAACAAAAGTGAAGATCAAGCAAAATGAATGGCATGTTAATGGATTCGAGAACAAAGTTCTATCCCGAGGTATTAAAGTACGTAAGATAAGGAAGAGAATGGCTTTGGAATGACCTCATTCCGAAAGTTATAACGAATAAGTTATGAGATCGGAAGTAAGCGTCCTCAAATTTGATTTAACACTTAGAAGAAAAATTCAAGAATTAGGGCTTGGCCATGGCCAAACCATGCCTTAAGGTAAGGTGGCACTCAGAGCGCCGCACTGCAGGGCCGAGTATCGCAAACTCATGCCGCGGCATGAGAGATAGAAGAAAGAGTGGCGCCGCAGCACCAGTGTACGAAAAAGCCAGAGAAGAGCTTTTAACTGCTCAACTCTTGGAGAAACGTACGGGAAGATAAAGAACATAATGTTCAACTAAGATAACACTTTATCAAGTGAATTAAACCTTTAGTACAGGTTGAATGAAATGGTCAAAAGAGATTAAAAGGCAAAAAAAAAAATTTAAAACGCGAGTTACATAACCGATGTCCGGGGACCGTAGTCGCGATGAACGAACGTGATGGGTTGCTCGGGTTGTGATTCCTTAGATGTTGAACGACGAGGGTAATGAATAACATTTTGATGTTATGTCATGATATTGAGAGATAAGTTTGAAGCGTTTAGACGCTGTGTACGCAACGCTGTTATGGTAAACGAGTTGTCTTAGCATACAGCGAACTGTATGGCTTCGACATTAAAGAAGAATAACGAATGGTATTAAGAAAGCCGTAATGAACGGTAATAAGATTAATGGAAGCCGAATGTGTGTCGGATAAGAACGTTAGAATAAAATGTATGCATTGAACACTTTAACCGACGTGAAGGTTGAGGGTACGCAAATATTAAATAGATATAACCTACACCCCGTGTATGGTTTGACCGTAAGATAATGACGATCAATGTTTAAACCGTGAATGGTAAAGAAGTTGAATTAAAGATAATAACGTTTAACGTAACAAAGCTGAGTTAAGGATTAAAGGGAATGATCGTTCTGAGCATACAAAAGACTGTATGACTTAGATGATAAAGAGTGAATACGAAGGCGTAACATTTATTTGCCAGGAAGCCATAAAGAATGAGAAATTAACTTAACGAAGATTATAGTTTAATAGTTTGGATAAGTCAAGATAAGTAAGTTATAGTACAATCGTAACCTTTGATGGTTGACATATGGGAGCTGGGCTAATCAATTCCTTCAGAGAGCGAAGGTATATACGAAACTGGCAACCGATCTAACTCACTATTATGGGCAGTGTAGATGAGATGGGAGCTTGTTTGTTGGTTGTTTGTGGGAAACCACTTAGAGTACCATATGGACTACTAGCAGAGAAGCGATGTGTGTTAAGTCTTAGAGAAGTAATAAGAAGAAGATAAGATGTAAAACATCAAAGATGATGAACGTATAAGTAAGACATCTCCGTATGTCATGAAGCCGTAGAACGGTAGTGAAAGTGGTCGCGTAAACTTACGTTGCAAGAATGCGAACCCTAAGAAGTAAAGTTAAGTAAACTAATGCATAAGTCAAAGATGTATGACTAATTAGTGTATGTGTTGTTTTTCTTATGTGCTACATAGGAACTGGAATGAAGCAGCTTCAAATGTAAGTCGTGAAATAGGCGTAAGGCAAGTTTCCTAACTTCATTCATAGTTCAAATGAATGCTAGTTTCTTAAACTTCTCAGATGTTGAACTTGAGAAGTTCCGTCTATGTGTTAATGTGTGATATTTGTACAAGGTGGTAGAACGTATGAGGCCTTGAGCCACAATGTGAACACTTCGGTGTTTCTATGAGATGAACTGTTTTGTGATTTAACTGTTCAATAAGAGAATGCTCTGTTCATACATGATCCGTTATTGTTAAGTCTGTGCTAATGATTCTAGCCAGACATAATGTGTATGTAAAAGGTAGAGGAATGAAAGTATTTCAAAGTGAAAATGACTGATGTTTTAAAATGATAGGAATCAAGACTATTCCTATTATTAAAGCTACTTCATAACCTTTGTTCGGTTATCGAAGTCTTAAAAGAATGTTTTAATTCTTGAAGATGTTTGTTCTACTGTGATGACTTGCTGGGTAATTGAATGCTCACACTTGCTTTTAAATGAAAAACATTTTCAGCGAACGATGTTAGAAGAACTTAAGGATCCCGTAAAGATCAAGATGACGGTATCCGTATGAGAGTGCTATTCGTGATGTGAATAAGCGAGAAGATCAAGTGAAGATTTATAATATAGGAAGATGAAATTGAACTATAGACTAGTTTAAGGAATCTGTATGTATCCTTGGTGGCGGATAAAAAGTCACTCTTGTAAGATGAAATGAATAATGTATTTATCATTATTTGAAATGAAAAAGGTTATAAGGTTTCCAGAACCTGGGATTTGAGAGTATATGTTGTTATATTTAGCTATATAATGATGTATGTTTGGAAGAAGATGTGATCGTGATGTACGGAATCCGGGTGTGAAGATAGACCGGATTTCGGGGCGTCACATCAACCAAAGTCAATACTTGTTGAGTATACATGGAGTCAATCTCAGATTTCATAGCTTTAAGCCGTTTCTCAGAATCTGATCCATTCATAGCTTCTTGGTAGGAAGTAGGCTCATCTTGATCTATGAGCATCACATCATCATTTTGAGTCACAAGATATCCATAATATCTCTCAGGCTCTTGGCGTGTCCTACCAGATCTACGAATGCCTTGTGTAGTTTGACCAGGTTCACTTTCCATAATATTTTATGGTTCCTGCTCATGTTCTAACTCAAGTTCAATGATATTTTGTGGTTCTTGAATTTCTTTGAGTTCTACTTTCCTCCCACTATTTTCTTTAGAGACAAATTCTCTTTCTAGAAAAATTCATGTTCGAGAAACAAACACTTTGTTCTCAAAAGATTTGAAGAAAT
Organism: Panax quinquefolius; assembly: GCA_020205615.1. Classification (NCBI taxonomy): domain Eukaryota; kingdom Viridiplantae; phylum Streptophyta; class Magnoliopsida; order Apiales; family Araliaceae; genus Panax; species Panax quinquefolius. The sequence goes on along the minus strand of JAINUW010000428.1, from coordinate 170,029 downwards.
AATACCCTTTTGTTTCCTTTGGGTATCCCATAAAATTACATTTGTCAGATTTGGGTCCGAGCTTGTCAAAATCCAGACATTTTACAAATGCCTCGCAACCCCAAATCTTCATGAACGACATACTAAGATGTTTCCCAGTCCACATCTCATATGGTGTCTTCTGAACCATCTTTGTAGGAACACAGTTAAGTGTGAATGTAGTTGTTTCTAGTGCATGACCCCAGAAGGTTATTGGAAGATCTCAGATAACTCATCATTGATCGTATCGTATGTCCAACAAGGTGCGATTCCTCCTCTCGATACACATCATTCCATTGTGGTGTTCCGGTGGAGTGAGTCGTGATATAATACCACACTCTTTTAGATGGTCATTAAAGTCTTGGCTTAAGTATTCACCTCCTCAATCGATCAAAAGGCTTTTATGCTTTTGCCAATAGGTTTTGAACTTCATTCTTGAATTCCTTGAACTTTTCAAAGGATTCATATTTGTGTCCCATAAGATACACATATCCATATCTACTAAAGTCGCAAGAAATGTAATGAAGTAATAAAACCTACCTCTTGCTAATCGAACTCATGGGTCCACATACATCACTATGTATAAGTCCCAATACATCGCTAGTCTGCTCATTGTGTCCAAAGGAAAGGGGCTTTAGTCATCTTTCCTAATAAACAAGACTCGCATTTCTTATATGATTCAAAATCAAATGAATCCAAAACCCCATCTTTATAGAGTTTAGATATGCATTTCTCATTTATATGGCCTAAACGACAGTGCTAGACATACGTCGGTTTTGAATCATTTGATTTAAATCATTTTGTATTTATATTATAGATAGGCATTTCTAAATCAAGAATATAAAGACCATTAAACAATTGTGCAACACCACAACATATTTCATTTAAGTAAAACGAATAACGATTGTTCTTTATTAAAAATGAAAAACCTTTCTTGTCCAAAAAAGAAATAGAAATAATATTTTTGCTTATAGCAGGCACAAAATAACAATCCTCTAATTCTTATACTAGCCTAGTGGGAAAAGATAAATGATAAGTTCCTACGGCTAGTGCAACAACTTTTGCTCCATTCCCAACTCGTAGGTCAACCTCTCCTTTTGCCAAAGTCCTAATCCTTCGGAGTTTCTGTACATTAACACAAATGTGAGAACCACATCTAATATCCAATAACCATGATGTAGAAGTAGACAAGTTAACTTCTATAATATATATACCTGAATTAGAAGTCACACTTCCTTTCTTTTTCTTCACTTCTTCCAAATAAGCATGATAATTCCTCTTCTAGTGTCCAGGTTTTCCACAGAAGTGACAATCACCTTCTTTAACCACCCCACCTTTAGGTTTTAAACCCTATTTGGTTTTGGAATTGGGTTTGACACCAGATTTAGATCCTATCTTCTTCTTGCCTTTCCAAATTCCCTTAGCATTCCCCTTTTGCACCATCATTATGGGAGCGGGTCCTGCCTTTTTCATGTTATTCTCGGTAGTTCTTAACATGCTCAACAACTTAATAAGGGGTTTCTCAATTTCATTCATGAGATAATTGATAACAAATTGAGAGTAGCTACTGTTCAAAGATTGCAAAACAAGATCAGTTTGGGCTTCTAGAGTAATTAGAAAACCGAACCTATTAATGTACTCAATATACCCAATCATTTTCAGCACATCTGGACCAACTGGATCTTGTTCACCCATCTTGTAATGATACAACGCTTTGCTTGTATCATACCTCTCCTGTCGAGCATACCCTTCGAATAACTTCTTGAGATGCTCGATCATCTCATAAGCATCCATTAACTCATGATGCTTCTGAAGCTCAGTGTTCATAGTTGCTAGCATGAGACAACTCACGTCCAGAGCATCATCTTGATGCTTCTTGTAAGCATTATGCTCTACACGTGGTGCAGTGTTAGCTGATGCTGCAGGAATGGGCCCATCAAGGACATATATCTTGCGCTCTTGTTTGAGGACAATCCTCAAGTTCCTATGCCAGTCTAGGAAATTAATTCCACTCAGCTTTTCCTTTTGAAGGACTGATCGTAGTGAAAGACTATTTGTGTTGTTGTTGTTTGCCATTGATATCTACAATTTATAAGTGAAAAAATAAGTAGTGAAATTGTAAAGTTTATGATATTATGTAATTGATAATATTATATTCAAAATATGCCTCCCACTATTTTATTCAAATTAATAGCCCTCACCATTAATTCGGGAAGCATTTTCTATTAAATCTTTCTAGTGAGCCAAGATCCATATTTCATAATGCCTTAAGTTAGCTTTGGCTAATCTCTCAAAGCGCAATTATTTAGGTAGATAACCCTTTGTCAATTATATTATATATAACTCTTGTATAGTTTGGTAAACAACATTTGTTTCTAGTCCATCTAATGGTACCCACCAAACTCCATGCCTCTAAGTACACAATCCTATTGAGATAACTTAGTTAAGTCAGGCCCAATGATTTTAACAGTTTGGATATCACAATTATCCTATCACATCTTACCAAGATAAATAGGGTACTTTTCTTTGGAAAACCTACATCTACCGATCAAGGTATTGATGAGTGTTATTCATTGGAAGGCATCTGATTTAGACTTAATATTTTAATGAGGGATTTTATTAATTAATTTAGATCTCACCAATTTTTAATCTTATTAAGCATGCACATTATTTATCATATCATATCATATCGAATACAAGCATAAATAAAGTAAAAAATTAAATGTGTCACAGTTATTGCCCAATCCACTGTCAATCTTTTCAAGCTAATGAAAGATTGAAGGTCAATCTAAGGTGGTAAAAGATCTTCAAAATAAAAGCTTCCTTGGATCTTTCTCATGCATGTACCTCCCCTCCATTATCATCTTTCCATCGTGTTCTTCATCTTGTCATCTTCATCGATTATAGATTATTACATGACATAAAGAAATCTCGAGAGACATTCGAGGGGATTTAGATGAGAAGAGAATGTTACATCGGAATTTATAGAAAGGCATGACATGCAATCCGTATTTCAAAAACAAAAAACCACTAACCTATGGGTCAAATGGGCCATAACTGTGCACCATGCAAATCATAAAAGCACATAACAGTGTATATATAATTAAAGAAAACTATAGATAAAATATTAGGGTCACGACCATATATAAATGCGCTTCTGACGGGTCTATAAGGGGTCTCCCCTTGACGATCTTCGATCAATGCGGGGGTCGAAGCGGCGCCTTTAAATTTTTTTTTTTCGAACTATAATCTGTATTGTAGATTTTTCCATACAAATCTCTAAAATAATTCCAGAATCATATCAAATCCTCCATAACACTCATAATAACAATACACCCAGAACATATCATATATGTCCAGTTTCGATTAATCATATTAAATTTAATCTTCATGTTTCTAATCCAATTAGAACAGAAGTTGTATTGTTATTCCACCTTTTAAAATATGATTAATAGAACATCATATACATACATATATATTGTCGACGTTGGGATTTTTATTTGTCCCTTTTCGTTACTTTTTCTTTGGTGTTCTCATGTTATGTGAGATTTGTTTGAAAAAATAAGTGAAAAAGGTCCGACATGTATAATGTCTACGATTTGACTTTAACAGTCGCTAGTTGGTGTTTTTAACTGGTTGCACCAATGAAACCGAGAAAAGGTTTGCACATTGACCCAGTGACGTGACACTGTTAAAAGGGTCTGTGAAACTGAGATTCATTTGGGTTCGGGGGCTTGATTATGCGGAGGGAAGGTGTTAGGCACCCCCCCGACATCCGTGTTGCCACGGTGACCGCCACTTTTCAAGAAACTGTTATATGAATGTGTGTGTGTGTGTGTGTGTGTGTGGATCAATGTGAAATTATTTAGAAGTAGTGTGAGGCCTCGTTCGCACATATATACAAATGGTTTGAATTTATACAAAAATTCAATTTTAAGCAAGATATAGCAATGAGGTTTTATAAAAGAGGTTTTTCAAACCCTGTGCTCAATAGTAATTAAGACCTTTTTATACTTCCATTTTATTATTAAATGTTCGGCTTGTTTTCTTTTATTTTCGAGATGGGAGGCATCTTCGAGAAAATAATATACAGTAGTGCCGAACTCCTCATGGGCATGAAAGTCATCTAAGGAAATTCGGACACCGTAAATAATGTACAAGCTTCTTACAGCTGATAAAATGTCCAACACGAAAACCGAATCTAAATTCAGTAGACTGAATCTGTGATCACATGACTCCTATGCTCACATGATGCCGCCATTTATATGAAAAGCTGTAAGTTGTTATATATATAAAAGCTGTAAATATATATATACAGACATGATCAACCACCACGAAGCACCTCCATGGGGGATCGGATATATAAATATATAAAAGTGGTAAATATATACATATGGACATGATCAACCACCAAGAAGCACCTCCATGGGGGATCAAAAATGTAAATAAAGCAATAAATGCGATCAACCGCCACAAAGTAAACTCCAGGCGGGACTAAATGTAAAGAAAGCAGTAAAGACGATCAACCACCACGAAGTAAACTCCAGGCGGACGAAATGTAAATAAAGCAGTAAAAGGCCACGAAGTAAACTCCAGGCCTGACAGAAATGTAAATATATATATATATATATAAGTAAGTAAATGCTCCATACATAAGTCTAGGCTCAATCGAGGCATAACTCGATAATGTTAGTCCATATATAAATATATACATATATAAGTATATATATATATATAGACAGAAAAATGAAAACCATGGACCGAAGTCTGGGAATACGCACAAAACACGACTCTCAATCTGAAGAATAATGTGTGCAAAGATGAAGAGAAAGGCTTTATAGAGTGTGAGAAGGCTTACAGTGGGCTGCCAATGTAGGCTTCTATGATTCTGAATGTATAAACACTCAACTCCCGCCGGTAAAAATATAGCTATATGTGAGCTAACAGGTGTTTAAAATGAGAAAGCACTCAAGATGGGGTGCGTATAGAGCAAATTGGACAAGGCTTCCTCGCTCTTTCCTTTTTAAAATGGTCACCCCAATCCTTCTATTTATAGAGTGGGGAGCCACAGTATACTACTGGGCGACCACAGATGCACTACTACGGTGCCGAAAGCGAATTTTCTCCGTGGGTCTTGTCGTCTCGAAGTACGTGCCCTGTGATATCTGCCCAAACTTGTAGAACTTCAATCTGAACATCCAAACGAGGTGTACAAGTCCTTTTACGGACTGCTTTTATCGAGAATTAGGCAATGACATGGGATTAGAGGTTGTACGAATTCAGGAAGAGGGGACCATGCCCAAGGTCTTCAAGTTTTAAATTTTATCCGGTGTGCTACCACGCGTAATAGTCACTCGGGATTTGAACTCCTTGGCTCTTGTGGGACATTGACATGTAGAAATGAATGTATGAAGTGTTGAGATGGCGCACAGGTGTTGAGGTGGTAAGATGATGATTTTGCTCCTCACCGGGGTTATCTCCGGTTTGGGCTGATGGTAGACGTTTGCTCAGGGTTACATCTGAGATTGGACTACTGCAAGTGTTTGAATTCTACAAGGTCACTGTAAGTATGCATGTCTTCCCGGTGCTAGCTCCGGGTCTTTGGTATGAGTGCCTCAGCAAGAGGTCTGAGATTGAAGCTGATCGCATGCATTTGAAACAAGCATTTTCGGAGTTATCGCCGGAACTGCAATAGTACTCCTTGGGGTTATCTCCAAGGATGAAACTCAGGGTTATCTCTGAGGTTGGAAATGATACTCTCGGTGTGTGTTCCAGGGTTGAGACTGAAGTTCTGGTAGTATTCAAATTGATGTGAGCTGTCTTCTAGGGTTATCTCTGAAAGACGAATCTGCCCTCCTGCAATGTTAGTAACAAGTGTGCAGAAAATTTCAAGTGTCTACAGATTCCCCTCTTTATCATATTCATGCAATGCAAGGCATGGATAGGATAAAGAATCCTAGACACTTGAAATGCAACAAGATAAACATGATGCTATGTGCATCAACATGATGCAAATGTGTGATGCATGATGGAATGATTGCCGGTTCCCTATTAATCCTAACGGAGATGACAATGTAATGTCTTGGACATGCGATGTAACGCCCCAGAAAATTGAATATTTTGTAATTACTTTTAATAATGAATAAAATAATATTATTTATTATTATTGCGTGTTGAGAAGATGAACGTCGTTCTATAACCTAGAAACGTCAGAACGTCATAGTATTTTAACTACGTGGGAGAATTAAAGTGTTTGAATTTCTAAAATGGAAATAAATGTTTTTCGAGAAATACATAACGTTATAATATCGAGGTGAGATCGATTATGTAATAATAACCTAAGTATGGAAAACATAATATTTTGCATGCGGACTTAATTTGGGAACGTTAGGTTATTAAGCGTTAAAGGAAGAGAGTTATGATTATATAATGTGTATACATTATATGAAAGTAAAGAATGTAAGTATAATACCATGTGTTGTACTATTATGTATGAAGAATGAGGTAACGTATATTACGAATGAATATACGAGTAAGTATATGAAGATTATACGTGGGGTATAAAGGTTAAGTTATATAATTTAAGGTAATGGACTTGTAGGATTGATAGTCTAATATAGAAGTCCAATGTATGTGATCATCAAGCCCAAGTGTTTGATTATCATAAGCCCAAACTATTGTAGCATGAGCCCATTAAGAGAGAAGCTAGATTAATTATCAAAGCCCAATGATTTAGCCATGATCCATGGGTCAAACCAAGTAGGAAATGGGTAAGCTTGATGGGCAAACATAATGTGTGGTGAGCAAGTGAAGTGATGAGCACACAATGAATAGTAAGGAGGTGGATGGTTGAGGAGGTGGAAATGAGGAGGTGTAATAAGGAGGTGGGTGATTTAATGTCTAAAATGCCCTAACCTTAGTTACCTATAAATACAAGAGCTTCATTTCATTTTGAGGGTTATTATTTTCATCCAACTTTCCTCTCAAATATAAGCCACTTATTTGGTAGAGCAAATAAGCACTTTTAAGCCAAAGCTTCTTTTGTTAGATTTCCAAGAAGAAGAAGTTAGACTTCAAAGGTATTGATCTTGTGTTCAATATTATTTCATCTCTATTAGAATAGGTTGATAAGGGAAGTGTTATTAATGAACATGTATGCTAAGATCATGTAATACGTTAATAAGGAATTAACTTAAGTCGAATAAGTTGAATAAGCAACTTAACATTAATAAGTTGCTAGAGCCATGAAGAAATTATTATAAGTTGTCATATGATGATTAGTATGTCGATTATAGCATGAGAACTTTGATTAAAGGACTTATGTTATTTATAAGTCATGAACATGTAGATTTTTAGTTCATAAGTTGTATAAGTTAATGACTTATGAGAATGAGTCAAAACCTACCTTGTTTATGAGATGGGTTAATAAGTAACTTGTAATGATCTTATGTTGGTTGAAATCCATTTAGAATCATTAAGAATGTAAGCTTTTTAAATTCACACGATTGATTTATTATCGTCGAATTTGTGAAATTCTCGGAATGGAAGTCGTATTTTGTGTTTGAAGTCAGAAACATTGGTTTTCGATGGAGACAAGTCATAGTGGTCATTATAGAGTTGCAGACTCGAAAATGACCGAATTCTGACTTAGAACGAAGAAATGAGCGTTGAACGTTCACGAACGTTTATCGTTTTCGATAAAAATGAACTCATAGGTGAAATTTTAGCAAACGATGTCAAATAGATAAAATTCTTGCATGAACGCATAGATTATGAAATTTGTGAACCGTAGACTTTTGAACGGACCAATTCGGACTTAAAACGAAGAAATTATGCATCCGGGAAGTTCGTAAAAATGTAAAAACTGCATAATTGTCTGAGGCACAGAGTCCGCGCCGCGGCGCGACTCCAAACCTAAAAGGCCCATGCCGCAGCATGAGGCCAAACCCTTGTACACTGCTAACTCACGCCACAGCGTGAGACACAGAGTAATTCTTGGCGCCGCTGCGCCAGTCCAAGAAATTTGATAGTGAAGAATAGTTTCAAGTGTAGAAGAAAAGAGAACTTGTTATTAATGAATTAAGATGTAATCATAACATGTTTAAGATATTGTAAGGTACTTGTAAGACACTAATGCATGTTGATTAAGAGTTAATAATCAATTGAAGATGAGCGGAATGTGAATGACGTAATAAAAGCTGGAAACCCTAAATAACGAATCTAAGTTAGGATTTACATTGAGATGAAGAGTAAGATATAATAGTATACATACTTGATTGTATAATACCTAATGTGGTACGTTATATGATTATGTATTGTAGAATCATAGAGACTTAAAGTGTACGTGTGTTAATCAGTAAGCAGACGCTAAAGGCAAGTATTCTAACCCTTGTTCCAGCTTCGATCTGACAAGTCGTATGGTAATTCATATATTCTTTCGCATGAAGTTTTTAACGATGAAGTCTAAAGCTAATTCTTTTGGCTAGACTTATATTATGAATCTATCAAGCATGATTACTGTTACCAAGTTATATTGGCATGGTTTTCAATCGAAGACCAAGTATGCTAAAATGTTTTTGTCATTTAACGACAGGCACGCGAGGTTGCCACAACTTAAACGTACACACGTTTAATGAATGTAGTGTTGATCAACATAGAGTACTATGAGCTAATCACTCAGAAGTGCTTGTAAGCTATGACGGACTTACGGACTTAGTACCGGGTTGTCCTTTTCAAAAGAACTTATGATATGCTTATAGACTTGAGCCATAATTGTTATTCTACTGAGTATGGTTGTGTAAAACGTTTTGAAGGAAAAGAAGTGTTATTTTGAATTATCGATAGTACTTCGTAACTATTGTTCAGTTATTGAAGATATATGAGTTCTATGTTTCAAGCATGTTGTTTATTAGAATTGTAGTACTTGCTGAGCTAGTCATGCTCACTCTTGCTTGAACCATATGAACACAGCCAAGATCGAGCGGACCGAAGGCTCGGGCAAGGACAAGGGTAAGGCGAAGACGAACCCTTAGATTAATTATGTAATAGTATAGGTGAACGATTGTAATATATTTGATATTATGACAAGAACAAACGAATGGGTTACAAAGAACCTTGGAAATGTAATATTATTTTGGATATATAGAAGTTATATTAGTCCTTTTGTGACTATTCAGGTGAATGAATGAATGAATGGTAGTACCGTGTAGCACCATCTGTCGGGTTGGAAGAGACCCAGATTTGGGGGCGTCACATGCGATCCAAGTCTTCAAGGATTTTGACGTTTGGGCTATCACTAAAGTCATGGATCCTTGATACAGACTTCTACTATATAGAGGTGCCTCTCGTGTGCACGAGATCTATGGGGATACAGCTTTGTCTGTTTGAGTATGTGTATAATATATTCCACCATCATGTCGGAGTTACTACCAACAATATGTATTGTCAGGGTTACCTGACCTTCACTGATGTGTGTATCACCGGATAGGTCCATGTTGGGCAAACTGTCAAGGCAGCTTGACATTCATTGATGTGTGTATCAATGATTGCATTGTGTTATGACCCTTGTTGGGGAATATGTCAAGGTTGCTTAACCTTCATTGAAGCGTATATCAATGGTTGAATCATTGTGACCCCGTAGGGATATACTGGATAAATTTGACTTGGACATTGTAACCCCCGCCGGGGATACGTAGACATGGATAAGTTGCTTCGATAGGTTTACTTGCCACCGGCTGAGATAACGTTAAGGTTTCTTGACCTTTATTGATGTATATATAAATGGTTGAGAATGCATTGTAACCCCCGCCGGGGATACGTGGATATTTGAAATTTTCATACAGCGACTTCTAATTTGGGATTCTTTATCAATTTATAACTTTAGCGTTGTAACCCCTGTCGGGGAAGGTTTTAGAGTTATAACCCTGCACTGACGTCATCGGACCTTTATGAGGTATTGCCGAGCATGATTTGTAAAAGCTGAGGCCACTAGTATAGTATACCTTGTATGCATGCGAATACTAATGAGTGATATGTGAAGCTAGAGTTTGGCCGGTGAAAACAAGGATTTCAGGCTATTTCGCTCAATCGCGTAGCATTTTAATTCCTAATTTGGCCTTTTCAGCTTGTGAGACCTCCTTTGCAACTCAAACTGTACCCAGCCAGAGGTGTGGGCCTGATGTAGAGGTACCACAGGTACACCTGCGGCAGCCACAGGTGGACCTACGGCCAACCGTGAGTATGAAATGGCTGAAGGTTGCTTTCATGAATCACTTTCAAGTTGTGCCGTGAAGGAAATCTGAGATCTCTTCTTTAGACCTGCTGAGTGTACAGATGCTGCATCTTTGTCAACTTTCCTGACAGTGATTAGAGATCCATTCGCTATATTGCCGTGTACAGGGCTAAGCTCACCCTACAGCTTCATTACTCATGCTCCAAGCATGGATTATCTTCCTCTGGATGGTTTGAGAGGCATGATCACTTACCACCCCCTGGCCGTGATGTGTCAACTTGACCAGTTTCAGGACTTCCATCCTTTTAAGGGGGCATCAATTCAGTGCTTCTCTTCACGCCGTTTATCAGCGGAGGACAAATCCAAGTTGTATGCATGTTGGGATTCTCGAGAGTTAGCTGAGTTTTCTGTTAGTCATCGAGGTCGTTCTGCAAAGTATTTTGCATGGATGGAGACAGAGACTGGATCGACTGTGGTAGTATCCACAGTGCAGGAGATTGATTCGAACGATGAGGATCCTATGGAGGAGACTGATATTCCCATCGAGGAGTTGACTACTGGTTTGCCAGCATTTATGATGGATTCTCCCACTATGAGTGCTACTATCATTCAGCATTCAGCACAGTATCTAGAGCAGAGTCTACATCTAATGACCTTTGAGAGAGATCAGGCTAGGACCTTGATGTTGACAGCTCTTAATGAGGGAGACACGACTCTATTAGAAAGAGACGAGGCCAAATCAGCCAGAGATGCAGTGATTATAGAGCGGGATGCTGCCCTATCTGCCCGGGATGTGACCATCACAGATAGTACTTCAGTGAGATCCCATACGACTGGCATCCTTGCTGATATGAGTGCATACATCAATGAGCATCATGCCACCATGCAGTTAGCCTCTGATCTCCTAGCTCGTGTAGATACCATTGGGCAGGAGCTTGCAGCTTTACCTCTTTCTTCGGAGAGGGATGCTATGTTAGATCTTATAGTCTGCATACACACAGATCCATAGATAGTTTTGTATTTTCTTGCACAGACTAGCTTATCCATTTTTTCATATACAACACATATTATATATATCAAACAGTATTATATATGGCAGAGAAATATATTTTGATTTACTTCCCTTTTAGTTATGCCTTGATACTTACTTGATATTTGCATGTTTCTTCAGGGCTTATGATCTTGATGCATTCTGAACTCGTCCTTGATGTGTGGACATTGAGATGTCACAGGATCTTTCAGAACTGATCATTGATCTGTGTGTATCCCTACCATGTTTGGTGTCTTGGGACTGGTTCCTGTATAGAAATGTGGAGAGGAGTGTGGCTTTTCCTCTCTGAGATTGACCGCACCACAGATGGTCGCTAGTACTCCTATTTATTAGAAGCCTAGTTAATTCCATCTCTTATGGATTGGTATTGCTCTTTGAGGCACAACCGCAGCTTAGATGTTCACCGAATCTCCTATTGGTGAGGAGAGGTTGGATAATTCCATCCCTTTGGTCTGTAGCCGATGAAATGTGGTAGATTGAAGTTTGATCCTAGTACCGTGTGACAAGTATTTTTGTCTGGTAGGGGGTTAGACTGAACCATAAATGGTTACCTATGTACTCCTATTGAAAAGGAGATCAAGTCTGCGTAGTTCGAACCTGGTGTAAGAGGTTCAACGCTGAATGTGAAAGGCAGATGGCTATAAAAGCTTTATTGATGAAGAAGGGTGTAGAAGTATTTTTGTGGCTTTTGTTTTTTGTAGAGAAAGCACAGAAATGGTTTTATTTTTTTGTTTATTGCGACCGGGCCATATAGAATATGGTTGCCTATGTACTCCCGGGTATCAGGGAGATCAGGTCGACGTAGTTCGCCCCTCAAGACGAATTGTAGCCAAAGAGAATTATGAATCCCATGTGCAGGCTATACTGCAGGGAGAAGAAAGTTTGATCCCATGATTGGGACAAACTACAAGTGTGGAAAAAGTTTGATCCCGTATTCAGGACAAACTGCAAGCGTAAAAAAGTTTAATCCCGTCTTCAAGATAAACTACAGGTGTGAAAGGTTCAATCCCATCTTCAGGATAACCGAAATTGTGTGAATGGTTTGAAATGAGGTGAAACCAGGCTGCTGGTTTGAAGTGTATGTTTCCCTGAGGGCAGAAGAGTATGTATAAAGAGGGTTAAAAAACTGGAATGATTGGTGATTTGATGATAACCAGGATGTTTGCATGATGGAAACCTCAGACATAGTATCGTTTCACGGTGTTCGAGTTGATAAGTTGTGGAAATTCATCGCCATCAATTTTCTGTAGTCTGAGAGCGCCTCCTGTCAATACTTCCTTGACAACAAACGGACCTTCCTAGTTAGGTGCGAATTTTCCCTTCAATTGATCTTGGTTGTTAATGATCTTCTTCAAAACCAAGTCATGTTGTTTGAACTGTCGTAGCCGGACTAACCTATTGTAGGATCTTACGATCCTTTGCTGATATAACTGACCATGGAAGATAGTCGCGGTTTTCCTTTTGTCTATTAGAGACAACTGGTAATACCTGTTTTGTACCCATTGGTCTTCATCCAACTGTGCATCCATCAATACTATGAGGGATTCCATTTCCACCTCTATGGGGAGCACTGCTTCCATCCCATAGGCTAATGAGTAGGGTGTTTCCCTAGTGGAAGTACACATTGAAGTTTTGTAGGCTAATAAAGTCAGAGGCAAGAGGTCAGGATGTCCTTTGTGATTGGAGGACATTTTCTGCATGATCTTCTTGATATTTTTATTAGCCGCTTCGATAGCACCATTCATATTTGGATGGTAGATGACGGAGTTAAGGTGTTTGATGTGGAATTTACTGCATAACTCCTCCATCATTTTGTTGTTGAGGTTCTTAGCATTGTCTCACACAATGACCTCTGGTTGTCCATATCGACAGACGATATTGTTTCTGATGAACGCAATGATGACTTTTTTGGTAACCCTGGGGAAGGAGGTTGCTTCTACCCATTTGGTGAAGTAGTCAATCATGGTAAATAAGAATCGATGTCCATTACTGGCCTTGGGCTCGATGGGCCTGATCACGTCCATTCCCCACATTGAGAAGGGCCATGGCGAACTCATATTGTGGAGTTTCCTTGGAGCGGTGTGGATAGCATTCCCATGAATTTGGCGTTGATAGCACCTCCTAACGTGATCATCACAATCAGCTTTGAGCATAAGCCAATAATGCCCTATTTTGAGGATCTTCTTGACAAGTAGGGGGGCGCTCATGCGTGGGCCACATACTCCACCATGGATCTCATTCATGAGCCTTTGAGCTTGGTCTTTATCCAGACATCTGAGGAGACCTAATCCTACATCTCTTTTATAGAGTGCATCTTCGTTCAGGTAGAATTTCGTAGCCAGTCGATGGATCAGCCTCTTTTCAGTCAGGCTCGCCTCAGCAGGTGTAGATCTATCTCGTAGATACTCCTTGATATGCTGATACCAAGGGTTGTGGATGGGAGGTAGTTCATTCGATACTTCTCCAATATAGTTCCCATAAACTGGGGCTTTTTTCAAGGCAAATGTGATGCTTGACATGTTTTCCTTGTCAGGTATGTGAATCAAGGAGGCCAATATTGCTAGTGCATCCGCAAAATAATTTCTATTACGAGGAATGTGTAGAAAGGAGATTTCTTCGAACTCCAAAGCAATCTGTAAAACTTGCCAATGGTAAGGCATCAAATGTAATTCTTTGGTTTGATAGATTCTTGTGGATTATTTAATTTCTGATTCGGAATCCCCAAAGACAGTTAACTGTCTGATGCCCATTGAACAGGTAAGTTTTAGCCCCATGATACAGCCTTCATACTCAGCTGTGTTGTTGGTGCTGACAAACTATAATTTGACGGTGATGGGATACTGCTCCCCTGTACTAGATACTAGAACTGCTCCAGCTCCACAACCTTCTATGTTAACTGAAAGTAGTATGCACACAAGCCAATCATGTTTGATGATAAAGTATATACTTTGTAACAATCTTATTCATTTATTAAAAAAAGTATTAATTTATTAAAGGCTTTTAATTATCTACATGATGCTGTTTTATAATATGTGATAAACCCATAGTTTTAAGCAATGCTTTTAGAATTATGATGATGATCATTCTAATGAGATCTAAATTCTTAGAAAGCTTAAAACTAAAATAGTTCCCAATCATTGGATTACTAAATTGGGGATTAGTGAATCCGGATAGATTGGTACATACGTTGCTTGCTCATTGGATGAGGATGATTGATCTCATGATCATTTGTGTGGAGACACTAAAGCAAGTATGTAGGTGCTTAATAGAGAATAAGTTCACTGAACGTGGCTCGCTAAGGAATACCTAATGGAGTTTTATTTGCTCATCAATAGGAATTCTGTAGTGATAGTAGTCTGAGTAATCCTTGGACTTGAGATCATCATAGTATCTTGTGTATGATGAATTATACTTTGACTTATTCCTTAAGACCCTTAGGGTATATCAAAGGGTATGCTTGGGTATAATAAGTTGTATACATGGAGATAATGTATGATCAATAAAGAATCTACCACTTCTAGTAAAAGAAGAGAAATGTCCTATGTGATTCGATAAATGACAACCCAATGAGTCCTTGGCGGCGCGTAATGAAATTAGAAAGGAGTTTCTAATTTGCATTATTTGAGTTGTGCATTTAAGAGTCGAAATATATATATAATTAAATAAAATAAGACTTGACAATAGAATTCCATGTCTTATATTTAATTGGGACATTGTATGGTGGAAGGATTGAATTACACGGTAACTATTTACTCAAAGGTTCTTTAATGATTAATGTTGAAATCTATATTTTCCGGAAAGTCGTTGATCGCTAGGAGGCTTATCCTTATTGTAGAATAAATATTATTTATTTAAATAAATTAATTATTTAATTTATTTATTTAAATAAGATTAGAATTGTTCTAATTGATTTATTCACAACCTTTTAATATGGAGAACCTAAAGGGTCACACCATAAAAGGAAGAATAATTATTTAAGAAGTTAATGGCATAATCGTAATAATATATTAAAGTATATTTAATTTAATCTATGGTGATAGAATAAATTAAATAGCTTAATATTATTATTTAATATTTTAGAAATATTAAATATAAATTAATAAGAGGAGTCTTATTAATATTATTACAATTATTATTATTTTAATTTCTAAAAGAGTTTAGGAATTAATTTAATACAAGTACTCTCATTTATTCCTAATTGGATTAGGAAGGAAAATTAGTTAAAGGAGTTTAATTAATTATCCCTAATAAGATTAGGGAGCTTAATTAATTAAAAGAATTAATTAATTAAAACCCAATTCCTTAATTGTTAAGGTGGGTTGCCCACATCTATAAATAAGAGGAGTCTTATTATTGGGTGGTATGGGTTGTTGACTTTAATAAAGTGCGTAATAATTCCAATTTATGGGAGAGTACACCCTTTCTATAGAGATAGAAAAACTAGGGTTTAGCCAACCACCCTTCTTCTTGAATTTTCTTCTTCCTTGGTGGATCACCTCTAGAGGCCAAACATTTGGGTGGCTAACGTTGATCAAAGGAAGGAACCAAACCCTATGGATTCAAGTTGAGCGAAAAGGATTGGAGGTGAACTTGTACAGAGAAGCTCGATCTTCAAGGGTATGATTCTTATTCATCTTTTTCGTTTAATTAATAATTATGCATAAAGGATGATCCGGGTATATAGTTTGTAAATTTTTTTAAACTCTGATTTTCCACGCTTCTGCACTTTTTATGCAATTTGATTGCTTCTTGAATATTACAAACCTTACAGTAATAACAATTATAAATATTAGCTGAAAAGATTAAATGTTTTCTTTGTACTACCCTTCTACAACAAATCAAAAGTTGTGAAGTAATCTGGATCGATAATAATAACATAACAACTCTCTATCAAATTTTTGAAACGACGTACTGACTATAAATAGGGTTAAGGTGACATACTATGAACATTATTCTCAATTTTCAAAAAGGTTTAACAGAACTTCATCTGTAAACCGTCATAACTTTACTGATTACATAAGGGTGATCTCTTTAATGTGCCATGTATTGATCAATACTGCATGCAAGAACGATATTATCGTTCACTCTGGCCGCCTTGGGCGCATAAAAGTTTTCCCATGTTCGGGATGTTTATACATAATCTGGAATTCGAACCAAAGTAATTTGATTGGATACAAAAAGGTTTTATCATATTCAACGATATTTCTGAATCTGTGTCTAGCTGGGTCAAATAGCTTAGACGTATATATATATATATATATATATATATATATATATATCAACATGTGATTAAATACAATGATTATCCAAGTGGGGACACTTGTATAACCATGTTTAGAAATTAACGAACTGAATATATATCTGAATTACCATATACTAACATGTTGATAAACAATGATTGGATATAGAATATATCACAATAGGGTTAATAATCTAGCATAATAATAATATAATTCTGAAACTTCTTACTCATGTCCATTGCATAAAGAAAATGCAAAGGTAGGATACTTGCTCAATAATAATTGGAGTAAGTATAGGAAACTTACACGATCTGCATTGCTTACACACGTAACTTAGTTTTATCTTTTATACCGAAACCTATCATTAATAAGATCACTCTATCGATTAGAATCACATATCATAACACACAGTACTGCTTATTGCAGTCAGCACATAACCTAACCACATTGGCAGTCATTAAATCAAAAATAAACACATATACAGTCAAACTATCTAAGTCCGTATCAATTTCAAAGACATGTTTGTCTTGAAAGACATATCGGTACCCTACCGAGTTTAAAACTCTATTCAATACCCTTAATATTATTCTGGACAACCTAAGTATCAGTCATATTATTTTTCATAGCCTCATAATAATTATTATAATTTATCATGAATTTTCAAACATCAGAATCATTATAAAATGATTTAAACATCAAATAATTCTATTATCATTAATATTAAAATATTAATCTATTATCCCTCAAAATATTAAAAGTCATTAAGTATAACTTAAAAATATTTTTAATTCATTTATATCCTTTTTAAATGATTTTTAAATCAATAAAACCATTTTTAAACTATTTATTTAATATAATAATTAAATAAATTTAATAACAATAATATTAAATAATTAATATTTTCATGACAAAATATCAAAAAGCTATATTTTATAACTTAAAATATTTTCTTATAACATAATATAATTTTAAATGATTTTTCAAGTATTAAAATCATTTTTAAGTAATTTATTTAATATAATAATTAAATAAATTAAATACCATTAATATTCCAAAATAATAAATATTAATGAAATATATTCAAAATAATTAAAAACCTATTTTTAGACTTTAAAATAATTTTTAGGAATTTATTTTGTATTTTAATAATTAGAGAATAAGTTCATTTGAGCATTGGCTCGCTAAGGAATACCTAATGGAGTTTTATTTGCTGTCAATAGGAATTCTGTAGTGATAGTAGTACTGAGTGATCCTTGGACTTGAGATCATCATAGTATCTTGTGTATGATGAGTTATACTTTGACTTATTCCTTAAGACCCTTAGGGTATATCAAAGGGTATGCTTGGGTATAATAAGTTGTATATGGAGATAATGTATGATCAATAAAGAATCTACCACTTCTAATAAAAGAAGAGAATGTCCTATGTGATTCGATAAATGACAACCCAAAGAGTCCTTGGCTATAAGGAGAATGAAATTAGAAAGGAGTTTCTAATTTGCATTATTTGGAGTTGTGCATTTAAGGATCGAAATACATATAATTAAATAAAATAAGACTTGACGGTAATTTTATGTCTTATATTTAATTGGGACATTGTATGGTGGAAGGATTGAATTGTCAGTAACTATTTACTCAAAGGTTCTTTAATGATTAATGTTGAAATCTATATTATCCGGAAAGTCGTTGATCGCTAGGGGAGGCTTATCCTTATTGTAGAATAAATATTATTTATTTAAATAAATTAATTGTTTAATTTATTTATTTAAATAAGATTAGAATTGTTCTAATTGATTTATTCACAACCTAGGTTTAATATGGAGAACCTAAAGGGTCACACCATAAAAGGAAGAATAATTATTTAAGAAGTTAATGGCATAATCGTAATAATATGTTATGTATATTTAATTTAATCTATGGTGATAGAATAAATTAAATAGCTTAATATTATTATTTAATATTTTAGAAATATTAAATATAAATTAATAAGAGGAGTCTTATTAATATTATTACAATTATTATTATTTTAATTTCTAAAAGAGTTTAGGAATTAATTTAATATAAGTACTCTCATTTATTCCTAATTGGATTAGGAAGGAAAATTAGTTAAAGGAGTTTAATTAATTATCCCTAATACGATTAGGGAGCTTAATTAATTAAAAGAATTTAATTAATTAAAACCCAATTCCTTAATTGTTAAGGTGGGTTGCCCACATCTATAAATAAGAGGAGTCTTATTATGGGTGATACGGGTGGTTGACTTTAACAACATACGACATAATTCCAATTGTTGGGAGAGTACACCCTTTCTATAGAGATAGAAAACTAGGGTTGAGCCAATACCCCTTCTTCTTGAATTTTCTTCTTCCTTGGTGGATCACCTCTAGAGGCCAAACATTTGGGTGGCTAACGTTGATCAAAGGAAGGAACCAAACCCGGTGGATTCAAGATTGAACGCGAAAGGATTTGGAGGTGAACTTGTACCTGAGGAAGCTCGATCTTCAAGGGTATGATTTATTCTTTATCTTTTCATTTAATTAATAATTGTGCATAAAGGGTGATCCGGGTATATGGTTTGTAAAAATTTTAAACTCTGATTTTACACGCTTCCGCTAATTTTTTGCAATTTGATTGCGCACATGAAGATTACAAACCTAACATTAACAGCTCCATCAAAATACATTTTCCATGTACGACATGTATCGTATTGATGGTGTTGCTGAACTGCCATTACCCTTCATTGGGGAAGTATGTTTCCAAGGGTTTGTAGTCCCCTGTAGGTGCGGCGGCCAGTTGATCCGTAATTTCTTGACCTTTGACAGACTTGCTGTAGGATCAACTGCCATCTGGACAACAAACAATTCAGTATGGGCTTATTGAACACATACTTTAGAGGATCCATGCTGGATATGAAATGGGCTGTGTGACCATGGAGGTAATGATGTAACCTCATGGAAGCTCATGCTAAAGCATAACAAGTCTTCTCAATTAGAGTGTACTTGTGTTCACTGGTGTTAAATCTTTTGTTGAGGTAATAGATATCTCGTTCTTGGCCTCTATCGTCTTTTTGCCCCAGCATACAGTCCATGACATTGTCATTAATGGACAGGTACATGAATAGGGGAACATCATCCCTGGGTGGTACCAAAATAGGAGCGTTAATCAACTGCTCTTTAATGGTAAGAAGGCTTTCTGACACTCATCGTTCCATTTCATGGAAGAGTTCTTCCTTAACAGCTTGAAGATGGACTCACAGGTTGCTGTGAGTTAAGAGATAAACCTGCTAATGAAGTTGATTCTTCCCAAAAATCCCTACATTTCGTTCTCTGTTTGAGGAATGGGCATTTCCTTGATGGCCTGGATTTTGGTGGGATCCAGTTCAATCCCTTTGTGGCTGATAAGGAAACCTAGCAACTTGCCTGATTTAATGCCAAAGGCGCACTTGGCTGGATTCAACTTCAAGTTGTACTTACGCAACCTGTTGAAGAGCTTTTTGAGATGGTCTAAGTGGTCTTCCTCCTTT
The DNA here is from genome assembly GCA_020205615.1 of Panax quinquefolius. Classification (NCBI taxonomy): domain Eukaryota; kingdom Viridiplantae; phylum Streptophyta; class Magnoliopsida; order Apiales; family Araliaceae; genus Panax; species Panax quinquefolius. The sequence goes on along the minus strand of JAINUW010000428.1, from coordinate 149,967 downwards.
TAGGATTTTATGATGATGTCATCCACGTAGATCTCTATCTCTTTATGCATTAAATCGTGGAAAAGAGCCATCATAGCTCACTGATAGGTTGCCCTAACATTGATGAGGCTAAATGACAACCGTCTATAGCAAAAGGTTCCCCAAGGCGTGATGAAAGCTATTTTCTCACGGTCCTCCTCAAATGACCATAATTTGATGGTACCCATGAAGCAATTCGCGAAAGAGTACATGTCATATTGAGCAGTATTGTCAATAAAAATGTGGATAAAAAAGGAGTACATGTCGTATTGAGCAGTATTGTCAATGAGAATATGAATAAAAGGTATGGGAAAGCTATCTTTAAGGCAAGCTTTGTTCAAATCTCGGTAATCCACGCAACTCTCGCACCTTTCCTCTGGTTTAGCCACGGAACAATGTTTGGATATCCACTCCGGATATGTAGACACCATGATAATGCCAGCTTGAAATTGTTTCACAATTTCTTCTTTTACCTTTAAACTCCACTCAGGTTTCAATCTCCTGAGCTTCTTCTTGACTAGCTTGAATCCCTCTTTAATGGGAAGGCGATGAAGGACAATGTCAGTGGACAAACCCACCATGTCTTCATGAGACCATGCAAACACATCCTGAAATTGGGTTAATAGTGAAACCATGTCATTCCATTGGTTTGGGGTGATGTCTGAACCAATCTGGATTAGCTTAGGGCTTTCTAAGGTTCCAAGATTGAAAGAAGTGGTTTGGTCAAGGTTGGGTTTAGGTTTGTCTTCGACCCATTCCTTAATTTCCTGAGGTGTCTCAATGTCCTCTTGTAGCTCCATCAAGTCTGAGTCCAACTTTGCATCAAAGTTACAATCATTGTGGAGCAAAGGCACCTCATCCGCAAGTACATGCACATCTAAATTCAGAGTCCTGAAATAAAATATGCTTTCACTTAATATATGAAACTATTTAATCGTACAAAAGCATTAGCATGTACTGATAAAATAACTGCTAATACTGTATAGAAAATTAAGCAATTAAAGTTATCTACAGGGCAGAGGGATTTTCTACCCGTTTTACCCTCATCGACCAATGCATGGAGTGCTACTCCAATTATTGAGGGCAAAGTCCTGATGGACTGCATCAATGGAGGGATTGTCATTGTCCGCCTTCTTTCGAATGATAACCATGACATCTAGGCAATCATCGTCTGGGGTATATCTATTTGTATGTTCATCATGGACAATGATGCGTATTCCTGACATCATCAAAGCGATGTCATGTTTACATTTTCGCTCCCTTTCTTCCACTTCGGGATTAAGAATCGGGACCTCTTTTGCTTTCAATGGTACTGGTTTGGGAAACAACATTGCCATAACATGGGTTGGCACCTTTACAAGAGACTGTATCAGCTCATGCGGTACAGATGGAAAAAATCACTGTATGGCGGAAGCTTGAGGAACCTGCTTGTGCTTATGAGGATTCCTATGACTGGAACTGCCAGAATAGCCTAGTCCGGCTATCCTAATTTGACTAGACACTTGAATAGGGTGCTTAATACCCTAATGATTTTTACCAAGCCCTTATGCAGTTGACGATGATCCAATGACATTATTTCTTAAGTGGTATAACTTAAAGTTGAAATCTTATGTATGGGAAGTGGTGCTCCAATAGGATGGTATTGCATGTTACTCACTTCCAAAGTATGAAAACTGGCCAGCTCAGGTTCTGAATTGAAGTTGATGATTGGTAAATCTCCTTGTTAGTGACATTCGGGCTCTCGCGTTTGTGTTGACTAGGCTATTGTTGACAATGTATTTGAGTTATTGATGTAGTGTATAAGGAATGGCTCCAGCCATGTGGTTCCATGGCCTCCCCAATAGCAGGTTATATTTTGAATCTATTTTGAGGACGTGAAAGGATACATTAAATGTATTTGGACCAATTTCAATTGGCAGCTCAATCTTTTCAACGGAATTTCACCGGATCCATCAAAAGCTTTGATAACCGTATGGCTACTTCGGATCTGCTTGAGATTGACGTTCATCTTCACCAAGGTGGCATAAGGACATATATTCAGAGATGAACCTCCATCTATCATAACTCCAGCTAACATATACCCGGAGGACAAAACGGCAATGTGCAATGGCTTGTAATTACCGGTCCCTTCGGGCGGTATGTCGTCATCAGTGAAGGATATCACATTGTTGTTAAAAATTTGATCAACCCTATGTTGAAAGTTTTCCATATCCACTGATTTTGGTAAGTAGGCTTCTTCTAAAACCTTGACTAAGATCTTTATGTCATCCTTCGAAGAGAAAAACAAGTTCAGTATTGATATCTTATGTGGAGCTTCTTTTAAGCTTAAAACCACCTTGGCTTCATTATGGCACATAGTGCGGAGGAATTTCTCAATCTTCTCCATGGGAATCTTCCTCTTTGCTTTGACGGCGGGCTTCATAACCCTCTGAGGAAGATACAGTGGATTTTCCTTTGACACTGTAGCAGTAGTATGAGACATGGATCCTTCAGCTTCTCCATAATTCCATGGAACTTTGTGTAAGCTGACAACAGGATATTGTGGTCTAAAGGGTAAAGAAATTAGTTCTGGTATGGCCACTTTCAAAGGATTGTCAGCTCCTTTGAGTTGAATTGCTTGTATGGGAAATGGTTTGACAGTCTCATCATCCTCAATGGATATAACTGCTACTGATCCCTTCCATTTGGTAGGACATGTGTTCCCACTCTTTAGTTAAATAGTGTCGTCGTCTGCCTGCTGCAGGACACCGCTATCAATTAAATTCTGAATAAGGTGGCGTAGTGCCCAACATTCTTCTGTGCTGTGACCGCGGGAATGTGAATGATATTGACAAACTCCATCAGAGTTGAACTGTCTTGAACGGAGATTAATTGGAGGTAGAAGGGACGTAATTCTTCCTTCGTTGATCAACATTTGAAATATCTCCTCCATAGGTTGGCCCAGGTATGTAAATTCCCTTTAATTGGCAAAAGCCCGACGGGCTTTAGCATTTGCTCTTTTTACAACCTTATCCTCCTTAGCTTCGATTTCTGAAGGTGATGGTGGAGCATTCATAACAAAAGGAAGGAGATAGGCATACTCCTGACTAACTAATTGGTGTGTGACCTGATGTTGATGGGTCACCAGTTCTGCTAATTGTTCAACTTGCTTGCACAGAGCTTTCATCTTTTTTCCATAGAAAATTGGAACTTTGCGTAATACCATCTGTCAACACTGTCTTTGATGGTTTGGGATGATTCACCATTAAAATTGGAACTTTGTCCTGTGCTCCAATTGATCATGTTGACCTCTTCTTCATTGTGTTGAGGACGAGGGTTGTCTTGCACATGAGGTTGATCTGGTTTGGTGACCACGATCTCACCATTGTCTATTAAATATTGGATCTTGTGTTTTAAGGCCCAATAATCTTGAGTATCATGTCCAGGTGCTTTGGCATGATAAGCACACTTCTAAGTAGCATTAAAACCCCTCCCATTAGGGTTGGTTGGTGGAAGAAGACGTGTGATTTTCTTCTGAGTAGTCAGAAGAGTAAGAATATTCTCAAGCTAGTCCCCTAAGGGTGTGAACGTTCGAGGGCGCTTTGTTTCTCCACTTTTAGGCAATGGAGGGTTTCAAGACTCTTCTTGGAAAGGGGAGTAGTTTCTCCTCTCTATAGGCATGTTCTGACTGCCTTTATGACCTTGTAGTATCAAGGAAACATCCTCCTCTTTCTTTTTATGGACCCTCCGGGGGTTGTTTCCATAAGATCCGGACTGGATGTGCTCAACAACTTCTTTAAGAGAGGCTAGATCTTGAATCTTACCCGACTTCAATCCCATCTCAGCCATCTCTCCATGCTTGATTATTTCAGAGAATGGTTTACCAATACCAGCTAAGACTCTCTCATAGAAAGGAGCTTCCTGTATGTCTATGAAAGACATGACCATTTCTAACTCCATCATGGAAGGAATAACTTGAGCAGCAAGGCGTCTCCACCTTTGAGCATACTCTCTGAAAGACTCATTAGACTATTTCTTGACCTTGGTAATCTGGTACCGGTCAGGAGCTATCTGAGATTGAAAACTATATTGAGTGAGGAAGGCGTGAGCTAGCTCTTCCCAGCTATGGATCTTTGAGTTGTCTAATCTGGTATACCATGAACGAGCTTCTCCAGTCAGACTCTTCCGGAACAATTTGCATTACGAGCTTCGCGTCTCGCGATAAGATCCAAGTTCTCCAATAAACACCTTCAAATGTGTGAAAGGATCCCCTAACCCGTCATACTTTTCAAAGTCAGGGGTTTTAAATTTCTCTAGATAATGAACACCAAGGAATATGCAAAGGTTAACATATGAAACACTTCCATATGTTCCAACCCCTTTGAGAGCATGAATAGTCTCCTCCATTTGGAGGACCTTCTTCCTGATATCACCGGTGACTGGATCTCCTTTGAGATGGGTGTTTTCAGGGTCTTTGTTGGTCGTATCCAACTGAGGTTTTGGATTTGTTTTATCCAAACCTTGAGATCCACCTTGTGTAGAGGATTCTGTATGTGTAGGAGTTTTTGTACCCTAAGTAGACTGATGCAATTCTTTCTGTAAATTAGCTAAATCTATAATTTATTTACTTAACCCATCAAATTCTTCTCGAGAAACAGCATTAGACTGGTCAGAAGAAGACATGATTGGCTATAGGCTCGTGGCCTTTTTGGATTTTGAGCGGGTAATAGGCCCAATGATTTCCCTACAAAAGACTTATGTAGTTTAGTCTTAGGGATAATGTAAATTGTAAGACCTCGAATTTTATGAAATAAAAGTATTCAATTTTCTTATAATTATTATTTTATTTCGTAAATGGTTAAATTATTAAAAGATTAAAGTTAAAGGGTGATATGTGAAAATTTTGAAAAGTATGCAAGTTGTTATAAAATATTCGTTTGGTCGGGGAATATTCTTCTTGTCGGGAATATCTGTACGACGGCACATTCATTGGTGGACCCCACAATAGAAGTATTGTCGTAGTTAGAAAATGACAGAATTATCATTTTATAAAAATAACGGCGAAAGTGTTACCATTGAAACTATTGAACTACTCATTAGTAGTAAAATACGATGAATACGCGGTTGCATAGTAGCACACGGTATTGATTATTGATGCTTATGTAAGAAGTCACTCAGTTATACTCAATTATTGCTACAGTTTTTGTTGCATCATATCTCTCATATTATTGATTCTATTATTGTCACAGTATCATCTGCATAATATTTTATATCAATAATTGAGACGTTAAAGTTTTTCATATTATTATTTGCAATATTGACAATGTCTAGAAGTTTTGTCAAGGAGAGGGTAGATAATCTAATTAACGCTACCAATATGGAGAAATCCTTATTGGATAGCCCCCTCTTTCCTGGGAACGACCTGGTTGTTAAATATTGTGCGTTATAATATTAATGATGAATAAGTTCGAGTTGATTAAATATGTAAATGAAAGTTCCATTGTGTGGGAATTATTAGTGTTAGTGGAAATCGACATTTATTTCGATAATAATTAATATCCGGAGGTTATATTAACCAATGGTAATGCTTAGGATAAATGAGTAATTAATTGCTATTAATTCACATGCTTATAACTATGTGTTCACATGATTGAACTATTGATTCACATGATTTACTATTAAGGGAGTTGGTGTAAGATTGATAATACTTGCCTGTCTGTGTGGTCTATCGCATGTCTGGTGAATTCTTCTGTTATTCCATTCTTTATTATTCTGTTGGAATAATCTATCTATGTGGATTACCGCATGCATGGTGAATGATCCTTCGTATTCAATCCTTATTAAATTGTGGAAATGATCTATCTACGTGGATTACCGCATGGTGGGCGAAAATCCATTTGTAGTTTCATATATTCTATTATACTCAGTTGGTTAAAGTTTTGGCTTCTATACTCCATGAAATTAGTAGAATATCCTGGATATTTGCGCTTCATCCAGTATCTTTCATGGAAATATTCTTCTGAGTATTCTTGAATTCTACTCCACAAAGCAGTATCATGTTGAAAATTTCGATGTTATTGATTTCTGGATAAATTAAATTATAAATCTTTAAAATTTATCCTTGAACTTGTTTTATTGAAATATTATGTCATTGTCATCATCCCCATGCTTATATTGTGATGAAAGTCATCTTTGGCTTACGTGCATAGATGCCCTTGGTATGATTATGACCAGTGATTATTCGGTATAATCATGATCGTAATGTGACGAATGATGTGGTGAAAGTCCTCATTGGCACATAGTTCATTGATGGGCCGATTGTTGGTATGATTATGACGAGGATTATTCGGTATAATCATGACCATTGATGATTACATCAATATCCTTGGCCGTGATCACGAGGATGATTCGATTTTATTTATTAAAATGAGTCTCGTGATAAAGTTGATGAAAAACTTTTAAATCATAGAAGATAGTACATTTTATGCTCTACTGACTCTTCTAATGGATTTCTTATTCATTTTGCTTGTTGATCTAAAACTTGTTGTCTATTATATTCTATCGGTTGTTATCTTTGTTGAAGGCTAAGGATAATTTATTATGCATTATCTTAGTCATAATATTTCTTATTGGGCTAGTTGAGCTCACCCTTTCTTTCCTTTATTCTCTTGAAAATGAGAATATAATTTGGGACGAGTCGAGGAGCGGATTGATGGTCCGGATGGTTGTTTTAATAGTCCTCACTATTCTATAAAATAGTTTGACAATAAATGTAATGAGGACTCCATTGAGTGTGGATATTGTCTAGAAGGCAATATTCTTGTTTAAACTCTCGGCTATGTTTTGTCGTATTGTACATGACAGTTGTATAATTAAGTTTGTATTTTATTTATGTACCATGTATTTGGCAACTCAAGATGGGTGATGTATACCTGTTTTGGGGGCGTCACAGTTGGTATCAAAGCTTAGAGATATGATCCCTGGCTGAGATGTGAGACAAGAACTAGGAGGGGAGAGACGGGGAATTCCTTCGCTAGTATGACCTACCTAATTTTATTTGGTATTTAATTAGTCGGTCAGAGTATAAGGATAATATGAGATATGTCAATTAACCCTTGTTTTGTGACAGTGTTTGAAAATGGCATCTGAAAATATTGAGATCAACAATGAAGCACATGAGACCGTTGAGTCACCAACGATCAATACCCAAGATAATGTGCAACAGCAAGACAATAATCCTCAGGTAAATAACAACATCGATCAGGTGATGAATGATGAGATGTTCAAAGGCTTTATGCAATTCATGAAACATCAGGTGGAAACACTGGCAACTCTCGGGTGGTCACCGCTCAGGGTCAAGCGATTCAGCTGGGACCACTGGAGTTTTTGGAAAGCCGAAACCACTTAAAGGCGGAGACGGGGTTAAAGCAGATCACCAAGATATTTGATGTCTTAGGATGCTCCGAGGAGCAAAAGGTTCCCTTCGCCACCTTTATGTTGCATGAAGAGGTAGATTATTGGTGGGAATCTATAAAGCGTACCCAGCCTGATGCACTCAAGATGTCTTGGGAGAAGTTCCAAGAGTTGTTCAACGATAAGTACTTTCTCAAAAGTATTCGTCACATGAAGGAGGTGGAGTTTATCAAGTTAGAGAAAAACAATATGATTGTGTCGCAATACGAGGCTAAATTTATAGAGTTATCCCGGTTTACATCCCATTTGGTCGATAATGAGGAGCGAATGACGCGAATATTTCTAAGAGGTTTGAAACCCGATATACGTCAATACCTCATTTCTGACAAACTTTGTTTATATTTAGATGTTTTGAATAGGGCTTAGTTATTGGAGTGCGATAAATGAGCCAGCCCAACCAAAAGGTAATGACCAGCAACACGATAATAATCATCATCTAAATTATAACGATTACCATCGAACAATGATAACCATCGTGGGGAAATTATCATGCGAAGAATGATAACCACTTGGTGGTAATCATGGCCAAGATAATAGGTGGAAATTTCAAGAAGAAGATTTAACTATGATGGGAAAACGCGTTGGCGTGGCACCAACACGAAAGAATAAATTATAGGGGAGGAGAACGACCGCTAATTAGATGCTACTGAGATGCGAGAGGGAGGGACACATAAGTCCAAACTATTCACGACCTTCAAGGTATGTTTTAGTTGTGGAAAAGATGGTCACATAGCTCGATTTTGTCGTGCACCAAATTCAAGTCCAGCTAGGACGGTGGCACCAAAGGTGGATACGGACAAAACAAAGTCAGTGGTTTCAGGAAGAGCGTTTTTCTTGACTTCTCAAAAAGTGAGTAACCTAAATGAAGTTAGCACAGGTTAGTTGATTATAAATTCTTGCAAAGTTTATACCTTATTAGATACCGGTTGTACCCATTCTTTTATCTCTCTTGCTTGCGCTCAACGTTTAAATTTGACCCCAGAGAAGTAGACTTTGAGTTATTGGTTGAAACTTCATTACCTCCAATGTTTATAAATCTTGTTGATTCAAATGAACCCTTTCACGTTACCTGTCGATCTTATCTCTTTGAAAATACTTGCCCTTGATGTGATTTTAGGAATCGATTGGTTAACTACTCATCATGCCAAAATTGAATATTTTCGTAAGGTTGTTAGCTTTTATAGTCATAACCAACCTATTATGCGAATTCAAGCAACCAAACCCTAAAATCAATCACTGTCATATCAAGCCATAAGTAAAGAGTCCCGAGCCTTTATTTAGTAACTTCTTTGTGTGGAATGTACCAAAGCCAGACTTTCCGTAGGCGAAGTTATGAATGACGGTGGTAAGTTGATAGGTATCAATGTGACGTACTATCCAAGTCTTGGATGAGAGTCATAGTTTTGAATGATATTTCCATTGTTAATAAATTTCTTAATGTATTCTTGAAGACTTCTTAGCCTACCCCTAGAGCGTGAAATCAAATTTTGTATTGACCCCAGTACAAAACCCATTTCTAAAACCCTTAAATCTTCTTCACCTAGAATGAACGTATAATACGCCAAAGACGTTGGCTCAAGTTGTTGAAGATTACGACCATACCATTCAATATCATTGTGGAAGAGCGAACGTGGTAGCTGACGCGTTGAGTAGAAGATCGTATGCGTTTACGAGTGCGATGTTGTTAACACAAAAACCCATTTAGTATAACTTACAAATGATGAAGATAGAGTTAAAGACTCTAGGGACCCACGTGAAGATAACAAATATATGATTAGAATCGACTTTAATCGATAAAGTTAAAAATTTGCTCAAGTGCATACTCGGAAGGCGATGAATGTGAAGAAGAAGGTTCAAGAGGTAGTTATTCTAGAAGCAAGAATCGATGAAGAGAGAAATCTCAACCCTCGATTTAATTGGCCCATTTGAAATCCTCGATCGGTAGGAACTATGGCTATAGACTCGCTTTTTATCGCCAAGTATGTCGGCGTGTTCATAACGTTTTTCATGTATCGATGTTACATAAATATGTGGACGACCCGAACCACATTATTGAATTAGAACTAGACGAGAGATAGCAAAAGATTTAGCGTTATGAGGAGATATCGTGTTAAAATCTTGGATAAGAAGGATCATATTCGACCTCGAGAGTAGAATATGAAAAATTTCGAGGCAAAAATTTCATATGGAGGAAGATTGTAAACCCCAAATTTTATGAAATGAAAGTATTCAATTTTCTTATAATTATTATTTTATTTTGTAAATGGTTAAATTGATAAAAGGTTAAAGTTAAGGGTGATATGTTAAAATTTTGCAAAGTATGCAAGTAATTATAAAATATTCGTTTGGTCAGGGAATATTCTTTTTATCGGGAATATCCGTAAGACGGCACAATCATTGGTGGACCCCACAATGGAAGTATTGTCGTAGTTAGAAAACGACAGAATTATCATATTATAAAAATAACGGCGAAAGTGTTACCGTTAAAACTGTTGAACTACTCGGTAGTAAAAGTAATGCGATGTCTGGCGTGGTTGCATAGTAGCACACGATATTGATTATTGATGCTTACGTAAGAAGTCACTCAATTATACTCAATTATTGCTACAGTAATTGCTGCATCATATCTCTCATATTATTGATTCTATTATTATCACAGTATCATCTACATAATATTTTATATCAATAATAGAGACGAAAAGTTATTCATATTATTATTTGCAATATTGACAATATCTAAAAGTTCTGTCAAGGAGAGGTTATATAATCTAATTGCGCGCTAATATGGAGAAATCCTTATTGGAAAACCCCCTCTTTCCTGGGAACGACCTGTTTGTTAAATATTATGCGTTATAATATTAATGATGAATAAGTTCGTGTTGATTAAAGATGAAATTAATAGTTCCATTGTGTGGGAATTATTAGTGTTAGTGGAAATCAACATTTATTTTGATAATAATTAATGTCTGGAGGTTACATTGACCAATCGGGTAATTAACCGGATAAATGAGCAATTAATTTTTATTAATTCACATGCTTATAACTATGTGTTCACATGATTGAACTATTGATTCACATGATTTACTATTAGGGGAGTTGGTGCAAGATTGATAATACTTGCATGACTAAATTAAAAATAGAGGTATAGTTGAAGGTACTATACTGTAATTAATTTTTTCACATGTTTAGAACTATTGAGTCACATGATTTACTATTGATTCACATGATATTTACTATTATGGGAGGACGTGCAACTTTGATAATACTTGGATGACTAAATTAAAAATGAAAGAAAAGATGGAGGTATTGTACTATAATATTTTGAGCCCCAAAACGTGCAATTACCAAAACTATATTTTCCTATAAATAGAAGCTCATTCCTTCATTATTTTCACCAATTCACTAAAGCTATAGAAGCAATTATTATTGAGAGAAATTATAGAGAGAAAAGAAGAAGATATATCATTACCTCACTATTCTAGTATCCGGTTTTCTTCTAAGGTAAGGGGTATTATTTATTTCATATTACGAAGAGATATTATTTTCATATTAGTATGAATATTATTTTCGCTTCAATATTAAGTAAGGGGTATTATTTCTTTTCAGTATTTATGAAGAGAGTTATTTCTTTCAATATTCGTAAGGGTTGTTATACCATTCTTTATTATTACATTGGAATAACCAAAATGCGTGTGGTCTATCGCATGCATGGTGAATTCTTTTATTATTCCATTCTTTATTATTACATTGGAATAACTTTTATGCATGCGATCTATTGCATGCATAGTGAATTCTTACATTATTCCATTCTTTATTATTACATTAGAATAACCTATTTGTGCGGTCTATCGCATGCACGGTGAATTCTTACATTATTCCATTCTTTATTATTACATTGGAATAACTTTTGTATGTGCTGATCTATCGCATGCACAGTAAATTCTTACATTATTCCATTCTTTATTATTTTGTTGGAATAACTTTTATGCATGCGATCTATCGCGTGCGTGGTGAATTCTTACATTATTCCATTCTTTATTATTACATTGGAATAACCTATCTTTATGGATTCTGCATGCGTGGTGAATGATCCTTCGTATTCATTCCTTATTAAATTGTGGAAATGATTTGTCTCGTTGATTCTGGCATTGCGACGAAAAATCCATTTGTAGTTTCATATATTCTATTATACTCAGTTGCTTAAAATTTTGACTTTTATACTCCATGAAATTAGTAGAATATCCTGGATATTTGCGCTTCATCCAGTATCTTTCATGGAAATATTCTTCTGAGTATTCTTGAATTTTACTCCACAAAGCAGTAACATGTTGAAAATTTCGACATTATTGATTTCTGGATAAATTAAATTATAAATATTTAAAATTTATCCTTGAACTTGTTTTATTGAATTATTATGTCATTGTCATCATCCTCATGCTTATATTGTGATGAAAGTCATCTTTGGCTTACGTGCATAGATGGACTTGGTATGATTATGACCAGTGATTATTTGGTATAATCATGATCGTAATGTGACAAATGTTGTGGTGAAAGTCCTCATTCGCCTGTAGTTCATTGATGGACAGTTGTTGGTATGATTATGACCAGGGATTATTCGTTATAATCATGACTATTGATGATTACATCAATATCCTTGGCCGTGATGCAGGGATGATTCGATTTTATTTATTAAACTGAGTCTCAGTGATAAAGTTAATGAAAAACTTTTTAAATCATAGAAGATAGTACATTTTATGCTCTACTTGACTCTTCTAATGGATTTCTTATTCCGCTGCAGTTGTTGATCTAAAACTTGTTGTCTATTATATTCTATCAGTTGTTATACTGTTGAAGGCTAAGGATAATTTATTATGCATTATCTTAGTCATAATATTTCTTATTGGGCTAGTTGAGCTCACCCTTTCTTTCATTTATTCTTCTTGAAATGAGAATATAGCTGGGACGAGTCGGGGAACGGATTGACGGTCCAGATGGTTGTTTTAATAGTCCTCACTATTCTATAAAATAGTTTGACAATAAATGTAATGAGGACTCCATTGAGTGTGGATATTGTCCAGAAGGAAATATTCTTGTTTAAACTCTCAGCTATGTTTTGTCGTATTGTACACGACAGTTGTATAATTATGTTTGTATTTTATTTATGTACCATGTATCTGGCGACTCAAGATGAGTGATGTATACCTGTTTTGATAACATGTTATGTATGCACAAATATTCTTCATATTTTCCATTAAATATAGATGAACATGGATGAAACTACAAGTAAATGCTTTTACAAGTAATTGAGTTTATCAGAGGTTGACCTATCTTAGGGTTACTCACACGGCTTTTGGCATGAAGGTCCCCAGATCATCGCAATCTACTTGACGGGAAGTTAATCCGATCTTTCAACTGGAGCAAATCTGGGTTGTGCCTTTCCTGAGCCTCGTTGGAATTTGTCTCCCTACAAGTCCAGTAATAAACCACCGAAAGGATAGCCTCCTGATAGAGAAACCACACAACATATAGTCATATACAACGTGTCTCACCGTTTATGAAAATGATGACATGTACGAAGCACTAATATCACATATAGATATATTGCAGTGCAGTAAGTAAAATGCATTTGTACACATTCATCATAAATGTAAATGCAACATTCACACACAAGCATTTAACAGTTTTGAAAAGCTTGTAATAGCAGCTTAAGCCCTCTTACTAGAGTCCCCTGCGGAGTCACCACCTATCAACGTCGGGATTTTTATTTGTCCCTTTTCGTTACTTGTTCTTTGGTGTTCTCATGTTATGTGAGATTTGTTTAGAAAAACAAGTGAAAAAGGTCCGACATGTATAATGTCAACTATTTGACTTTAAGAGTCGCTAATTGGTATTTTTAACTGGTTGTACCAATGCAACCGAGAAAAGGTTTTCACAATGACCCAGTGACGTGACACTATTAAACGGGTCTGTGAAACCGAGATTCATTTGGGTTCGGGGGCTTAATTATGCGGAGGGAAGGTGTTAGTCACCCCTCGACATCCGTGTTGCCACGGTGATCGCCACTTTTCAAGAAACTGTTATATGAATATGTGTGTGTGTGTGTGGATCAATGTACAATTATTTGGAAGTAGTGCGAGGCCTCATTCGCACCTATATCCAAAGGGTTTGAATTTATACAAAAAATCAATTTTAAGCAAGATATAGCAATGAGGTTTTATAAAAGAGGTTTTTCAAACCCTGTGCTCAATAGTAATTGAGACCTTTTCATACTTCCATTTTATTGTTAAATGTTCGGCTTGTTTGCTTTTATTTTCGAGATCTGAGGCATCTTGAGAAAATAATATCTGAAAGATCTTAGAACTCCTCATGGGCATGAAAGCCATCTAAGGAAATTTGGACACCATAAATAATGTACAAGCTGCTTACAGCTGAAAATGTCCATCACGGGAACCGAATCTAGATTCAGTAGACTGAATCTGTGATCACATGATTCCCAGGCTCACATGATGCCGCCATTTGTATGAAAAGAAGTAAGCAGTTATATATATAAAAGTTGTAAATATATATATACATACATCATCAACCACCATGAAGCACCTCCATGGGGGATCGGAAATGTAAATATATAAAAGCGATAAATATATATATATATATATATATGGACATGATCAACCACCACGAAGCACCTCCATGGGGGATCAGAAATGTAAATAAAGCAATAAATGCAATCAACTACTACGAAGTAAACTCCAAGCGGGACTAAATGTAAACAAAGCAGTAAAGACGATCAACCACCACGAAGTAAACTCTAGGAGGGACGAAATGTAAATAAAGCAGTAAAAGGCCACAAAGTAAACTCCAGGCCTGACAGAAATGTAAATATATATATATAAAATTTATCTAGGCACACTTACAAGGGGGGTTGAATAAGTGTGGGAGCAATCTATGACCAACTTTTAAACTTTAAGTTAAACTATTAATTTCAGGCTACTATAATGATTGAAATCAGCTTACTGAATTAATATAGCCTATTAAATAAAATACTTGATGTCAAAGAATTATCTTAATATAATGCAAGTAGTCAAATTTTAATTATTAAGATAATTAAGTAACTTATGTGATTTTAAAGTAAAGCAAATAATAAAATTAACACCAAGATTTTTTACGTGGTTCAGCTATTACCCTCTATAATAATAGCCTAGTCCACGTCCAATACCAACTAGTATTGGAGACTCACTTTATTTATTTCTTTATAAATAAATACAGATTACAAAACAGATTTTGACAAAAAATTAATTAACAATTAATTCCTCTTGAGCTCTCTTGCTCCTTGTGCACCTATGCACTCTTCAAGCACCTTTGCTTCCTTGAACATGTTTGTAATCCTTTTCTCTAACCCACTAGGATTAACACCTTTAGACTACACTTAGTCTAAAACAGAAAATCAATACAAATATAGAGGTCTATGATCAATGTAAGAATAATCAATTTAATAATTAAAGGTTCAAACTATATGTAATGATCAATTAGCACAATATAAATAAGCAATTAATTCTCACCAAGTATCAGCTAATAAATATCAGAAGATTAAAAACTTAGCTGATCACACGTTGCAACTGTTAACAATATATTGCTCAATAATATCAATGTAGTGCAAAAATTACTTCGTGAGTTGTGTAATTTTCTAAATGAGAAACATCATTTATATAGCCCTTACACAAGTTACCGTTAATAAAAGATATGTTCTTAATAAATCAAATGGCATAGAAATCCTCAAAAAGTGAACGTTTATTTTGATATTTATCCAAATAACAAAATCAAACCTCTTTAGTGTTATACTGTTGAGATAGCTGTAATAGATAAAACTTTGACTTCTTCTCTCCTTATAAAGGTGGCGGTAGCTTACTAAAGTGAAACAACTCATATGGCATCAAACTCTTTTCAAACAATCAGTAGAGTTCCAATATACATTTACTCCTTAAAAATTGCAAACCCAACTAATCACAATAAAGTAGCTGCCATCCTTTAGATTTTCTAGAAAACCATGATTACATGCATATCCACGTGTAGAAGCATTTTAAAATATCCAAGAGATATCAATTAATAACTTTTTCAACTATGCACAGATATCAAAATACTATCCTCCTATTTAGCTTCTAGGCATGCTCATATATCCACGTGTGTAACAAGATTCAGTTTTTAATTCAAGTATATATATATATACCAACAACATGCAACATATATCAAATACATGTAAGATATATCAAGTAATAAAATATTAATTCCTTTTGTACTTGACGATATACATATATTAATCTTAATTCCTATCTAATATTAATTTTTAATATTTAGAAAACCTTTTTCCAAAACATTTTTCATTTCAGACATATAACAAGATATAATGCAATAATATGTCCTAGAGCCTTTAAATGAAAAATCAATTATTATGCAATTGATCTTACATTTGTTTTTCCTAGAAAATAGAAAATCCTTCAAATTCACAAATATCCAATCAAAGCTCCTTATCACCAAAATACCTGAAAACATCATAAAACAATTTAGTACTTTGAACATTTCATCATCAAAACATAAGGATGGAATATGACCAAGTTAACATTCTCCCCCTTTTTTATGATGACAACCAAAAATTGTTTAACTCTTATTAACTCCCCTTGAGTATATGCATAACACGATTAACTCCCCCTAAACCCATGCAGTAATATTATTTCAGGATACTGAAATTTGATTTTCAGTAAAGTTACAAAATCCTGAATTTTGTAAACCATTTTAAACAACCTGTTACCTGCAATATTTGTTAGTTTATCAAATATCAAAATAAGTACTGCTAACAAATAAAATTTAAATTTAAATCCCAAATTAAACATAATAAGTCTTTTGGTGATGCACACCAAATCAAAAACCAATAGTTAAAATCCATCCATAATCATCCAAAAATAAACACAAATATCATAAAAACTCTACCCCTTTATCATTAAACAAAAAGAAAAAAAGTTCAATCATCGAGGTGTACCACAGCTGCACGCCGAACCCGTTGAGTGAAATAAGGACGATGATTTGCACGATGGACCTTCTCAGCAATGCTCAAATCAGCAGCATATTGGGGAGGCCTGGGAATGACTGTAGTAGGTGGTAGAGGTACATCTAGAAATTCTCCTTGATATTCAACCAACCAATTGTAATGAACCCACTCCGGGACAGTGGAATGCTTACGCTGCATATGCAGATTTAGATCCCACATCATTGAAACGAACAGAAATAACCAACTCCCCTATTTGATTACTAACAAACTTAAGCTCTTGACTCAACTGATAGGAATTTCGATTAAGTCGTCTTTGCATCAACTCAGCCAAGGCAGTTGTTTGCACCTCAAAACCGGCTTGCAAATCGATAAACTCATCTTCAATGTTATGATAGAGTTTATTGATTTCAGGTGCACCCAAGGGCAACTTACCCTTTTCCAACAAAGGCATACGATTATGAAGGGTAGACATCTCAACTTGCATTTTCTCTTGATTACTAAGAATTACTTTCAATAGATTGACAACTTCAGGAGAGGATTGAGTGGGGGGCTGAACAGGAGAGGATGGAATTGAGATTGAAGGAGCATGATTCTAAGAATTGATACGAACAAACATACCATCAAGCAAAGTGATACGAGACATTTTCAATGAACCAATACTGATGGAATCAGTAACCAAAACAGAGTTTTTATTTTCAAAAGAAATTTTAAAATGAGTAAACAAAGTAGTGAGAGTGGCATTATAAGGTAAACAGGTCTTGGTTTTTCGCAAACAAGTGGTCATGTGATGTAGCATTAGTTAAGACAAGTTAAGAGAAATACCTCTTAAAATCATGGCAACAATGATTAAGTCTTGATGGGTAAAATCTGCTCCTCCACCAAACCGAGGCAACAGATTATATATAACAAGATGATGGAGGACATAAGAAATAGGAGAGACATCCACAGTTTTAGGACTGAAAACATCAGTTAACAAATTGTTGTTCATCACAATTTATAGCTGTTCCAGAGGAGTAAATGGAAAATGAACAGCTCCTTTCTTTGTAAAAGGACACACACCAGAAGAGGGAAGATTTAAAATACTACCAAAGTCCACAACTAAAAAATATAATGATTTTCCTTTGACAAAAGTGGTATAAAAATCACCATGACATTCTAGATTCGTGTGAAATTGTTGGACAAGTCTAGGATATGCTACCGAAGAATACGTAATATTTAATCGGTAAAGGAAAGACGAAATATCCAAAAATATTTGGATTCCGAGAATTGCAGTTTTTGAACTGTCGGACGATTTCCGCAAGACGGAAGCACGAAGCTTCCAAGGGAAGCTAAGTGAAGAGGTGGGGTGGATACTTAGCCACCAAGTAAACTTGGTGGCTAAGTAATGAATAGTAAGGAGGTTAGGGTGTGAAAAGACCAAAATGCCCCTAGCTTTGAAAATCTATTAATAGAATGCTTATTTCATTGTTTAAGGATTTTGAAAATACTACAACTTTGAGAGAGAGAGAGAGGGTTCGGATGGGAGAAGAGAGGAAAAGGAAGAGGAAAAGCTAGCTCTAATGCACGCTTTGTCCGTCAGAGCGGAATTAAAGAAGAACGGTAATCAGAACCCTAGTTCTACTAATTTTTCTTTAAGTTTATTATGTTCAAATACATAATATAATGAAGATGAGAAGTAGATAATGTTACGAATGAATTCATATGGTTGAATTCATGAGAAAACGAGGAAATAAGAATTAGGAATTTAGTTTATAAATTTCTTAAGGAAGTGTAAGATTTGTAAGGATTTTGAGCGATCCGAATGAATCTTATGAATGAGTAGGTTAAATAAGTAAGGAATAATGTTCTATAACATCAAATGCTAAGAAAAAGTGAAATCGTAATCCAAAATATCGTTTAAAAATTAAGAACACGCGAAGAACGCGAAGAACACGCGAAGAACGTTGTTGATGGACAAATTTAAAACCATCGTAGGATAATTGTTATTGATGGAAAAGTTTAAAACCATCGTGTATAAGTTATTTTCTTATTTCTTGGTTAGGAACGTTAGAAACATTCATGAAGAACGGATAAAAATTGAGCTATAACAAAGTTATGACGAAATTTCATAAAAGAAGAACGAGAATTTGAAAGTTAGTAAATGAACCCGAACATGTAGGGTTTTATAAGAATGTAAGAGAACGTAGAAAACATGTGTCATGGACTCAAGAACGGATGAATTCCGAGTTTGGATGACCAAATTATGGACGAACGAACGAAGAACGTTAAAAACGTAAAACGAACGAAGGGCGAGGATTAAGCTAATCAAAAGGCATGTTAACGGATTCAGAACAAAGTTTTATCTGAGGGTAATCGAAGTACATTAGATAACGAAGAAAATGGCTTTGGAACGATCTCGTTCCGAGTTATAACGAAGAAGTTATGAGATTTTGAAGTACGTCTCAGAACGACCAAAGACTTAGAAAATTTTTTGGGAAGAAGGTCTTGGCGCCGCGGCGCCAGTCATGCCTAGAATGGTGGCGTTGCAGCACCAGGCCGGAGGGTCACGTACTGCTAACTCTCGCCGTAGTGCGAGTCTTAGTGCTAAGAGTGGCGCCGCGGCGCCGGTGCAGAGCAATGCCAGAAATGAGATTTTAACTGCTCAATTTCTGGGGGATGTGCAAAAAAAATATATATGAACATATAGTTCAACTAATGTAACACTTAATCAAGTGTATTAAACCTTCAATGAAGGTTGAACGGAAAGATTAAACGAGATTAAAAGAATGTAATTACGGGTTACGAAACCGATAGCCAGGGACCGTAGTCGCAATAAACGAACGTGAGGGATTGCTATGATTGTGATTCCTTAAACGTTGAGTGACGAAAGTAATGAATAACATTTCGATGTTATGTCATGAGAGATAAATGTAAAGCGTATAAATGCTGTGAACGCAATGTGGTTGCGATGAGCATTCGGTCTTGGCATACAACGAATCGTATGGCTTTGACATTAGGAAAGAATAATGAACATGGGGTTCATTGGATGGATAACAATCGGATTGCGATTAAAACCTTGACTAAAGGTTGAATGAGATATTAAGAGACAAGCAACGTGAACGTTGAATACGTAAACGATTCTCATAAATCGTATTCACGTTGGATGAACGTTCTAAGTATACCCTGGTTGTATGACTTAGACGTTGACAAAAGTAGTAAGTAAGATTTGAGTTATCAAGAAAATCGTAGGAAACGGTAATATGATTAATGATATCCGAACGTAAGTTGGATGAGAATGTTAGAATGAGATGTAAGCATTGAACACTTTAACCGGCATGAAGGTTGAGTGTACGCGAATATTAAACGGGTAAAACCTACACACCATGTATGGTTTGACCGTAGGATAATGAAGACCAATGATTAAACCTGTGAATGGTGAAGAAGCTGGATTAAAGACAAATATGAATAACGTAAAGAAGCCTAGTTAATGTGTATAACTTGGATGACGTTCCGAGTCGAATGAATCGGACGTTGTGAGATAAGAATAAGGTAACGTAAAATGTTTAACGCTATAAATGCGTAGAGTGAATATTGAATGATCGTTCTGAGCATATAAAAGACTGTATGACTTAGATGATGAAGAATGAATCCTGAGGTATGACATTTAGTTGCCAAAAAGCCATAAGGAATAAGAAATTGACTTAACGAACATTATAGTTAATAGTTCGGGTAAGTTAAGATGAATTTAGGTTCTAGTACAATCGTAACCTTTGATGGTTGACATATGGGAGCTGAGCTAAACAATTTCTTCAGAGAGCAAAGGTATATACAAAACTGGCAACCGATCTAACTCACTATTATGGGCAGTGTAGACGAGACGGGAACTTGTTTGTTGGTTGTTTGTGGGAAACCACTCAGAGTACCATATGGACTACTAGTAGAGACACGATGTGTGCTGAGTCCTAGGAAAGTATAAGAAGTAGATATGAATGTAAATCATCAAAGATGATGAACGTTTTGAGTAAGACATCTCCATATGTCATGAAGCCGTTAACCGGTAAAGGAAGTTGGTCGCGCCCTAAGAAGTAAAGTTAAGTAAACCAATGCGTAAAGTCAAGTATATGACTAATTGGTACATGTGTTATTTCCTTATGTGCTACATAGGAATTGGAATGAGCGATTCAACAGATACTATAAGTCAGGTATGCGTAAGGTAAGTTTCCTAACTTCATTCATATTTTAAATGAATGCTAGTTTCTAAAACTTCTTAGATGTTGAACTTGAGAAGTTCTGTTTATGTGCAAATGTGTGATATTTGTACAAGGTGGTAGAATGTATGAGGCCTTGTGCCACAATGTGAAAACTTTGGTGTTTCTATGATATGAACTGTTCTTTGATTGAACTGTTCAATATGAGTATGTTCTATTTATACATGAACCGTTATTGTTAAGTCTGTGCTATTGATTCTAGCTAGACAGAATGTGTATGAAAGAGAGTAGAGAACAAAAGTATTTCAAAGTGAATGTGACTAATGTTTTAAAATAATAGGAATCTAGATTATTCCTATTGTTCAAGCTGCTTCATAACCTTTGTTCGATTATCGAAGTTCCAAAGGAATGTTAAACTCTTGAAGTTGTATGTTCAACTGTTATGACTTGCTAAGTAATTGAATGCTCACACTTGCTTAAAATGAAAAACATTTTCAGCGAACGATGTTAGAAAGAACTTAAGGATCCCGTAAAGATCAAGTTGATCGGTATCCAGAAGAAGAATTATTCATTATATGAATGAGCGTGATGATCAAACGTAGGCTTGTAACAGATAATGATAGAATTAAACTATAGAATAGTTTAATGAACGTTTATGTATCCTTGGTGGTAGATAAAAGTCACTTGTACAAGATGTAAAGAATAATGTAATTATCATTATTTGAAATGAAAGAGGTTTTAAGGTTTTAGAACCTGGGATTTGAGGATGTATGTTGTTATATTTAACTATATAATGATGTATGTTCGTAAGAAGATGGGATCGTGACGTACGAAATACGAATGTGAAACTAGACCGGAATTTTAGGGCGTTACAACATAGACATATGTAGGATTGTATCTAGCTTGGGCATTCTTTTCTGTTCTATTCCCTATCGGGTGGATCTGGAAATGATATGTTCGTACATTCCTCGACAAAGGTGTATGAGCACTTGTGTGCTCTCGGTCGATAAATTGTCGTGACCTTTAAGACTAGAGATAGAAGGGTAGCTAGTTTAATGAAACATAGCACGCCAGGTGTTCGACAGAATGCCTGAGTGGGGTGAAGTTGTAACCTTAGCTTGTTATTCCTTAGATTACCATTCGTTATCCATTTACTTGCTTTGATAATTAGTTATGCTTAGATTAATCACTCTTCCATTTATTATTGTTCGAATAAGACTTTAGCGATACAAAGTCGGTATTTGGTAAATATTAGTGATAGTTCCTCATGGGTACAACACTCTACTTATCACTGTATTACTTGTTAGACCGCATATACTTGCGCGTGTTTAGTGATCTGTTATCCAACCAACAAGTTTTTGGCGCCGCTGCCGGGGAATTGTTATTCCAATGTTGTCCAATATTGATTTCAATCAATTTAGTCTTACTTTGAATGTATATATATATATATCTATATATATATATATATTTCTTTTATCTGTTTGATCTTCCTTTATTTTGTTTTTAGGTTTACAGATTATGGATGATCAATGTTATCAATGGCCTTATAAGTGGACAACGCCACCAAGCTCGAAAGAAGGACTCAAGAAATTGCAAGTTCAAATTGCCAATGCCTTGAGGTTTTTTAACAATCTTGAGTGTCAGTCCATTCAGAATGCCTACTGTCAGGGACGAGCTGATTTCGAATCGATCTCCTATCATCCAAACTTCCAGGGTTATCCAAACTCTTGGGACTACAGTCAAGAGCAATATCATGATCCGAGTCATGCCTCTCAGTTAGACTATCAGTCTCCTTCGCACTATGAGTGGACATCTCAGCCGAATGAGAACTTTTCGGAGTCCTCAACACGTGAAGAAGAGAGTCGACTTGAAGAGCTTCTCACCATCTTTATTGAAAGAAATGAGATTCGGATAGCAAGCCAAGAAGCTGCATTGCACAGCCTTAAGAATCAATTGGGGCAACTCGTTAATGCCATCATCAATCCACCGCAAGAAAATCTTTTGGTCTTAATTGATCTAGACGATGAAGCAATAGATTATTGCACGGTGGATACGCAAGGAAAATGTGATGAGTCTCGCACAGCTGTTGAGGGAGATGTCATAATGAAAACTAACCAATCAGTGGAGTCTGAAGTTGCAGACAAACAGAGAAATAGTGGTTATATAGTCATTGCCGATCTACTGTCAGAATCCACGCTCCCGACTGTAAAAACCCTGGAGGGCCCAAAAGAGCATAAGGAACGCTTTCAACTTAATGAATCAGGCGAATTAGTGGATAATTCTAGTGGCAAGCATTTCTTTGTGCCAAAGGATGATTGGATGGATGACGGGCAGAAGAATGGCCAATCTTCAATGTCAGCCAATACTTTAAAGGAATTGACGAATAGGCGGCATGCAAAGGTCATTTTTGCTTATGCGCCGGATTGAATGGCATCGATATAGTCAAGCCGACGACTTTAAAACAAGCACTTGATGGGGAGGCACCCACATCTCGGTATAAATTTTATCAATTTTCTTTACTTATGTCTAGTTTACTTTGTGTCTGTTCGCCTTAGTTGCTAACATGGCTGCCAGACTGTGCATTAATGTTTTTGTGTCTATCATCAACATGTGGCATGTTAGTATGATGTATTGCGTATTATAATAGTGTTTCAGAGGTTTTTAGTAATGTATAATAACCTTTGTAGTGTAGTTTTTCTTTTTACCTTGACATGTGCAGATAACAGGCAGAACAAAACTCAGAAATTGTATCTCACGTCGCGGCGCCAACTTATGAACTACATCGCACGCCGCGACGCTATAAGGATACTTATCCCACTGCCAACTCGCACCGCAGCGCCAAATAACAAAGGGCAGGCCGTGCCACGGTGCCACAAGCGAGACCCAGCTACTGCTAAGTCGCATCGCAGCGCCAACCAAGGAAGGATTCCTCGCGTCGCGGCGCGAGTAGCAAGTTTTTGAATTTTAAATGCAGTTTTTAGCAGCAGTTACACCACGCCTCTCCATATTGTCCCTAGTCCCTCGACATTTCTTGGCACTCTCAGCACTCAACACTCGGTATCATTGCCTCACAGCCCTCAAAGCCCTTGCCAATCGATCTTCTAGCAACCAAAAGCCCTTAACACATACAAAGCACTAATCCAATCCAAGAGCTATCAACAAGTGCCTGTCAGATTGCGAGTCCACATAGTTCTCACACTAGGGTTTCTCAAATCAAGGTAAATTTTTGTGATTACTGTCAAATCAGAAACTATTGGTGTGATTCACTGTTTAGATTTGGGGTTTTTCTTGCTGTGTATTGGTGCGATTTCCATTGACGGAAATTGGGGTTAGAGAAATCACAAACAAAGGCTGTTCAAGTTTGGTTTGAGGAACGCACACAAGGTGTTCGACAAATTTCCTGAGAGAAGAATCTGAGTGTTTTGGGGCTGTTTGATTTTGGCTATTGTTGGGGTTTTCTTGGCCTAAGTTTGGGGGAAGTTTAGGCATTGTTTAAGACTGTTTTTGCATCAACTCGACTGAAATTTGGCATGGCTCCAAAAAGGCAATGTCTGAGCATCGAAGGGTCTTCTTCGTCCGCCGCACCACCACCCACTGGTTGTGACAGAGCCAAATTTATCAATGAGGAGGCCTGAAAAAGGTACAAAAGTTCTTTCGGCTCAAGCAATCTGATTCCTGAGCGGGGGTTCAGGCCGGATAGGAAAGATGGTAAGCTAAACACCATGATATTGGAGCGGCATTGAATCAACTTCACAAAACCACCCATCTCAGCAACTGTATCTGTGGTTTGGGAGTTCTATGCAAATGTCAGTCCCGAAGGCCCGGCTGTTGTTCATGTTCGGGGGAAGCAAGTGGCGTATAGTAGTCAGGCCATCAATGCTTTGTTCGGAATGCCCAACTATGCAGGCAATGATTACATGCAGTCGGGACTCCGCAGTTATGATCTTGATGATATCATTAGGCGGCTTTGCAAACCCGGGACTAAGTAGAAGAAAAATGATTACACGGGGGAAAAGACCAGTTTTCCGTCTTCGGCATTCAGTTGCTACGGGAAGGCGTGGTTTGGCTTCATTTATGCCAACATGATCCCCACCCATCATTTGAGCGACGTGACTAAGGATAGGGCGATATTCTTTTTCGCCATTATCACGGGCCTACATGTGGATATTGGTGTGCTCATTCATGACTCCATTCAGAAGGCAATAAAAAGTATCATCGCTGATGTACTTCCTCAACCATCATTGATCACTACATTGTGCAAGCAGAAAGGTATCCAGTGGGGGCCCGAGGAGATAGCCTCACCACCGATGACAGTCATTGACCACCTGATTATCAAACGCTACTTTAAGTGGGACGGGGCAGAGTCTCATGCCAGAGGCGAGGGATACGGGCCGCCTAGAGTGTCACCTCCTTCAGCAGACCCAGAGCCTTCTCAAGCACACGAGGCGTGGCCCGACTAGTTAGGGTCATTTAGCGAGACATCATGGCATCCTCACCTGCTTGCGCCGAAAACAAAGACGCTGAGGCACAAAGGCAAAGAGAGAGGCACATAGCAATGGCGGCTCGAGGCGGGGAGATAGCGATCACGATGCAGAAATGGTGAACACTATGTAGAGCATCTACATAGAATATTGTGGTGAGAGCACTGAGTTCACGCCATACCAGTTTCTAAAGCCTCCTGTCTTCCCACCATACCTTCCACCATCATCGCCCGTCGAAGCTTATCAGGACGCAACTGATGAGGATGAAGCCGATGTCGCTGCTGAGTGAGTGATCTTCAGGGAAGCCCTCTTGTATTAAATTACTTTATGTTTAGCAATGATGGCATTGCTCACCTCAAGTTTGGGGGTGTTTTTGGGTTTTATCTTTTTATTTTCGTACTGCCATGTTAGGTTACCAGACTTTAGTACTTTATTATGTTTTTATTTATCAGTATTGTGGTGCAGTCTTTTGAACTGCGGGATTATGCTTGAATTTTTATCATTATGGATGCCATGAACTGTTTTTGGTTTTATTTATTTATGCTTTGATTATTTTTAGCATGATTGTGGTTTATAGCCATCTTTTTGGGGCTTATACAGATTAGATGCTTGTGTCATATGAATGGCCTTTTTCACCCTATTTTGAGCTGCTATTTAGCAAGGGTGTTATAGTTCTCATTATTTTTGATTATGACTGATGACTAGCACCGAGTTTTCTGGTCTATCTCTTAGAGTCGTGACATGCATGTATAAGTTAACTGTGTTAACTAGTAAGTTTAGACTGTTATTGATCCGTCCTTCTAGCAAGCACCGACCAACTGTATTAACTAGTAATTTTTTTTCAAATTTTAGTTCACATGTTTATTGCTTTGATCATTTGTTCACTCTTATAAATTTTCATTTTTACAAGGTAATAAAAGACTTAGACATTTTTACAGTTGCGGATCTTGGATTCGTGCATGATTAGATATAAAAAAACAAAAAAAAATAAAAAAACAAAATATATATATATATATATATATAAATAATTTGTTATTGAAGATTGAATATCGAAAGTCTTGCGGTGGGTTGAGATGGAGTGTAAAACGCACTCGCCCATAAACACAGGACCGATATTGAGAGGGAGCATAAAATGCACTCGCTTTATAATCTTCGGTGCGTAAAGTCTAATTTGGCTTATGTTGATTACGTGGCCTTTTCTGCTCGAGTTACTAGATTCTTAGGGGTGTTCTACACCTAGTGCCCTAAAGTAGTTTGGCTTGGGAGTCACTGATCAAAAGCTCATTTATGGGTAGTTCTGATTAGCCTAAGGTAATTAAGGACTGTCCGAGTCAGGTTTTATAGTCTTCATGCTAGAGTCTTTTGATCCGTTACTGCACTTGTGTCTTATTCGTAATGCTTGTTGAATGTTTAAGTTGTGGAGTGTTCATTTTTGTATTAACAATCGACTGTGCGAACTTATTTTGAAGCTATGATTAGTCAGGACGGTTGGTCTCCACACACACACATAGAATGGATCGAATACAGTCTTATGCTTGAAATTGAATGAACCCTTATTCATATCTATGTTTGTCCTATTCTCTAAGAGTAGCTTTAAGCTTTGAAGCCATGATTATTATAGGTTTATTTTTCCTTCACGTGTGTTTTATGTTTGTTAAAGTGTTTTAGATAATTTGCTCGAGGATAAGCAATGACTTAAGTTTGGGGGTATTTGATGAGTGGGATTTATACCCGCGAATCAGATACTTTATGACTTAAATATTTTCCTGAATTCATAGTTTTTATGTAGTTTTATATAAATATAGTGTTATTGTGCTTAACTGATGAATTGCAGGTCTCTACAGTACTTTTCCATCTTTAAAAGGGCAAAATGTTCATTATTCTCACACTCATGCCATGTGCCTAATGCTAAGCTTATCAAGGGCCAGCAGCTACCACCTCCCGACCCTATTTGATGTAAGTCACGCCATGCGTCATTGTTCCTTTTATAAGCTCATGTTGCAACATGACAGCTCCATGTCCATGTTACTAATGTGGCACTGCAGTGCCATCTATAACAGTGGCCATGCCATGCCACCTCCGATTCCCCAAGCGGGGAGGCTTGCTTTTGACTTAGCAAAGGAGGGAAAGGCATATAAGGAAAGGAGGCTGCTTATCAGACATATGGAGAATAGAGAGAGTATCTAGATTAGGATCTTGTTTAATTTTCTTTTGTAATTTCTCTTCCTTTCTTCAGATAAATGTTTGTAAATATATATTAGTTAGATGAAGGGAGAAGTTTGGGTTTCTTTAGAGCATTAAGAGCAATGAGCAACACGGACTGGAGAGCTTGATTCGAGCAAAATAGTTAGAGATTGAAGGGCCTTGACAGAGTTTCTTCTTATCTATTTATTTTCTATGATTTTGTAATCCATAAATGTTGTCTTTATTTCTACTTGTATTTTATTCAATAGCTATGAACTGAATATTTGCTCTAAGGTTATAATGGAACCATTTGTTATTTAAATTGACTGTCTTATCTCTTTGGTTGGCACCATATGATTTGATTTGATATATTTATGCTTAATGATTCTCGCTAAGACATTAGCGATGATTTTGGTAATTTACATGATATCGACAGAAGAATTGTAGATTTACACCTGAATATATTGGCATGAGATTGTGGGTTTCGACTGCATAAGTTATACGTAGAATAAACATATATATGTGCACCACGTGCGACCTAATTGAGAGCTTAAGCTTAAATCCTTGTTATGATCAATTCACAAAGACATATATAGGATTGTATCTAGCTTGGGCGTTCTTTTCTGTTCTATTCCTTATCGGGTGGATCTGGAAAGGATATATTCGTACATTCCTCGACAGAAGTGTATGAGCACTTGTGTGTTCTCGATCGACAAATTGTCGTGACCATTAAGACCAGAGAGAGAAGGGTAGCTAGTTTGATGAAACATAGCACGCCAGGTGTTCGACAAAATGCCTGAGTGGGGTGAAGTTGTAACCTTAGCTTGTTATTCCTTAGATTACCATTCGTTATCCATTTACTTGCTTTGATAATTAGTTATGCTTAGATTAATCACTCTTCCATTTATTGCTGTTTGAATAAGACTTTAACGATACAAAGTCGGTATTTGGTAAATATTAGTGATAGTTCCTCGTGGGTACGACACTCTACTTATCACTGTATTACTTGTTAGACCGCGTATACTTGCGCGTGTTTAGTGATCGGTTATCCAACCAACAATAGGTACCAAAAAGATGAATTACATTTTCTGTATACTAGGTATGTCTCAAGGCAAGAGTTCCTTCTCAAAAGTGGTTCTTGATAGCGGATGTTCTCGTCATATGATGGGTGATAAATAAAAGTTTGTAGAGCTAAATCTCAAGAAGAGAAACGGAACATTTAATTTTTGAGACAATCGAACATGTGAAATAGTCGAAAAACGTAAAATAGGTAAAATGAAAGTTAATATTAATAATGTTCATCTTGTTAATGGTCTTGAATTTAATCTTATAAGTGTTAGTTAATTAATGGATAATGGTCATCAAGTAAAGTTTGAGAAAGATAAATGTACAATAGTTCATGGTACTAACAAAGCTATCTTAGTTGCCCAAAGAGAAAGAAATAAATATACTCTTGATTTTGAGTAACGGGATGATGAACTATTTCTTACCACAATACAAGATTAGGCTAACTTATGGCATAGAAGGATGGGGCATGTTAACGACTGGGTTTAATACCTATGAATCAGATATCTTTTGGAATTGATTCTTTATTACTTTGAGTAATTTTAGTATTATTTTTTTTGTTTTTATATATATATATGTGTGTTATAGGAACTGGTTGTGGTTGGTAAAAATAGGAAAATATGGGCTTAATGGAAATTTGTGCATCTTCTTGGCCAGGTGAAACCGCCGAGGCGGACTCATTAGTATACTAAGTGCGTCAGGGCGGATTGGCAGTATGAAACCATCAGGACGAGCTCCTCACAGTTGTGAATTTTCCAGGGTGGATTGGTCGGGAAAAAGAAAGTTGCCACGCTTAGAAGTTTGATTCTGAAAAGGATTTTAAAGGCTGATTTGGAGAAGGAATGTCAGAGATATTAGAGGCATGTGGTTAGAGACATGAGGGGATTTTTAAAATAACAAACCATAGATTGAATCAAGATTTTAGAGATTGAAGTAATTTGGCTAGCATTGGATATTCAAGGGAGGAACAGAAGAGGAACTTCAAGATTGCAGAAATAAGATTCTACTCTCTTCGTTATTTCTGCTTTTGTATTTTTATGCTATTTTAATTGTGGAATCTGGACTTTAATTCAATTACAATAAATTAATTCTCTTGTTTACCATTGTAACAGATCTTATTGACTAGATTATTTTAGTATACTTCTCTATTAATTACTGTGCTCTATTCTATGGATTGTTTATTGTGATTTGGACTTAATTATTTAGTTGTCTGATCAACAATTACCGTGATAACATGTATGAACTTGGAAAACAGATTATAGGTTTAGATCTGATCATAACAACATGTGAATATATTTTCTGTATTGTGATGGAATTCATAATTTGTGTTTAGGATATAGATATACCTACGCACAACATGTAATTTAATAAGGGAACATATGTTGTAAACTCTCTTTAATTTTAATTCACATAGAAATATAGTAAATTAGTTAATTAGGGTGTTCAATACAATTCTATCAATTGTGGATTTGGATTGATATGTTTGTAATGTATTGGGAGATGATTATAAATACTAATGAGTTCCGAATTAACAGTCCATAATAGTGAGCATAATTAATGGGAAGTATATTATTATAAGTGAAGCAATAAGTGAAGTTGTTATCTTAAATCTCCATAATCTGATTTTAAAACTTGTGGTAGTTAATGTTAGTTTAATTAATAGTTATTTGTCCAAAATTCAGAAATTGGGTATTTTTTAAATAAAATCGAGATAATACAAAGCCGGTACTTGTTAGTATAAATTGCAGCTATTTTCCCTGTCGGATCGACATTTGACTCAAAATGTTTTATACTAAATACAAGTGATAACTTAGAAAAATTTGATGCTAGATCGTATGAAGGTATTCTTATTGGTTATTCTCAAAATAGTAAAGCTTATTGAATATTCAACATTACGAAATCTTGTCTTGAGGAATCTGTTCATATTAAATTTAATGAAACTAACAATGATCTTCCAAAAGAAAGAGATAAGGATGCAGGAAATTTAGAGACTGTAATAACCAAGAATATTAGGTCACATTGTTAATGAACATATTAATTATTTATTAATGTATTAAATACTTTGTGACTTATGTAGAGAATGAATGTGATTAAATGCATACACACACACACACACACACACACACACACATATATATATATATATATATATTATAAACATGTGTATATATTAAATTGTCATATAAAGAGATATAAAAGAAAACCTTGTAACCTAATTATATATATTAGGTATGAGAATTAAATAACCTAAGGGTTATATTTATTTGAGATTCCTAGTATTTAAAATATATACTAGTAATCTAACCTAAGAGATTTATTTTATTTATCTCAACCTATTATTATTTTAAATCTAATTAAAGCAAGTCTAATTATGTTATATAATTAAATTAATGTGAGTAATTATTTAAAGTTCAATGTAAGTGGACTAGAAACTCTAATTAAATAAATAGGGTAAGATAAAATAAATTTGTTGGACCTATGCAAAATTATATGGCCCAAACAATTTAAATTAAAGCCCAAACAATTAAATGATTGGCCCAAAATTTTGTGGACTTTCTAGAAGCTAAATTAACTAATAAAGCAATAAATAAATAAAAAATGGGCTAGAATGGGGGAATGTTAGGATTTCGGCACATAAAAGTAGCAAAAACTAAAAATTCAAAGACAATTCTGAAACCCTAAAACAGGATCCATGCGAAAACATATTAATTTAGAGTTTAGATGTTATACCGATTATAGAAAATTTTGAAACACTTTAAATCTCCAACGCAATCCCTCATGGTACTACGTCTCAATGGTATCCACACGAACGCCCCACAAATTGTCGAACGATCTGCAGTTAAAGGAGCCGCAGTACTAGCCACCAAGGATCAAGATTTTTAAACTTTTCTGTCTAGTCTCTCTCTAAGAGCGGCTAGGGTTTTTAAGGTTAATGATTTGTCTTCCCAATATGGCTGATATATCATTAATATATAGATGTAAAAAGGAATTTAATAAAAACCTAATTTAATTAGAAAAGTAAAATCCAAATTTATATATATATATATATATATTATATCTTAATTAAGTCTTACTTAATTAATATACATATATACAAATTATCCTATTAATTTAAATTCATAATTTAAATATCATCAATCATATTGACATATTTAAAACTTTACAATTTAATTTAATTTTCTTTTAATTACGTTCTATGTGTGTGATCCTATAGGTTATTATTACGTTGGCAATAATTTTAAAATCATATTATAAAATTATAAATAGTGAGTGGCATCTAGTAATGCATCACTGTTACCCAAGTAATAATAAGATCGATGATTCGATGCAACCTTTTCGTGACCAATGTTTTAATATAATTTAATCCTTTTAACCTTAACATCCTAGATTAAACTCGAGTCATGGAATGTATCATACTCTTCATAGTTTAATATGAGTTTCCTTGATCAATGAGTAGACTATATGAAACAAATCACTATTTGAACATGGCCACGCATTTCATAATCCTACTCAATCAAGAGGCCTATAGATATCACCCCTACTATATAGGGGGGGTTAAATTCCATCTTGATCACTCATATTCCTCACACGATTCATGATGTACCCAATAATCACCTTTATTGTCCAGCCGATTAAAGGTGACCTTTGATGATATAAAAGTACATAAATTCCCGTGTAGTAATATAGTGATTTCAGGTTGGAGGATCATTACATCATTGTCACTATGAGAATCGCTAATGACACTTTGCATAATGCTCCACGTAGAATTCCCATGGCGGGTCTGTCCAGTACATCGTTCTCCAACATGTACCTATGCATTTACTCAATATCTTATATATTTATGACAAATGAGATTTGGTCATCAGTCAATCCACATACTAGTCTCAATGTATCATTATTGTCCCATCAACAATGATACTCGACTAGAGAATTGTATCACTATTCTAAGGAATTTTATTATGTTAACATTTATATAACGCAGTAAATAAAAGCAGCAATATACTCAGCCATATAGTGATGAACTTTTTAATCCATACAGCTCCTTGGTCGCATGATAGAAGCGAAGAATATACTCAAATTTCTCATTGTAGAATCAACTACTATCTCTTGCTTCGAACTCTTTCAGCTAACAGCACCACTATTAAGGCAAAACACAAAACCTGACTAAGACTTATAGTCATCATTGTTTGTCTGGAAACTAGCATCTGTGTAACTCTTTACTGCAAGTTCATCTTCACCTCCATATACCAAGAATGAATCCTTAGTCCTTTTCTGGTACTTGAGGATATTCTTGATCGTTTGTCCAATGACCTTCACCGTTATTCGATGGTATTTACTAAATCATACTCAAAGCATCTGAGACATCCGAACAAGTATATATCATTGCATACATGAAAGATCTAATTACCGAAGTATAAGGTATCTTTCTCATACGCCTCCTCATCATCTTGTGATTTAGGACATTTGGCCTTAGAGATCTTTACACCATGAGTCATGGGTAAGTGTCCTCTTTTTGTCTCTTGCACGCTGAACCATTTCAGCACTTTATCAATATATGTACTTTGACTTAGGCCGAGCATTTTTCCCGATCTAGCTCGATAGATCCTGATACCTAAAATATAGGTTTCATTGCCCAAATCATTCATGGAGAAACATTTTCCTAATCATATTTTTACATCCCGTATTGAAGGAATTTCATTCCCAATAATTAAAATGTGATCAACATATAATACTAGGAATACAATGTGACTCCCACTAACCTTCTTATATACACAAGGTTCATCTTAATTTTTTATAAAGCCAAACTCTTTGATTGCTTCATCAAATCAAAGATTCCAACTCAAGAGAGGCTTGCTTAAATCCATAAATAGATCGTCTGCGACTTACATACCTTTCCAAAGATCCTTTGAAGTGACAAAACCCTCGGGTTGTGTCATGTACACATCCTCAAGGAGATTTTCGTTAAGGAAAGCGGTTTTGACATCCATCTCTTGATTTAAGTAATCATATAAAGTTTGCAATAGCAAGTAAGCAACTGATGGATTTAACCATTGCCACTAGAGAGAAGGTTTCATCATAGTCAACACCTTGAACTTGTTTGAAAACTTTTGCTATCATTCGGCCTTTTATAGGTTTGTACATTACCATCCATGTTGGTTTTCTTCTTAAAAATCCACTTGCACCCGATTGGTTTAACCCCTTCGGGTGGATCAACTGTAACGCCCCAAAAATTTGGATTTTCCAGAATTTAAGTTTAAAGAATTAATTATTAATAAAATGAATTTTTATTAATAATATTATGTGTTATGTGTTTATTAATCGTTCTAGAATCCAGGATGATTATAAGTCGGGAGGATTCTGGCTACGAGCTAGACTAAGCGATTAAGAATTTTCAAGACGAAAATAAAATTTTCCGAGAACAAAAATATTTCCGGGGAAAAAGACAAAATAGGCACTATTCACTCGACGAAACCTAAGGGGTAGGGTTTGAATAACCTAAGCCTTTTTTAGAGTTCGGTATGTCGAAATAACATTCCGTCGAAAGATTTGACGATAATATATCTTGAAAAGTTAAGTAAGCCGATAAAAGATTTTCTCGAAAAACGCATAGAAATCGGATAAAATAAAAATGACGAAATGTACTGTTATGTATTTTTCATTCATTTAGGGTAAAACGTGAAGGAAAACGCTTAACGCCAAAAAGTGTTTTTCAGTTTTTCGAAAATCCGAAGAATACATAAAAGTTAATCGGTAAAGGAAAGACGAAATATCCAAAAATATTTGGATTCCGAGAATCGTAGTTTTTAAAACTGTCGGATGAAACCCGAAAAACGGAACCACGAAACTTACAGGCTAAGTTTCGTGAATTGTAAGGAGGTTAACTAAGGAGGTGGAAGTAGTAGTCTTAAGTGTTAAGTAAACTTAAGTGTTAAGCAAACTTAAAGGCTAAGTAGACTTAAGTGTTACGTAAAGTTAAGGAGTAAGTTAACTTAGTCCCTAAGTCATGAATAGTAAGGAGGTTAAGTGGGTGAAATGACTAAAATACCCTTAGCTTGGATTTTCTATAATTAGGAAGCTAGCTTTCATTTGTATGAGATTTTTAAAATTGTTCAACCATTTGAGAGAGAGAGAGATATTTCGGATGAGAGAGAAGAGGAAAAGGAGGAGGAAAAGTTTCTCATGAACAAACTTTGTCTGACGGAAGGAGATTAAATGAGAACGGTAATCTAAAACCTAGTCTTTTATAAATTTTCTTTAGGTTTTTATGTTTAGAAACATAACTTAATGAAGATAAGAAGTAGATGATGTTAGGAATGATTTCATATGGTTGAAATCATGAGAAATAATGAAAATATGAATTTGAAGTTTAGTAAATAAATTTCTTAAGGAAGTATAAGATTCGTAATGAATTAGAGCGATCTGAGTTGATTATATCAATAAGTAAGTGTAATAAGTAAGGAATAATGTTCTATAACATCAAATTCCAATAAAAAGTGAAATCATAATCCAAAATATCGATTAAAATGAAGAACGAACGAAGAACACGAAGAACATGCGAAGAACACGAAGAACGTTGTTGATGGACAAATTTAAAACCATAATAGAATAATTGTTATTGATGGACAAGTTTAAAACCATCGCGTATAAGTTAAATGCTTGTTGCTTGGTTAGGAACGGTAGAAACGTTCATGAAGAACGGATTAAAACTTAGCTATAACGAAGTTATGGCGAAAATTTAGTAAAAGACAAACGAGAATTAGAAAGTTAGTAAAATGAACTCGAACGTGTAGGGTTTCATAAGAATGTAAGAAAATGTTGAAAAAGTGAGTCGTGGACTCAAGAACGATCGAATTCCGAGTTCGGATGACCGAATTACGGACGAACAAACAAAGAGCGTTAAAAACGTAAATTGAACGAAAGGTGAAGATCAAGCAAAATGAATGGCATGTTAATGGATTCAGAACAAAGTTCTATCCTGAGGTATTAAAGTACGTAAGATAAGGAAGAGAATGGCTTTGGAATGACCTCATTCCGAGTTATAACGAATAAGTTATGAGATCGAGAAGTAAGCGTCTCAAATTTGATTTAACACTTAGAAGAAAAATTCAAGAATTAGGGCTTGGCGCCACGCCAACCATGCCATATATAAGGTGGCATGTATGGCCCGGACACTGTGAGGGCTGAGTCTTGCAAACTTCATGTGCATGACACGAGAGATAGAAGGAAGAGTGGCAGCCAAGCATGGCTGGATGTCTGCAAAGAAGAAGAGCTTTTAACTGCTCAACTCTTGGAGAAACGTACGGGAAGATAAAGAACATAATGTTCAACTAAGATAACACTTTATCAAGTGAATTAAACCTTTAGTACAGGTTGAATGAAATGGTCAA
Organism: Panax quinquefolius; assembly: GCA_020205615.1. Lineage (NCBI taxonomy): Eukaryota > Viridiplantae > Streptophyta > Magnoliopsida > Apiales > Araliaceae > Panax > Panax quinquefolius. The sequence goes on along the minus strand of JAINUW010000428.1, from coordinate 114,152 downwards.
AAGAGATTAAAAGGCAAAAAAAATATTTAAAACGCGAGTTACATAACTTATGTCCAGGGGATAGTAGTCGCATGATGAGCGAGCGTGAGGGGTTGCTCGGGTTGTGATTCCTTAGATGTTGAAGCGACGAGGGTAATGAATAACATTTTGATGTTATGTCATGATAGTGAGAGATAAGTTTGAAGCGTTTAGGCGCCGTATGCATGCAACTATTTGTTATGGTAAGCAGTGGTCTTAGCATACAGCGAACTGTATGGCTTCGACATTAAAGAAGAATAACGAATGGTATTAAGAAAGCCGTAATGAATGGTAATAAGATTAATGGAAGCCGAATGTGAGTCGGATAAGAACGTTAGAATAAAATGTATGCATTGAACACTTTAACCGACGTGAAGGTTAAGGGTACGCAAATATTAAACAGATATAACCTACACCCCGTGTATGGTTTGACCGTAAGATAATGACGATCAATGTTTAAATCGTGAACGGTAAAGAAGTTGAATTAAAGATAATAACGTTTAACGTAACAAAGCCGAGTTAAGGATTAAAGGGAATGATCATTCTGAGCATACAAAAGATTGTATGACTTAGATGATAAAGAGTGAATACGAAGGCATAGCATTTATTTGCCAGGAAGCCATAAAGAATGAGAAATTAACTTAACGAAGATTATAGTTTAATAGTTTGGATAAGTCAAGATAAGTAAGTTATAGTACAATCGTAACCTTTGATGGTTGACATATGGGAGCTGGGCTAAACAATTCCTTCAGAGAGCGAAGGTATATACGAAACTGGCAACCGATCTAACTCACTATTATGGGCAGTGTAGATGAGATGGGAGCTTGTTTGTTGGTTGTTTGTGGGAAACCACTTAGAGTACCATATGGACTACTAGCGAGAAGAAGCGATGTGTGTTAAGTCTTAGAAAGTAATAAGAAGAAGATAAGATGTAAAACATCAAAGATGATGAACGTATAAGTAAGACATCTCTGTATGTCATGAAGCCATAGAACGGTAGTGAAAGTGGTCGCGTAAACTTACGTTGCAAGAACGCGAACCCTAAGAAGTAAAGTTAAGTAAACTAATGCATAAGTCAAAGATGTATGACTAATTAGTGTATGTGTTGTTTTTCTTATGTGCTACATAGGAACTGGAATGAAGCGATTCAACGTAAGTACGTGGTAGGTGTAAGGCAAGTTTCCTAACTTCATTCATAGTTCAAATGAATGCTAGTTTTTAAACTTCTCGGATGTTGAACTTGAGAAGTTAAAATACATATGTGCTAATGTGTGATATTTGTACAAGGTGGTAGAACGTATGAGGCCTTGAGCCACAATGTGAACACTTCGGTGTTTCTATGAGATGAACTGTTTTGTGATTTAACTGTTCAATAAGAGAATGCTCTGTTCATACATGATCCGTTATTGTTAAGTATGTGCTAATGATTCTAGCCAGACATAATGTGTATGAAAAAGGTAGAGGAATGAAAGTATTTCAAAGTGAAAATGACTGATGTTTTAAAATGATAGGAATCAAGACTATTCCTATTATTAAAGCTACTTCATAACCTTTGTTCGGTTATCGAAGTCTTAAAAGAATGTTTTAATTCTTGAAGATGTTTGTTCTCTGTGATGACTTGCTTGGGCAATTGAATGCTCACACTTGCTTTTAAATGAAAAACATTTTCAGCGAACGATGTTAGAAGAACTTAAGGATCCCGTAAAGATCAAGATGACGGTATCCAGATGAGGTGCTATTCAGGATGTGAATAAGCAAGAAGATCAAGTGAAAATTTATAATATAGGGAGATGAAATTGAGCTATAGACTAGTTTAAGGAACTGTTATGTATCCTTGGTGGTGGATAAAAGTCACTCTTGTAAGATGAAATGAATAATGTATTTATCATTATTTGAAATGAAAAAGGTTATAAGGTTTCCAGAACCTGGGATTTGAGAGTATATGTTGTTATATTTAGCTATATAATGATGTATGTTTGGAAGAAGATGTGATCGTGATGTACGGAATCCAGGTGTGAAGATAGACCGGATTTTGGGGCGTCACATCAACCAAAGTCAATACTTGTTGAGTATACATGGAGTCAATCTCAGATTTCATAGCTTTAAGCCGTTTCTCAGAATCTGGTCCATTCATAGCTTCTTGGTAGGAAGTAGGCTCATCTTGATCTATGAGCATCACATCATCATTTTGAGTCACAAGATATCCATAATATCTCTCAGGCTCTTGGCGTGTCCTACCAGATCTATGAATGCCTTGTGTAGTTTGACCAGGTTCACTTTCCATAATATTTTATGGTTCCTGCTCACGTTCTAACTCAAGTTCAATGATATTTTGTGGTTCTTGAATTTCTTTGAGTTCTACTTTCCTCCCACTATTTTCTTTAGAGACAAATTCTCTTTCTAGAAAAATTCATGTTCGAGAAACAAACACTTTGTTCTCAGAAGATTTGAAGAAATAATACCCTTTTGTTTCCTTTGGGTATCCCATAAAATTACATTTGTCAGATTTGGGTCCGAGCTTGTCAAAATCCAGACATTTTACAAATGCCTCGCAACCCCAAATCTTCATGAACGACATACTAAGATGTTTTCCAGTCCACATCTCATATGGTGTCTTCTGAACCATCTTTGTAGGAACACAGTTAAGTGTGAATGTAGTTATTTCTAGTGCATGACCCCAGAAGGTTATTGGAAGATCTGCATAACTCATCATTGATCGTACCATGTCCAACAAGGTGCGATTCCTCCTCTCAGACACATCATTCCATTGTGGTGTTCCAGGTGGAGTGAGCTGTGATATAATACCACACTCTTTTAGATGGTCATTAAAGTCTTGGCTTAAGTATTCACCTCCTCAATCAGATCAAAAGGCTTTTATGCTTTTGCCAAATTGGTTTTGAACTTCATTCTTGAATTCCTTGAACTTTTCAAAGGATTCATATTTGTGTCCCATAAGATACACATATCCATATCTACTAAAGTCGTCAGTAAATGTAATGAAGTAATAAAACCTACCTCTTGCTAACGAACTCATGGGTCCACATACATCACTATGTATAAGTCCCAATACATCGCTAGCCCGTTCATTGTGTCCAGTGAAAGGGGCTTTAGTCATCTTTCCTAATAAACAAGACTCGCATTTCTTATATGATTCAAAATCAAATGAATCCAAAACCCCATCTTTATAGAGTTTAGATATGCATTTCTCATTTATATGGCCTAAACGACAGTGCCAGAGATACGTCGGATTTGAATCATTTGATTTAAATCATTTTGTATTTATATTATAGATAGGCATTTCTAAATCAAGAATATAAAGACCATTAAACAATTGTGCAACACCACAGCATATTTCATTTAAGTAAAACGAATAACGATTGTTCTTTATTAAAAATGAAAAACCTTTCTTGTCCAAAAAAGAAATAGAAATAATATTTTTGCTTATAGTAGGCACAAAATAACAATCCTCTAATTCTTATACTAGCCTAGTGGGAAAAGATAAATGATAAGTTCCTACGGCTAGTGCAACAACTTTTGCTCCATTCCCAACTCGTAGGTCAACCTCTCCTTTTGCCAAAGTCCTAATCCTTCGGAGTTTCTGCACATTAACACAAATGTGAGAACCACATCTAATATCCAATAACCATGATGTAGAAGTAGACAAGTTAACTTCTATAATATATATACCTGAATCAGAAGTCACACTTCCTTTCTTTTTCTTCACTTCTTCCAAATAAGCATGATAATTCCTCTTCTAGTGTCCAGGTTTTCCACAGAAGTGACAATCACCTTCTTTAGCCACCCCACCTTTAGGTTTTAAACCCTGTTTGGTTTTGGAATTTTGTTTGACACCAGATTTAGATCCTATCTTCTTCTTGCCTTTCCAAATTCCCTTAGCATTCCCCTTTTGCACCATCATTATGGGAGCGGGTCCTGCCTTTTTCTTGTTATTCTCGGTAGTTCTTAACATGCTCAACAACTTAATAAGGGGTTTCTCAATTTCATTCATGAGATAATTCATAACAAATTGAGAGTAGCTGTTGTTCAAAGATTGCAAAACAAGATCAGTTTGGGCTTCTAGAGTAATTAGAAAACCCAACCTATTAATGTACTCAATATACCCAATCATTTTCAGCACATCTGGACCAACTGGATCATGTTCACCCATCTTGTAATGATACAACGCTTTGCTTGTATCATACCTCTCCTGTCGAGCATACCCTTCGAATAACTTCTTGAGATGCTCGATCATCTCATAAGCATCCATTAACTCATGATGCTTCTGAAGCTCAGTGTTCATAGTTGCTAGCATGAGACAACTCACATCCAGAGCATCATCTTGATGCTTCTTGTAAGCATTATGCTTTGCACGTGGTGCAGTGTTAGCTGATGCTGCAGGAATGGGCCCATCAAGGACATATATCTTGCGCTCTTGTTTGAGGACAATCCTCAAGTTCCTATTCCAGTCTAGGAAATTAATTCCACTCAGCTTTTCCTTTTGAAGGACTGATCGTAGTGAAAGACTATTTGTGTTGTTGTTGTTTGCCATTGATATCTACAATTTATAAGTGCAAAAATAATAAGTGAAATTGCAAAGTTTATGATATTATGTAATTGATAATATTATATTCAAAATATGCCTCCCACTATTTTATTCAAATTAATAGCCCTCACCATTAATTCGGGAAGCATTTTCTATTAAATCTTTCTAGTGAGCCAAGATCTATATTTCATTATACCTTAAGTTAGCTTTGGCTAATCTCTCAAAGCGCAATTATTTAGGTAGATAACCCTTTGTCAATTATATTATATATAACTCTTGTATAGTTTGGTAAACAACATTTGTTTCTAGTCCATCTAATGGTACCCACCAAACTCCATGCCTCTAAGTACACAATCCTATTGAGATAACTTAGTTAAGTCAGGCCCAATGATTTTAATAGTTTGGATATCACAATTATCCTATCACATCTTACCAAGATAAATAGGGTACTTTTCTTTAGAAAACCTACATCTACCGATCAAGGTCTTGATGAGTGTTATTCATTGGAAGGCATCTGATTTAGACTTAATATTTTAATGATGGATTTTATTAATTAATTTAGATCTCACCAATTTTTAATCTTATTAAGCATGCACATTATTTATCATATCATATCGAATACAAGCATAAATAAAGTGAAAAATTAAATGTGTCACAGTTATTGCCCAATCCACTGTCAATCTTTTCAAGCTAATGAAAGATTGAAGGTCAATCTAAGGTGGCAAAAGATCTTCAAAATAGAAGCTTCCTTGGATCTTTCTCATGCATGTACCTCCCCTCCATTATCATCTTTCCATCGTGTTCTTCATCTTGTCATCTTCATCGATTATAGATTATTACATGACATAAAGAAATCTCGAGATACATTCGAGGGGATTTAGATGAGAAGAGAATGTTACATCGGAATTTATAGAAAGGCATGGCATGCAATCCGTATTTCAAAAACAAAAAACCACTAACCTATGGGTCAAATGGGCCATAACTGTGCACCATGCAAATCACAAAAGCACATAACAGTGTATATATAATTAAAGAAAACTATAGATAAAATATTAGGGTCACGACCATATATATAAATATGCTTCTAACGGGGTCTAAGGGGTCTCCCCCTTGACAGTCTCCGATCGTGGCGGGGGTCTGCGGCGCCCTAAATTTTTTTTTTTTTTCGAACTATAATCTGTATTGTAGATTTTTCCATACGAATCTCTGAAATAATTCCAGAATCATATCAAATCCTCCATAACACTCATAATAACAATACACCCAAAACATATCATATATGTCCAGTTTCGATTAATCATATTAAATTTAATCTTCATGTTTCTAATCCAATTAGAACAGAAGTTGTATTGTTATTCCACCTTTTAAAATATGATTAATAGAACATCATATACATACATATATATTGTCGACGTTGGGATTTTTATTTGTCCCTTTTCGTTACTTTTTCTTTGGTGTTCTCATGTTATGTGAGATTTGTTTGAAAAAACAAGTGAAAAAGGTCCGACATGTATAATGTCTACGATTTGACTTTCAGAGTCGCTAGTTGGTGTTTTTAACTGGTTGCACCAATGAAACCAAGAAAAGGTTTGCACATTGACCCAGTGATGTGACACTGTTAAAAGGGTCTGTGAAACTGAGATTCATTTGGGTTCGGGGGCTTGATTATGCGGAGGGAAGGTGTTAGGCACCCCCCGACATCCGTGTTGCCACGGTGACCGCCACTTTTCAAGAAACTGTTATATGAATGTGTGTGTGTGTGTGTGGATCAATGTGAAATTATTTAGAAGTAGTGTGAGGCCTCATTCGCACATATATACAAATGGTTTGAATTTATACAAAAATTCAATTTTAAGCAAGATATAGCAATGAGGTTTTATAAAAGAGGTTTTTCAAACCCTGTGCTCAATAGTAATTAAGACCTTTTTATACTTCCATTTTATTATTAAATGTTAGAAACTTTTTTCTTTTATTTTTAGAGATGCGAGGCATCTTGAGAAAATAATATCTGATAGTCTTAGAACTCCTCATGGGCATGAAAGCCATCTAAGGAAATTCGGACAGCGTAAATAATGTACAAGCTTCTTACAGCTGAAAATGTCCAACACGTAAACCGAATCTAAATTCAGTAGACTGAATCTGTGATCACATGACTCCTATGCTCACATGATGCCGCCATTTATATGAAAAGCTGTAAGTTGTTATATATATAAAAGCTGTAAATATATATATACAGACATGATCAACCACCACGAAGCACCTCCATGGGGGATCAGAAATATAAATATATAAAAGTGGTAAATATATACATATGGACATGATCAACCACCACGAAGCACCTCCATGGGGGATCGAAATGTAAATAAAGCAATAAATCGATCAACCGCCACGAAGTAAACTCAAAGGGACTAAATGTAAAGAAAGCGATAAGACGATCAACCACCACGAAGTAAACTCAAAGTGACGAAATGTAAATAAAGCGGTAAAAAAGGCCACGAAGTAAACTCCAGTGCTGACGAAATGTAAATATATATATATATATATATATATATAAGTAAATGCTCCATACATAAGTTCAGGCTCAATCGAGGCATAACTCGATAATGTTAGTCCATATATAAATATATACATATATAAGTATATATATATATAGACAGAAAAATGAAAACTATGGACCGAAGTCTGGGCATACGCACAAAACACGACTCTCAATCTGAAGAATAATGTGTGCAAAGATGAAGAGAAAGGCTTTATAGAGTGTGAGAAGGCTTACAAGTGAGAACATGATGTGAAGCTTCTATGACTCTGAATGTATAAACACTCAGCTCCCGCCGGTAAAAATATAGCTATATGTGAGCTAACAGGTGTTTAAAATGAGAAAGCACTCAAGATGGGGTGCGTATAGAGCAAATTGGACAAGGCTTCCTCGCTCTTTCCTTTTTAAAATGGTCACCCCAATCCTTCTATTTATAGAGTGGGGAGCCACAGGTGTACCTGCGGCAGCCACAGATGCACTTGCGGCTACCCGAGCAGCCCCGGGCTTCGTGGGTCCTGTCGTCTCGAAGTACGTGCCCTGTGATATCTGCCCAAACTTGTAGAACTTCAATCTGAGCATCCAAACGAGGTGTACAAGTCCTTTTACGGACTGCTTTTGTCGAGAATTAGGCAATGACATGGGATTAGAGGTTGTACGAATTCAGGAAGAGGGGACCATGCCCATGGTCTTCAAGTTTCAAATTTTATCCGGTGTGCTACCACGCGTAATTGTCACTCGGGATTTGAACTCCTTAGCTCTTGTGGGACATTGACATGTAGAAATGAATGTATGATGTATGAAGTGTTGAGATGGTAAGATGATGATGTTGAGGTGGTAAGATGATGATTTTGTGGTTCCTCAGATTGACTATCTCGAATTGGGGTCATGGTGAGCGTTTGCTCGGGGTTACATCTTTGAGATTGGACTCACTGCAAGTGTTTGAATTAGATTGAAGGTCACTTGTATTTATGCATGTCTTCCGGTTATCGCTAGCTACGGGTCTTTGGTTTGAGTGCCTCGAAGAGAATATCTCGAGATTGAAGAAATTTGAAACAAGCATTTTTTTATCGCGATTTTTGAAAAATTTCTAAAATGGAAATAAATATTTTTCGAGAAATTTTTTTAAAAACACTATTCATCGATTTCTGCTCGGAAATTATTTTTGAACTTCCGAGAAATACATAACGTTATAATATCGAGGTGAGATCGATTATGTAATAATAACCTAAGTATGGAAAACATAATATTTTGCATGCGGACTTAATTTGGGAACGTTAGGTTATTAAGCGTTAAAGGAAGAGAGTTATGATTATATAATGTGTATACATTATATGAAAGTAAAGAATGTAAGTATAATACCATGTGTTGTACTATTATGTATGAAGAATGAGGTAACGTATATTACGAATGAATATACGAGTAAGTATATGAAGATTATACGTGGGGTATAAAGGTTAAGTTATATAATTTAAGGTAATGGACTTGTAGGATTGATAGTCTAATATAGAAGTCCAATGTATGTGATCATCAAGCCCAAGTGTTTGATTATCATAAGCCCAAACTATTGTAGCATGAGCCCATTAAGAGAGAAGCTAGATTAATTATCAAAGCCCAATGATTTAGCCATGATCCATGGGTCAAACCAACTAAGAAATGGGTAAGCTGGATGGGCAAAACATAATGTGTGGTGAGCAAGTGAAGTGATGAGCACACAATGAATAAAGAAGGAGGTGGATGATTGGAGGAGGTGGAAATGAGGAGGTGTAATAAGGAGGTGGGTGATTTAATGTCTAAAATGCCCTAACCTTAGTTACCTATAAATACAAGAGCTTCATTTCATTTTGAGGGTTATTATTTTCATCCAACTTTCCTCTCAAATATAAGACACTTATTTGGTAGAGCAAATAAGCACTTTTAAGCCAAAGCTTCTTTTGTTAGATTTCCAAGAAGAAGATGTTAGACTTCAAAGGTAATGATTTTGTGTTCAATATTCTTTCATCTCTATTAGAATAGGTTAATAAGGGAAGTGTTATTAATGAACATGTATGCTAAGATCATGTAATAAGTTAATAAGGAATGAACTTAAGTCGAATAAGTTGAATAAGCAACTTGAACATTAATAAGTTGCTAGAGCCATGAAGAACTTATTATAAGTTGTCATATGATGATTAGTATGTTGATTATAGCATGAGAACTTTGATTGAAGGACTTAAGTTGTTCATAAGTCATGAACATGTAGATTTTTAGTTCATAAGTTGTATAAGTTAATGACTTATGAGAATGAGTCAAAACCTACCTTGTTTATGAGATGGGTTAATAAGTAACTTGTAATGATCTTATGTTGGTTGAAATCCATTTAGAATCATTAAGAATGTAGCTTTGCCGGAATTCACACGATTGGACGATTATCGTCGAATTCGTGAAATTCTCGGAGTGGAAGTCGTATTTTGTGTTTGAAGTTAAAAACATTGGTTTTCGATGGAGACAAGTCATAGTGGTCATTATAGAGTTGCGAACTCGAAAAGGACCAAATTCCGACTTAGAACGAAGAAACGAGTGTTGAACGTTCACGAACGTTTATCGTTTTTGATAAAAATGAACTCATAGGTGAAATTTTAGCAAACAAAGTCAAATAGATAAAATTCTTACATGAACGCGTAGATTATGAAAATTTTGAATCGTAGACTTTTGAACGGACCAATTCGGACTTAAAACAAAGAAATTATGCGTCCGGGAAGTTCGTAAAAATGTAAAAACTGCATAATTGTCTGAGGCACAGAGTACGCGCCGCGGCGCGACTCCAAGCCTAAAAGGCACATGCCACAGCGCGAGGTCGAACCCTTGTACACTGCTAACTCGTGCCACAGCACGAGACATAGAGTAATTCTTGGTGCCGCGGCGCCAGTCCAAGAAATTTGATAGTGAAGAATAGTTTCAATTGTAGAAGAAAAGAGAACTTGTTAGTAATGAATTAAGATGTAATCATAACATGATTAAGACATTGTAAGGTACTTGTAAGACACTAATGCATGTTGATCAAGAGTTAATAATCAATTGAAGATGAGCGGACTGTGAATGACGTAATGAAAGCTGGAAACCCTAAATAACGAATCTAAGTTAGGATTTACATTGAGATGAAGGGTAAGATATAATAGTATACATACTTGATTGTATAATACCTAATGTGGTACGTTATATGATTATGTATTGTAGAATCATAGAGACTTAAAGTGTACGTGTGTTAATCAGTAAGCAGACGCTAAAGGCAAGTATTCTAACCCTTGTTCCAGTTTAGTTGGGACAAGCTTTACAATTCATGTATTCTTTCGCATGAAGTTTTTAACGATGAAGTCTAAAGCCAATTCTTTCGACTAGACTTATATTATGAATCTATCAAGCATGATTAATGTTACCAAGTTATATTGGCATGGTTTTCAATCGAAGACCAAGTATGCTAAAATGTTTTTGTCGTTTAACGACAGGCACGTGAGGTTGCCACAACTTAAACGTACACACGTTTAATGAATGTAGTGTTGATCAACATAGAGTACTATGAGCTGATCACTCAGAAGTGCTCGTAAGCTATGACGGACTTATGGACTTAGTGTAGGGTTGTCCTTTTCAAAAGAACTTATGATATGCTCATAGACTTGAGCCATAATTGTTATTCTACTGAGTATGGTTGTGTAAAACGTTTTGAAGGAAAAGAAGTGCTATTTTGAATTATCGATAGTACTTCGTAACTATTGTTCAGTTATTGAAGATATATGAGTTCTATGTTTCAAGCATGTTGTTTATTAGAATTGTAGTACTTGCTGAGCTAGTCATGCTCACTCTTGCTTGAACCATATGAACATAGCCAAGATCGAGCGGACCGAAGGCTCGAGCAAGGACAAGGGCAAGGCGAAGACGAACCCTTAGATTAATTATGTAATAGTATAGGTGAACGATTGTAATATATTTGATATTATGACAAGAACAAACGAATGGGTTACAAAGAACCTGGGAAATGTAATATTATTTTGGATATATAGAAGTTATATTAGTCCTTTTGTGACTATTCAGGTGAATGAATGAATGAATGAATGGTAGTACCGTGTAGCACCATCTGTCGGGTTGGAAGAGACCCGGATTTGGGGGCGTCACAGGTTGGTATCAAAGCATTAGGTTATAAAACTTAAGGAAGGGAATTAAAAACCTTAAGTCATAACCTTAAGAGGAGTCAAAGAAGTACAAGAAGAAAATAACCTTAGAAAAATGCATTATGATTATGTTATGTGTTTTTATTATTCTACTGACGTGTACTAATCAACTTAATTGTGTTGTATAGATGTCAGGAGTAAACAAGATGTTTATTAGTGATCAAGCCATTAGTGAAGAGTCGGTGAACCAAATAGAGATTTTACCGAACCCTATAGCAGCAGAGCCAGATGTAGTGATTATTGAGTCTGGAGACTCAGAGGAAGCTAACTATATGTCAGTGTTTGACGGGATGATAGAGGAGGAGGTAGAGACAGTCTCCTTTAACCCAGTAGCTATAGTAGCTGAGATAGCTCCTGGGGGGTCGATGATGTCTCTGTTCATGTCAGTGTTGGATAGAAATATCCATTACTGTCAGGAAGTTAAGGAGCTGAAGGCAGAGCTCCAAATTGTTAGAGAGGACAAGACTGATTTTGAGTCCATGTGGGAGCAGGAGCATGATGAACGGATTTTGACTAAGGACAAAGTCCATGATTTAAAGCACGAGGTCTTTGAGCTCAAGGAGGAGCTAAAGACTAAGGTGCAGAAGATAGGGAGAATGTCCTATATCTATAGGAGTTCTCATACGGATTTTCAGCAGAAGGTAGCTGGATATCCTATAGAGGTGGGGCAAACACGACATACTATTAGCCGTGATATTATTGCCGGTCTTACCAAGGAAGATTTCGATAATGCCTTGAGGCAGATGTAGATTAGTGGTATTTAAGGTAGTATGTAAATATTTTGTAACTAGTAGTGACGTAAAGCCCTTTTTGTATAGTAAAGGGTAGTCTTTTGTAAATCCCAATTTTTGGAAATCGATAGCGGGAAAGTAATGTAATCAGCTTAGGCTATGTATGTAACCAATGTAGTGTTATACTACAAGAATTAATATAAAGATCTTTTTATGCAAAGCAATGTGTTATGGATGTTGACGTTATCATTTAATATTAATGATAACTAATAAAGAAGGGAATAATAACGCAATGTGTTTATTGTATCAGTAAAATGTCGCCGAGAAGAGTGCAACGTAATCAAGGTACGAACGTAAATCAACTGGAGGAAGGTCCGGTTAATCCGATGCGAGAGTTTGTTAACTTAATAACCGCCATTTTAATAGAACAGGGGCTAATATCCTCAGAAATCCGAGTAGCAATACGAAGCTACGACCTTTAAGGATTTCAAAAGCGTGGGTCCGCCGGAGTTCAAAGGAACTACGGACCCGATCGAAGCCCAAACGTGGGTTAAGGAAATAGAGAAGGCATTTGTAATTGCAAATGTTGACGAGGCCCAGAAGGTTGCCTTTGCGACCTATATGATGAAGGGAGAGGCCAACTTTTGGTGGGAAGCCAATCGGCTAGGGGTTGGATAAATAGTGAATTTGACGTGGGATAGGTTCAAGGAGATATTCTTTGAGAACTACTTTCCCACGAGCATGCAGGGAAGGATGGAGATGAGGTTTCTCGAGTTGAAACAAGGGGACATGACGGTTCCCCAATATGCTGCCAAGTTCAATGAACTGGCGAGGTTCGCTCCACACCAAGTGGATACTGAGGTGAGGAAGGCGCGACAGTTGAAAGCGGTGGCTTGAAACCCCGGCTCTATAACCATATTTCGGTGTTTCAAAGTACTTCTTTGGAACCGTTTTTGAGAAGGCGATAATCGCCGAAGGTGGTAGTGAGGCGTTGAGCCAATACCACAAAGAAAAGAAGAATAAGGGAAAGGTTGACGGGAGAGTCAAGATTGAGGGAGCCAGTGGAAGTGGCGAGGGTCAGAAGAGGAAGGTATTTAGCTCTGGGAATACCGGAGTGAAGCAAGGAGACCCAAAGAGAAGAATGGAGGCATGCAAGACCTGTGGGAAGACTCACTTAGGAGTCTGTCTCAAGGGGAAGGCCGTCTGCTACAACTGTGGACAGGAGGGTGTCCAAGTCCGAAGAAGAACCATGGATACTTTGTGTGTGGATCAACTGACCACATGGCGAAGAACTGCCCGAAGAAGGGGACGGACGAGAACCGGGGCGCTAATAGCGGTAAGTTAGCTATTAGTGGTCTAGCGCAGCCGGGTAGGTCGATGGGTTGTACCTTTAACATGACAGTCCAAGATGCGGTTGCATCAGGGGACGTCGTCGCAGGTATTATTCTGATCAACGATATTAATGTGTATGTGCTATTTGATTCGGGTGCTACTTGTTCGTTTATAGTATGCGATTTTGCTAGACGATTAGGATTACTTCCCAAAAAGTTGCCTATACCTTAAAATATTAAGGTAGCAAATGAAGAGATAATTCCTGTTGAAAATGTTCATAGGACTTGTTGCGTAGATATACGGGGTTGTAAATTATCGGTAGATTTATTACCAATAAAGTTAGGAGAATTTGATGTAATTCTCGGAATGGATTGGTTAGTAAACCATGGGGCAATTATAGATTGTCAAAAGAAATGTGTGAACATTAAGACGTTAAAACAACCTCGGGTAGTATTTTACGAGAATAGATCGCTGGGACGTTCGTGTTGTTTAACCATGACACAAACTAGGAAATTATTGAGGAAGGGGTGCGTAGGTTATCTGTGCCATGTTGTTGATACCCAGAGAGTGGTAGCAACCATGGAACAAATACCTATAGTGAGAGAATTCGCCGATGTATTTCCGAGTGAATTTCCTGGTCTTCCGCCGGATAGGGAGACAAAATTCGTGATAGACATTGTGCCAGGAGCGGCACCAGTTTCTAGGGCACCGTATCGTATGGCGCCAGTGGAGATGAAGGAGTTGATGGTGCAGTTGCAAGAACTGTTGGATAGGAAGTACATTCAACCGAGTGTCTCGTCGTGGGGAGCACCGGTACTGTTTGTCAAGAAGAAGGATGGATCGTTAAGACTTTGTATCGACTATAGAGAGTTGAACAAGTTAACGATAAAAAATAAATACCCATTGCCCAGGATCGATGATCTCTTTGATCAATTGAAAGGGGCTAAGTATTTTTATAAAATAGATTTAAGAACGGGGTATCATCAGTTGAAGGTTAGGAAGGAGGATGTGCCAAAGACAGCATTTAGGACTCGTTATGGTCATTACGAGTTTTTAGTGATGTCGTTTGGGTTGACAAATGCACCAACTGCATTCATGGATATGATGAATAGAGTGTTCAAACAATACTTGGACAAATTTGTCGTGGTGTTTATAGATGATATTCTAGTCTACTCTAAGATGCCAGAAGATCATGCTGAACACCTAAGATTAGTGTTAGAGACATTAAGGAAGGAGAAGTTGTACACAAAATTCACGAAGTTTGAATTTTGGTTAGAGAAGGTGCAGTTTTCAGGTCATGTCATTGACCATGAGGGGATTTTAGTGGATCCAGCTAAGGTGGAAGCCGTGATGAATTGGGAACAACCAAAAATGCCGACCGAGGTGCGGAGTTTCCTAGGGTTAGCGGGTTACTATCGAAGATTTATCCAGGATTTTTCGAAGATAGCTACTCCATTGACTAACTTAACGAGGAAGACGGTGAAGTACGCGTGGACGGAGAAATGTGAGGATAGTTTTCAGGAATTGAAGAAGAGGTTGAGTGAAGCGCCTGTTTTGTCATTACCCGATAACACAGGAAATTTTATAGTTTATAGCGATGCTTTGCATAGAGGATTTGGTTGCGTTCTCATGCAAAGATGGCAAGGTCATCATTCTTGTATGCATCTAGGCGAGTTGAAGGATTATGAGAAAGTTTATCCTACTCATGATCTCGAATCGCCATGCAGATAGTTTTTGCTCTAAAGATATGGAGACATTATCTTTATGGAGAAAATATGTGAGATATACATGGACCACAAAAAGTCTAAAATATATCTTCACACGTAAGGAGTTGAATATGAGGCGAGGAGATGGTATTTGGAGTTGATAAAGGATTACGATTGTGAAATCTCAGTATCACCCGGGAAAAGCAAATGTAGTTATCGATGCCCTAAGTAGGAAGGGTCGGAAAAAGTTGTCTTTGTTAACGGCTCAAACTGAGTTAATAACAGAGATGGCTAGGATGGAGTTGGAAGTGAAGCTGCCAAGTGAAGCGGGACAAATGTTGTTTGCTGAGGAGATGCAATCTACCATCGTAGAAAGAGTCAAGGAGGTGCAACTCAAAACTGATGAGTGTGACCGTATAAAGGAGCGGCTGACCAATGAAAAGGATAGTAAATACTGTCTTGATAACGAGGGGTTATTGAGATTTGAAGGAAGAATTTGGGTTCAAATGAGACGGGAATTAAAGGAGCACGTTCTCTAAAGAGGCTCATAGTTCAAGGTTTTGATTCATCCCGGTAGCACTAAGATGTATCAAGATCTTGACGAGTTTTTACGGTGGTAGAACATGAAGAGAGAAATAGCCGAATACGTTAGTAGGTGCTTAACTTATCAGAGAGTTAAGGCTGAACATCAACGACCTAGTAGCTTGTTACAGTCATTAGAAATTCCGTAGTGGAAATGGGAGAATATCACGATGGATTTTGTGGTAGGACTTCCGACTACTCAGAAGGGGTATGATGCGATTTTGGAAATAGTGGATCGGTTGACGAAGTCGGCTCACTTTTTGCCAAATAGGGTTAAGTATAACTTAGACCAATTAGCTAGACTTTATATTAAGGAAATAATCTCTAGACATGGAGTGCCAGTATCGATTGTGTCAGATCGTGATCCATGATTCACGTCGAACTTTTGGAGGAGTCTACAAGAGCAGTTGGGAACGCAGTTGAAAATTTGTAGTACAACGTATCATCCATAAACGGATGGATGAGCGCGAGAGACACAATTCGGACGTTAGAAGATATGCTAAGATCTTGCGTCATGGATTTCAAGGGTAGTTGGGATGATCATCTACCATTAGTGGAGTTTGCATATAACAATAGTTATCACGCAAGCATAGGTATGCCACCTAACAAACCTTTGTATGGGAGAAAATGCAGAACGCCACTGTATTGGGATGAGGTAGGAGAAAGCCGAATGTTGGGACCAGAATTGGTGCAACAAATAGCGGATATTGTCAAGAAGATTCGAGATCGTCTTCTAGCATTTCAAGATGATGAAGAAGAAGTTTACGGATCCGCATAGAGAGAATCGAGAGTTTGAAGTAGGTTCGTACGTATTTCTAAAAGTATCTCCCTGGAAAGGAAAGATACGTTTTGGAAAGAAGGGGAAATTAAGTCCGAGGTTTATAGGACCTTTCGAAGTATTAAAACGGGTGGGTGAGGTAGCTTATATGATAGCGTTACCTCCAGACCTAGAACGAATACATAATGTATTTCACGTATCCGTGTTACGTCCCGTATAAGCCGGATTATAAGCACGTGATAGAATATGAGCCTATCCATGTCAAGAAGGACTTAACGTACGAGGAAACGCCGATTCAAATTATCGATAAAAAAGAACAAGTTCTGCGGAATAAAGTCATACCTTCCATGAAGGTGATATGGAAGAACCACGATGCAGAAGAAACAACGTGGGAGTTAGAAGAAATGATGAAAAAGAATTACCCGCATTTATTTGTGTAATTTTTTTCTTTTAAGCGAGATTCTGGGGACAGAATCCTTATAAGGGGGAGAGAGTGTAACACCCCGGAAAATCGAATATTTTGTAATTACTTTTAATAATGAATAAAATAATATTATTTATTATTATTGCGTGTTGAGAAGATGAAGGTCGTTCTATAACCTAGAAATCGTCAGAACGTCGTAGTATTTTAACTACGTGGGAGAATTAAAGTGTTTGAATTTCTAAAATGGAAATAAATGTTTTTCGAGAAATTTTTCGAAAAACACTATTCATCGATTTCTGCTCGGGAATTATTTTTGAACTTCCGAGAAATACGTAAATGTTATAATATCGAGGTGAGATCGATTATGTAATAATAACCTAAGTATGGAAAACATAATATTTCGCATGCGGACTTAATTTGGGAACGTTAGGTTATTAAGCATTAAAGGAAGAGAGTTGTGATTATATAATGTGTATACATTATATGAAAGTAAAGAATGTAAGTATAATACCATGTATTGTACTATTATGTATGAAGAATGAGGTAACGTATATTACGAATTAATATACGAGTAAGTATATGAAGATTATACGTGGGGTATAAAGGTTAAGTTATATAATTTAAGGTAATGGACTTGTAGGATTGATAGTCTAATATAGAAGTCCAATGTATGTGATCATCAAGCCCAAGTGTTTGATTATCATAAGCCCAAACTATTGTAGCATGAGCCCATTAAGAGAGAAGCTAGATTAATTATCAAAGCCCAATGATTTAGCCATGATCCATGGGTCAAACCAAGTAGGAAATGGGTAAGCTTGATGGGCAAACATAATGTGTGGTGAGCAAGTGAAGTGATGAGCACACAATGAATAGTAAGGAGGTGGATGATTGAGGAGGTGGAAATGAGGAGGTGTAATAAGGAGGTGGGTGATTTAATGTCTAAAATGCCCTAACCTTAGAGCTACCTATAAATACAAGAGCTTCATTTCATTTTGAGGGTTATTATTTTCATCCAACTTTCCTCTCAAATATAAGCCACTTATTTGGTAGAGCAAATAAGCACTTTTAAAGCCAAAGCTTCTTTTGTTAGATTTCAAGAAGAAGAAGTTAGACTTCAAAGGTATTGATCTTGTGTTCAATATTCTTTCATCTCTATTAGAATAGGTTGATAAGGGAAGTGTTATTAATGAACATGTATGCTAAGATCATGTAATAAGTTAATAAGGAATGAACTTAAGCCGAATAAGTTGAATAAGCAATTTAACATTAATAAGTTGCTAGAGCCATGAAGAACTTATTATAAGTTGTCATATGATGATTAGTATGTTGATTATAGCATGAGAACTTTGATTGAAGGACTTAAGTTGTTCATAAGTCATGAACATGTAGATTTTTAGTTCATAAGTTGTATAAGTTAATGACTTATGAGAATGAGTCAAAACCTACCTTGTTTATGAGATGGGTTAATAAGTAACTTGTAATGATCTTATGTTGGTTGAAATCCATTTAGAATCATTAAGAATGTAGCTTTGCCGGAATTCACACGATTGGACGATTATCGTCGAATTGGTGAAATTCTCGGAATGGAAGTCGTATTTTGTGTTTGAAGTCGAAAACATTGGTTTTCGATGGAGACAAGTCATATTGGTCATTATAGAGTTGCGGACTCGAAAATGACCGAATTCTGACTTAGAACGAAGAAACGAGCGTTGAACGTTCACGAACGTTTATCGTTTTCGATAAAAATGAACTCATAGGTGAAATTTTAGCAAACGAAGTCAAATAGATAAAATTCTTGCATGAACGCGTAGATTATGAAATTTGTGAACCGTAGGCTTTTGAACGGACCAATTCGGACTTAAAACGAAGAAGTTATGCGTCCGGGAAGTTCGTAAAATTTAAAAAGCGCATAATTATTCGAGGCACGAGTCGGCCATGCAGCGACTCAAACCTAAAAGGCCCATACCAAGACATGAGGTCGAACCCTTATACTGCTCGCTAACTCGTCTTGCAGTGCAGACAGACACGAAGTAATTCTTGGCCGCCACAAGGCCATCCCAAGTTAGGTTTGTAATATTCAAGAAGCAATCAAATTGCAAAATTAATGCTGAGCGTGTAAAATCGAGTTTAAAAATTTTACAAACCATATACGGGATCACCCTTTATGCATAATTATTAATTAAACGAAAAGATAAAGAATAAAATCATACCCTTGAAGATCGAGCTTCCTCAGGTACAAGTTCACCTCCAATCCTTTTCGCGTTCAACTTGAATCCACCGGGTTTGGTTCCTTCCTTTGATCAACGTTAGCCACCCAAATGTTTGGCCTCTGGGGTGATCCACCAAGGAAGAAAAAAATTCAAGAAGATGGGTGGTTGGCTAAACCCTAGTTTTTCTATCTCTATAGAAAAGGTGTACTCTCCCAACAATTGGAATTATTACGTATATGTTGAAAAAATCAACAACCCCACCCACCCACCCATAATAAGACTCCTCTTATTTATAGATGTGGGCAACCCACCTTAACAATTAAGGAATTGGGTTTTATTTAATTAATTAAATTCTTTTAATTAATTAAGCTCCCTAATCTTATTAGGGATAATTAATTAAACTCCTTTAACTAATTTTCCTTCCTAATCCAATTAGGAATAAATGAGAGTACTTATATTAAATTAATTCCTAAACTCTTTTAGAAATTAAAATAATAATAATTGTAATAATATTAATAAGACTCCTCTTATTAATTTATATTTAATATTTCTAAAATATTAAATAATAAATATTAAGCTATTTAATTTATTCTATCACCATAGATTAAATTAAATATACTTAACATATTATTACGATTATGCCATTAACTTCTTAAATAATTATTCTTCCTTTTATGGTGTGACCCTTTAGGTTCTCCATATTAAACCGGTTGTGAATAAATCAATTAGAACAATTCTAATCTTATTTAAATAAATAAATTAAACAATTAATTTATTTAAATAAATAATATTTATTCTACAATAGGGATAAGCCTCCTAGCGATCAACGACTTTCCGATATAATATAGATTTCAACATTAATCATTAAAGAACCTTTGAGTAAATAGTTACTGTAATGCAATTCAATCCTTCCACCATACTGATGTCCCAATTAAATATAAGACATGGAATTCTTTCAAGAGTCTTATTTTATTTAATTATATGTATTTCGATCCTTAAATGCACAACTCAAATAATGCAAATTAGAAACTCCTTTCTAATTTCATTACGCTTGTTAACCAGGACTCTTGGGTTGTCATTTATCGAATCACATAGGACATTTCTCTTCTTTTATTAGAAGTGGTAGATTCTTTATTGATCATACATTATCTCCATGTACAACTTATTATACCCAAGCATACCCTTTGATATACCCTAAGGGTCTTAAGGAATAAGTCAAAGTATAACTCATCATACACAAGATACTATGATGATCTCAAGTCCAAGGATTACTTGTACTACTATCACTACTGAGAATTCCTATTGACGAGCAAATAAAACTCCATTAGGTATTCCTTAGCGAGCCACGCGTTCGATGAACTTATTCTCTAATAAGCACCTACATACTTGCTTTAGTGTCTCCACACAAATGATCATGAGATCAATCATCCTCATCCAATGAGCAAAGCAACGTATGTACCAATCTATCCGGATTCACTAATCCCCAATTTAGTAATCCAATGATTGGGAACTATTTTAGTTTTAAGCTTTCTAAGAATTTAGATCTCATTAGAATGATCATCATCATTATTCTAAAAGCATTGCTTAAAACTATGGGTTTATCACATATTATAAAACAACATCATGTAGATAATTAAAAGCCTTTAATAAATTAATACTTTTTATTAATAAATGAATAAGATTGTTACAAAGTATATGCTTTATCATCAAACATGATTGGCTTGTGTGCATACTACTTTCAATCTCCCACTTGCACTAAAAAGCAATCGTCATGGTATCTTATACTCTTCTTCTCTAAGTGACGATTATCCTGCTTGTTGGATAAGCTTTAGTTAATGGATATGTAATGTTGTTCATGAGAGTCCACTATCTCTATAGTGATTTCCCATCTTTCAATGATTCTAATAATCAAATGAAAGTGCCACAACACATGTTTAGATCCAAGATGAGACTTAGGAACTATTCCTAGTTACGTAATGAACTTTTAATCCAAACAATCAACTTGCGACTTCATTTATAGCTATATACTTTGTCTTTATCACTAAACCAACAACTCTTTCTTTGTTTGGAACCTTTCGATTCAACGCACCACTTTGTTCAAGATAACCCTTTACCTTAAAGTGGATTTTTACGTCATCTTGATGCATCTGAAAAACTTGAGTGCATTAAGCCCTCTAGTTTTAATTTAGACCCACCATGAATATGATCACATCCTTAGTGTCTTGGGTTAAGCACTTTAAGATGTTTTCAGCGACTCATAGTGAACTTCTCCATAATATGGTGATCGACATCGGGTCTCGTATATTTCATTGCATACATGATTGTCACTCATGCGACCTCTCTTTTTTGAGTCTGTGGGGACTATTAAGAGATACACTCCATAGCTCATCGACATGAGACATCTCTTGGAGTTTGCCATGCTAAACGACTTTAGCATCAAATGAATATCGTTCCTTGGGTTAAGTCGAGCATCCTCTTAAATCTATCTATATAGATTTATATCCCCAATTAAGATACTCTTCCCAATCATTCATGGAGGAATGTTTAGACAACTTTATCTTTCTTGATTGTAGCATTGGTATGTCATTCCTTATCCGTAGTATATCAACATATAATACTAGGAATGTCAATGCTCCCAATGACCCTTTTGTACACACTAGGTTCATTCTTATTTTTGATAAAATCAAACTCTTTTGATTGTTTCATCAAAACGAATGTTCCATTTTTGAGAAACTTTTGTCCATTTCTCTCACAGTGTCTAAACTCTTACCTCATCGTATGTAACTGGATCATCATCTTCTATGATGCGTACCTCATCATCATCATCATCCATGATGAATCCATACCTCCTAGGTATCTTCAGTACTATTCCAGATTTATGATTCGGTTGTGGTACAATAGGTCTATCTACAGGTTCCTCTTATTTGACTTATAGTGTTTTGTGGTTCTTGAACTCTTCAAGATCTATTATCCTCCACTAGCCCTTTTAATGATAAACACCTTTATCTTAGAAGGCGTGTGTTTCGTAACAAACACCTTTTGCTAAGTAGGATTATAGAACATATACCCTAAACTTACTTTAGGATGTCCCACAAATCGACACTTGTCAAATCTTGTCCCAAGCTTATCCTTTGAAACCTTTTCACATAAGTTGGACAACCCTTATCTTAACATACTTAAGATTAGGAATCCTCCACATCCATAACTTTTATGGAGTCTTGGGGCGGGATTTTGAGGTTACCTTTTTCGTGAATATCACGACCATTTCTAGGACATTATCCCGAAGGATCTTTTTGAATGTCGGTAAAATCATTATGGACCGCACCATGTCCAACAAGTACGATTTTTTTCATTCGAGATACATCAATCAATTATTATGTATCGGGATGTGTCCATTATGAGAAAACCATTTGAGATGATCTAGAAACTTATTGCACAAGTATTTATTCCTTGATCTAATCAAAGAATCTTAATACTCTGCCAATTTGTTTCACTTCTGAATTCTTTGAACCTTTCAAATAATTCACACTTGTATTTTAACAAATACACACATTCAACTCTTTGAATGATCATCTCTTTTTCTTATACTAATTTGTTCAATATGCAAAATTATTTTCATGTAAGTCAAGTATACAAAATTTATTAAGTAATATTCGATTCTATACAAAACATTATTATTATAAATAGAACAACAATTGTTCTTAATTATAATACCAAAGATTTCATTGTCCAACAATAAAATGGAAATAATATTTTAACAAGAACTGGAATACAATAACAACTTATTGACTTAATAGATTTGCCCGTAGGCATTGCTAAACTATAAGTTTCTATAGCTAATGCAGCAACCTTTGCTTCATTTTCCACACATAGGATTACTTATATTTGTTTAACTTTCTACTTACTGCTTGGTCCTTCATAAATCTATATTTATGATAACCAAAAGTCGGTATCCAATACCCAAGTAGAACCTTGACTTAAAAAAAATTTATTTCAATCATGAACAAAAAGCGTATTTATAACAAAAACTTTCACTAAGCTTCTTTGGTTAGCCTCTGCAAGATGCTTCTCGCAGATTTCTTTCCGGTGTCGGGCTTATTGCGGTGGAAGCAAACTCCTTTGCTATCCGTATCGATTTTGTTCTTATTATCCTTTGTTTATGCCTTTCTATTTACCTTCTTTGAATCGTTCTTCTTTTGAAAGATCCTTTGGCCCCTACCGATAAGACTTGGTCTTTCTTGGTTGGAAAGTGACTCTCAACATTTTTCAACATGTTAAGCAAATCGGTGGTGATATCTAGCTTGTTCATATGAAAAATTCACAACAATTG
Organism: Panax quinquefolius; assembly: GCA_020205615.1. Lineage (NCBI taxonomy): Eukaryota > Viridiplantae > Streptophyta > Magnoliopsida > Apiales > Araliaceae > Panax > Panax quinquefolius. The sequence goes on along the minus strand of JAINUW010000428.1, from coordinate 90,760 downwards.
TGAAAGGAGTCCGGGAGTGAGTGCAAGATCAAATCTTGGCTCAACTCTCCATCCATGACAAAACTAGTTGTCTAATTGATCAATCAAATTGATTATGTTAAGAACTTTTTATGCATACTATAGTGCCATTGGCCATTCTAGATCGGAAGAGCTCCTTAGATATCTCGATATCTATCGGTCCTACTTTCCTCACCATCAACTACTTGATGTGCGGGAATATAGTAGTAGAGCATCCATAGTTTCATCTTGTGGCTGAAGCTCGTTACTCGTGGATGCGAGCATGATGCATTGAGCCAATTGTGTGCATCATCTTGCCACTTTCTAAAAGTAGCAATCTCTTCCTCGGAGGCATTATGCGCAACCATTGCGAGGATAGGCGTATTAAGGACATAAGATAGCTTTTCATTATGAGAACTATTCTCAAATTCCTTAACCAATCCGTTTAATTGATTCCGTTAATTTAGCATCTAATATGCTTGTGATGATAGTAATTTTAGACATTGTAAAATTACGTAAATGAATTTGTAATTAACAACATTTTAACATACATTCTTTTATTAATTACCAAAATAAATTAGGTCTTGTTTTAAATTGGTATCTCCCACTATTTTCTTCAAACTATATTACCCTCACTTATATAGTTAAATAAAATCTAATTAAAGATTTGCTAGTGAGAATAAGGATCCCATTTCAAATGTATATAGCCTTGTGGTGACACAACAAACTATATATAAATAAATAGGTAGACAACTTTTGTCAATTACATCAACTATGCAACTCCTTGTATTTTGCCTCTTAGATTATTTTGATCAGTGGTGGCACATCCAGAATCAAAATTATCCAAGTTAAGTCCAACCTAGCACTCCATATATTCAAAAAGAAAAATATCATCCTTGTGGTGACACAACAAAACAATATTGTTCAATTTTCTTTATAAGCATCAAATGTGATAAATTAACATCTTAAATACTTAATACTTGCCTTGTGGTGACACAACAAACTCATATTAAATATTTAATACTCTATTAATTTTATCATGCTAGAAAGCGACGTTCGATATTCCAAATATCTTTGAGCGCTTAGGACTTAATATAAAAATTGAGGGGTTTTGTTATTAATTTGTCTCATCTTGTTTAGCGCATGCATATATATATATATATAAAATACGCGTCGTATTAATGAACATCGAAAGCATGTTTGCATAATATATAATATATATAGTATAAGCATGCACATATAGAATACTATATTCTACGGATTGATTATGGACTTTTATTCTAGTTTGGTTCACTAGAGCCACCAAGTGAACCAAAAATTCAAACCCCAGGGTGCAAGAAATAATATTTAAATATAACTATTACATTTAAACTTGGGCTCCATTACAAAAGCGGGTCTTCAGCGCTCCTTGCTCCTTGATCTCTAATTTTCAAAATTAATTCTAACTATTCCTATTACAAAACTATTTAAAATAAATAGAAACCTTGATCGTGATCGAGGGAAATACATAGGAGGAGATAGAATTTACATTAAGAAAAATTAGAGAAGGCGAAAGTCTGTGAGACCCCATTTAATAAAACCCATACATTCATGCATCCAACTAAAATAAAATCCAATCGCATTGGTCAATAGTCCATAATCAATCCCATTTATTATCATACACATCATCATATGCATCGATAAATAACATTCATCTTATGAATAATAAACATTTAATATATATATATATTGATATCATTTAATGGGCAAAATTTAGTTAGTATAAAATCTAATTTTGAATCAAAATAAACTCCTTTATTTTAATCCAAATTTAAATCAAAATAAAACTATTTTATTTTAATTTATCCAATTTTGAATAAAATAAACTATTTTATTTTAATCAAAATCTTTAATCAAAAATAAACTCCTTTATTTTAATTAATTATGGAATCGATTCAATTCCATATAAAAAAAAATCTTTAATTAAAATAAACTCTTTTATTTTAATTAATTATGAATCCAATTCCATGTAAAAAAAAAAAAAATTTATTAAAGGAAACACGGATAATTTTTTTTCTATTTCAAAATAAAAATCCTTTTTCATTTTGAATAATATGAAATCTTATTTCATATTTAAATAAACTCCTTTATTTAAGAAATTGGATTCTCTTTCTATATTCACAAAATAAACTCTTTTATTTTGAATAATATGAAATCTTATTTCATATCTAAATAAACTCCTTTATTTAAGGAAAGATGGATTACTTCCTATTCATAAATAAACTCCTTTATTTTAGAAAAATAAAATCCAATTTCAACTCCAATTAGTTATCATGGAATCCAATTCCAACTCTAATTAGTTAGCATGAAATTTAATTTTAAAATTAAAATAAACTTTTTTATTTTAATATTAAAATAAACCTTTTATTTTAAAATTAAAATAAACTTTTATTTTAATTATAAAATTATTAAAATAATATATATATATATATATATATATATATATATATATATATATATATATATATATATATATATATATATATATATATATATATATATATATATATATATATATATATATATATATATATATATATATATATATATATATATATATAAATATATATATATAAAATATTAAATTATATAAATATATATATATATATAAAGATATATATATTATATATCCATTTTTCATGTTTTTTTCGATTTACTTTATCCTTTTTTTTTTTTTTTTTTTATTTTTTTTTTTTTATTCTTGATTTTTATAAAAAAAACTATATATATATATATATATATATATTGCCTGATAGTAAAAAAAAAAAAAAAAATTGCCGATTTTTTTTTTTTTTTTTTGGCAAATTTTTAAAAAAAAAGAAATTTAAAAAAAAAAAATTTTTTTTTTTTTTTTTTTTTTATTATTTAAATTTTATACAATAAAATTATGCCCAATTAAATTGTTCTAAACACATATCAATATACATATCAAATTAAAATAATTAATAATTAGCATAAAGGTTTGGCTCACGATGCCCTTTATTAGGTTTGTAATATTCATGAGAAGCAATCAAAATTGCAAAAAAATGCGGAGCGTGTAAAATCGAGTTTAAAAAATTTACAAACCATATACGGATCACCCTTTATGCATAATTATTAATTAAGCGAAAAAAGATATAAAGAATAAAATCATACCCTTGAAGATCGAGCTTCCTCGGTACAAGTTCACCTCCAATCCTTTTCGCGTTCAACTTGAATCCACCGGGTTTGGTTCCTTCCTTTGATCAACGCGTTAGCCACCCAAATGTTTTGGCCTCTGAGGGTGATCCACCAAGGAAGAATAAAATTCAAGAAGATGGGTGGTTATGGCTAAACCCTAGTTTTCTATCTCATAGAAAAGTGTACTCTCTCCAACAATTGGAATTATTACGTGTTTGAAAAAAATCAACAACCCCCACCCACCCATAATAAGACTCCTCTTATTTATAGATGTGGGCAACCCACCTTAACAATTAAGGAATTGGGTTTTATTTAATTAATTAAATTCTTTTAATTAATTAAGCTCCCTAATCTTATTAGGGATAATTAATTAAACTCCTTTAACTAATTTTCCTTCCTAATCCAATTAGGAATAAATGAGAGTACTTATATTAAATTAATTCCTAAACTCTTTTAGAAATTAAAATAATAATAATTGTAATAATATTAATAAGACTCCTCTTATTAATTTATATTTAATATTTCTAAAATATTAAATAATAAATATTAAGCTATTTAATTTATTCTATCACCATAGATTAAATTAAATATACTTAACTATATTATTACGATTATGCCATTAACTTCTTAAATAATTATTCTTCCTTTTATGGTGTGACCCTTTAGGTTCTCCATATTAAGCGGTTGTGAATAAATCAATTAGAACAATTCTAATCTTATTTAAATAAATAAATTAAACAATTAATTTATTTAAATAAATAATATTTATTCTCTGATAGGGATAAGCCTCCTAGCGATCAACGACTTTCCGGATAATATAGATTTCAACATTAATCATTAAAGAACCTTTGAGTAAATAGTTCTGCAAATACAATTCAATCCTTCCACCATACTGATGTCCCAATTAAATATAAGACATGGAATTCTTTGTCGAGTCTTATTTTATTTAATTATATGTATTTCGATCCTTAAATGCACTGACTCCAAATAATGCAAATTAGAAACTCCTTTCTAATTTCATTACGCCTTAACCAAGGACTCTTGGGTTGTCATTTATCGAATCACATAGGACATTTCTCTTCTTTTATTAGAAGTGGTAGATTCTTTATTGATCATACATTATCTCCATATACAACTTATTATACCCAAGCATACCCTTTGATATACCCTAAGGGTCTTAAGGAATAAGTCAAAGTATAACTCATCATACACAAGATACTATGATGATCTCTCAAGTCCAAGGATTACTTGTCTACTATCACTCTGAAATTCCTATTGACGAGCAAATAAAACTCCATTAGGTATTCCTTAGCGAGCCCGCGTTCGATGAACTTATTCTCTAATAAGCACCTACATACTTGCTTTAGTGTCTCCACACAAATGATCATGAGATCAATCATCCTCATCCAATGAGCAAGCAACGTATGTACCAATCTATCCGGATTCACTAATCCCCAATTTAGTAATCCAATGATTGGGAACTATTTTAGTTTTAAGCTTTCTAAAATTTAGATCTCATTAGAATGATCATCATCATTATTCTAAAAGCATTGCTTAAAACTATGGGTTTATCACATATTATAAAAAACAACATCATGTAGATAATTAAAAGCCTTTAATAAATTAATACTTTTTATTAATAAATGAATAAGATTGTTACAAAGTATATGCTTTATCATCAAACATGATTGGCTTGTGTAATTATGTAATAGTATAGGTGAACGATTGTAATATATTTGATATTATGACAAGAACAAACGAATGGGTTACAAAGAACCTTGGAAATGTAATATTATTTTGGATATATAGAAGTTATATTAGTTCTTTTGTGACTATTCAGGTGAATGAATGAATGAATGGTAGTACCGTGTAGCACCATCTGTCGGGTTGGAAGAGACCCAGATTTGGGGGCGTCACATGCGATCCAAGTCTTCAAGGATTTTGACGTTTGGGCTATCAGTAAAGTCATGGATCCTTGATACAGACTTCTACTATATAGAGGTGCCTCTCGTGTGCACGAGATCTATAGGGATACAGCTTTGTCTGTTTGAGTATGTGTATAATATATTCCACCATCATGTCAGAGTTACTACCAACAATATGTATTGTCAGGGTTACCTGACCTTCACTGATGTGTGTATCACCGGATAGGTCCATGTTGGGCAAACTGTCAAGGCAGCTTGACATTCATTGATGTGTGTATCAATGATTGCATTGTGTTATGACCCTTGTTGGGGAATATGTCAAGGTTGCTTAACCTTCATTGAAGCGTATATCAATGGTTGAACTGCGTTGTGACCCCCGCCGGGGATACTTGGATAAATTTGACTTGGACATTGTAACCCCCGCCGGGGATACGTAGACATGGATAAGTTGCTTCGATAGGTTTACTTGCCACCGGCTGAGATAACGTCAAGGTTTCTTGACCTTCATTGATGTATATATAAATGGTTGAGAATGCGTTGTAACCCCCATCGGGGATACGTGGATATTTGAAATTTTCGCGTTGTGACCCCCACCGGGGATTCTTTATCAATTTATAACTTTAGCGTTGTAACCCCTGCTGGGGAAGGTTTTAGAGCTATAACCCTGCACTGATGTCATCGGACCTTTATGAGGTATTGCCGAGCATGATTTGTAAAAGCTGAGGCCACTAGTATAGTATACCTTGTATGCATGAGAATACCAATGAGTGATATGTGAAGCTAGAGTTTGGCCGGTGAAAACCAGGATTTCAGGCTATTTCGCTCAATCGCGTAGCATTTTAATTCCTAATTTGGCTTTTTAGCTTGTGAGACCTCCTTTGCAACTCAAACTGTACCCAGCCAGAGGTGTGGGCCTGATGTAGAGGTACCACAGGTACACCTGCGGCCAACAGTGAGTATGAAATGGCTGAAGGTTGCTTTCATGAATCACTTTCAAGTTCATACCGAATGAAATCGAGAGCTCTTCTTTGACCTCTGCCGAGTGTATGATGTCGATCTTTGTCAACTTTCCCCGACAGTGATTGGAGATCCATTCGCTATATTGCCGTGTACAGGGCTTAGCTCACCCTACAGCTTCATTACTCATGCTCCGAGCATGGATTATCTTCCTCTGGATGGTTTGAGAGGCATGATCACTTACCACCCCCTGGCCGTGATGTGTCAACTTGACCAGTTTCAGGACTTCCATCCTTTTAAGGGGGCATCGATTCAGTACTTCTCTTTACGCCGTTTATCAGCGGAGGACAAATCCAAGTTGTATGCATGTTGGGATTCTCGAGAGTTAGCTGAGTTTTCTGTTAGTCATCCAGGTCGTTCTGCAAAGTATTTTGCATGGATGGAGACAGAGACTGGATCGACTGTGGTAGTATCCACAGTGCAGGAGACTGATTCGAACGATGAGGATCTTATGGAGGAGACTGATATTCCCATCGAGGAGTTGACTACTGGTTTGCCAGCATTTATGATGGATTCTCCCACTATGATTGCTACTATCATTCAGCATTCAGCACAGTATCTAGAGCAGAGTCTACATCTAATGACCTTTGAGAGAGATCAGGCTAGGACCTTGATGTTGACAACTCTTAATGAGGGAGACGCGACTCTATTAGAAAGAGACGAGGCCAAATCAGCCAGAGATGCAGTGATTATAGAGCGGGATGCTGCCCTATCTGCCCGGGATGTGGCCATCACAGATAGTACTTCAGTGAGATCTCATACGACTGACATCCTTGCTGATATGAGTGCATACATCAATGAGCATCATACCACCATGCAGTTAGCCTCTGATCTCCTAGCTCGTGTAAATACCATTGGGCAGGAGCTTGTAGCTTTACCTCTTTCTTCGGAGAGGGATGCTATGTTTGATCTTATAGTTCGCATACACACAGATCCATAGATAGTTTTGTATTTTCTTGCACAGACTAGCTTATCCATTTTTTCATATACAACACATATTATATATATCAAACAGTATTATATATGGCAGAGAAATATATTTTGATTTACTTCCCTTTTAGTTATGCCTTGATACTTACTTGATATTTGCATGTTTCTTCAGGGCTTATGATCTTGATGCATTCTGAACTCGTCCTTGATGTGTGGACATTGAGATGTCACGGGATCTTTCGAATCCCGATCATTGATTTGTGTGTATCCTACCATGTTTGGTGTCTTGGACCGGTTCCTCAGATAGAAATGTGGAGAGGAGTGTGGCTTTTCCTCTCCGAGATTGACCGCTTTCACGATGATGGTCACCGATCTCTATTTATTAGAAGCCTAGTTAATTCCATCTCTTATAGATTGGTATTGCTCTTTGAGGCACAACCGCAGATTAGATGTTCATCGAATCTCCTATTGGTGAGGAGAGGTTGGATAATTCCATCCCTTTGGTCTATAGCCGATGAAATGTGGTGGATTGAAGTTTGATCCTAGTACCGTGTGACAAGTATTTTTGTCTGGTAGGGAGTTAGACTGAACCATAAATGGTTGCCTATGTACTCCTATTGAAAAGGAGATCAAGTCTGCGTAGTTCGAACCTGGTGTAAGAGGTTCAACGCTGAATGTGAAAGGCAGATGGCTATAAAAGCTTTATTGATGAAGAAGGGTGTAGAAGTATTTTTGTGGCTTTTGTTTTTTGTAGAGAAAGCACAGAAATGTTTTTATTTTTTTGTTTATTGCGACCGGGCCATATAGAATATGGTTGCCTATGTACTCCCGGGTATCAGGGAGATCAGGTCGACGTAGTTCGCCCCTCAAGACGAATTGTAGCAAAAGAGAATTATGAATCCCATGTGCAGGCTATACTGCAGGGAGAAGAAAGTTTGATCCCATGATTGGGACAAACTACAAGTGTGGAAAAAGTTTGATCCCGTATTCAGGACAAACTGCAAGCGTAAAAAGTTTAATCCGCCTTCAAGATAAACTACAGTGTGAAAGGTTCAATCCCATCTTCGTGATAACCAAATTGTGTGAATGGTTTGAAATGAGGTGAAACCAGGCTGCTGGTTTGAAGTGTATGTTTCCCTGAGGGCAGAAGAGTATGTATAAAGAGGGTTAAAAAACCGGAATGACTGGTGATTTGATGATAACCAGGATGTTTGGATGATGGAAACCTCAGACATAGTATCGTTTCACGGTGTTCGAGTTGATAAGTTGTGGAAATTCATCGCCATCAATTTTCTGTAGTCTGAGAGCGCCTCCTGTCAATACTTCCTTGACAACAAACGGACCTTCCTAGTTAGGAGCGAATTTTCCCTTCAATTGATCTTGGTTGTTAATGATCTTCTTCAAAACCAAGTCATGTTGTTTGAACTGTCGTAGCCGGACTAACCTGTTGTAGGATCTTGCGATCCTTTGCTGATATAACTGACCATGGAAGATAGTCGCGGTTTTCCTTTTGTCTATTAGAGACAACTGGTAATACCTGTTTTGTACCCATTGGTCTTCATCCAACTGTGCATCCATCAATACTATGAGGGATTCCATTTCCACCTCTATGGGGAGCACTGCTTCCATCCCATAGGCTAATGAGTAGGGTGTTTCCCTAGTGGAAGTACGCATTGAAGTTTTGTAGGCTAATAAAGTCAGAGGCAAGAGGTCAGGATGTCCTTTGTGATTGGAGGACATTTTCTGCATGATCTTCTTGATATTTTTATTAGCCGCTTCGATAGCACCATTCATATTTGGACGGTAGATGATAGAGTTAAGGTGTTTGATGTGGAATTTACTGCATAACTCCTCCATCATTTTGTTGTTGAGGTTCTTAGCATTATCTCACACAATGACCTCTGGTTGTCCATATCGACAGACGATATTGTTTCTGATGAACGCAATGATGACTTTTTTGGTAACCCTGGGGAAGGAGGTTGCTTCTACCCATTTGGTGAAGTAGTCAATCATGGTAAATAAGAATCGATGTCCATTACTGGCCTTGGGCTCGATGGGCCTGATCACGTCCATTCCCCACATTGAGAAGGGCCATAGCGAACTCATATTGTGGAGTTCCCTTGGAGCGGTGTGGATAGCATTCCCATGAATCTGGCGTTGATAGCACCTCCTAACGTGATCATCACAATCAGCTTTGAGCATAAGCCAATAATGCCCTATTTTGAGGATCTTCTTGACAAGTAAGGGGGCACTCATGTGTGGACCACATACTCCACCATGGATCTCATTCATGAGCCTCTGAGCTTGGTCTTTATCCAGACATCTGAGGAGACCTAATCCTACATCTCTTTTATAGAGTGCATCTCCGTTCAGGTAGAATTTCATAGCCAGTCGATGGATCCGCCTCTTTTCAGTCAGGCTCGCCTCAGCAGGTGTAGATCTATCTCGTAGATACTCCTTGATATGCTGATACCAAGGGTTGTGGATGGGAGGTAGTTCATTCGATACTTCTCCAATATAGTTCCCATAAACTGGGGCTTTTTTCAAGGCAAATGTGATGCTTGACATATTTTCCTTGTCAGGTATGTGAATCAAGGAGGCCAACATTGCTAGTGCATCCACAAAATAATTCCTATTACGAGGAATGTGTAGAAAGGAGATTTCTTCGAACTCCAAAACAATCTGTAAAACTTGCCAATGGTAAGGCATCAAATGTAATTCTTTGGTTTGATAGATTCTTGTGGATTATTTAATTTCTGATTCGGAATCCCCAAAGACGCTTAATCGCACGATGCCCATTGAGCAGTGTAGTTTTAGCCCCATGATACAGCCTTCATACTCAACTGTGTTGTTGGTGCTGACAAACTACAATTTGACGGTGATGGGATACTGCTCCCCTGTACTGGATACTAGAACTGCTCCAGCTCCACAACCTTCTATGTTAACAGCTCCATCAAAATACATTTTCCATGTACGACATGTATCGTATTGATGGTGTTGCTGAACTGCCATTACCCTTCATTGGGGAAGTATGTTTCTAAGGGTTTGTAGTCCCCTGTAGGTGCGGCGGCCAGTTGATCCGCAATTCCTTGACCTTTGACAGACTTGCTGTAGGATCAACTGCCATCTGGACAACCAACAATTCAGTATGGGCTTATTGAACACATACTTTAGAGGATCCATGCGGGATATGAAATGGGTTGTGTGACCATGGAGGTAATGATGTAACCTCATGGAAGCTCATGCTAAAGCATAACAAGTCTTCTCAATTAGAGTGTACTTGTGTTCACTGGTGTTAAATCTTTTGTTGAGGTAATAGATATCTCGTTCTTGGCCTCTATCGTCTTTTTGCCCCAGCATACAGTCCATGGCATTGTCATTAATGGACAGGTACATGAATAGGGGAACATCATCCCTGGGTGGTACCAAAATAGGAGCGTTAATCAACTGCTCTTTAATGGTAAGAAGGCTTCTGACACTCATCGTTCCATTTCATGGAAGAGTTCTTCCTTAACAGCTTGAAGATGGACTCACAGGTTGCTGTGAGTTAAGAGATAAACCTGCTAATGAAGTTGATTCTTCCCAAAAATCCCTGCATTTTGTTCTCTGTTTTAGGAATGGGCATTTCCTTGATGGCCTGGATTTTGGTGGGATCCAGTTTAATCCCTTTGTGGCTGACAAGGAAACCTAGCAACTTGCCTGATTTAATGCCAAAGGCGCACTTGGCTGGATTCAACTTCAAGTTGTACTTACGCAACTTGTTGAAGAGCTTTTTGAGATGGTCTAAGTGGTCTTCCTCCTTTTGGGATTTTATGATGATGTCATCCACGTAGATCTCTATCTCTTTATGCATTAAATCGTGGAAAAGAGCCATCATAGCTCACTGATAGGTTGCCCTGACATTGATGAGGTTAAATGACAACCGTCTATAGCAAAAGGTTCCCCAAGGCGTGATGAAAGCTATTTTCTCACGGTCCTCCTCAGCGACCATAATTTGATGGTACCCCGCGAAGCAATTCGCAAAGGAGTACATGTCATATTGAGCAGTATTGTCAATAAAAATGTGGATAAAAAAGGAGTACATGTCGTATTGAGCAGTATTGTCAATGAGAATATGAATAAAAGGTATGGGAAAGCTATCTTTAAGGCAAGCTTTGTTCAAATCTCGGTAATCCACGCAAACTCGCACCTTTCCTCCTTGTTTAGCCACGGGAACAATGTTGGATATCCACTCCGGATATGTAGACACCATGATAATGCCAGCTTGAAATTGTTTCACAATTTCTTCTTTTACCTTTAAACTCCACTCAGGTTTCAATCGCCTGAGCTTCTTCTTGACTAGCTTGAATCCCTCTTTAATGGGAAGGCGATGAAGGACAATGTTAGTGGACAAACCCACCATGTCTTTATGAGACCATGCAAACACATCCTGAAATTGGGTTAATAGTGCAACCATGTCATTCCATTGGTTTGGGGTGATGTCTGAACCAATCTGGATTAGCTTAGGGCTTTCTAAGGTTCCAAGATTGAAAGAAGTGGTTTGGTCAAGGTAGGGTTTAGGTTTGTCTTCGACCCATTCCTTAATTTCCTGAGGTGTCTCAATGTCCTCTTGTAGCTCCATCAAGTCTGAGTCCAACTTTGCATCAAAGTTACAATCATTGTGGAGCAAAGGCACCTCATCCGCAAGTACATGCACATCTAAATTCAGAGTCCTGAAATAAAATATGCTTTCACTTAATATATGAAACTATTTAATCATACAAAAGCATTAGCATGTACTGATAAAATAACTGCTAATACTGTATAGAAAATTAAGCAATTAAAGTTATCTACAAGGCAGAGGGATTTTCTACCCGTTTTACCCTCGTCGACCAATGCATGGAGTGCTGCTCCAATTATTGAGGGCAAAGTCCTGATGGACTGCATCAATGGAGGGATTATCATTGTCCGCCTTCTCCCGAATGATAACCATGACATCTAGGCAATCATTGTCTGGGGAATATCTATTTGTATGTTCATCATGGACAATGATGCGTATTCCTGACATCATCAAAGCGATGTCATGTTTACATTTTCGCTCCCTTTCTTCCACTTCGGGATTAGGAATCGGGACCTCTTTTGCTTTCAATGGTACTGGTTTGGGAAACAACATTGCCATAACATGGGTTGGCACCTTTACAAGAGACTGTATCAGCTCATGCGGTACTGATGGAAAAAATCACTGTATGGCGGAAGCTTGAGGAACCTGCTTGTGCTTATGAGGATTCCTGTGACTGGAACTGGCAGAATAGCCTAGTCCGGCTATCCTAATTTGACTAGACACTTGAATAGGGTGCTTAATACCCTAATGATTTTTACCAAGCCCTTGTCTAGGCTGATGACCCAATGACATTATTTCTTGAGTGGCCGACATAACTTCAGCAGAAATCTTGTGTATGGGAAGTGGTGCTCCAATAGGATGGTATTGCATGTTACTCACTTCCAAAGTATGAAAACTGGCCGGCTCAGGTTCTGAATTGAAGTCGATGATTGGTAAATCTCCTTGTTCAGGACATTCAGGCTCGGCGTTGACAGTGACTAGGCTATTGTTGACAATATATTTGAGTTATTGATGTAGTGTATAAGGAATGGCTCCAGCCATGTGGTTCCATGGCCTCCCCAATAGCAGGTTATATTTTGAATCTATTTTGAGGACGTGAAAGGATACATTAAATGTATTTGGACCAATTTCAATTGGCGACTCAATCTTTTCGATTTTAATTTCACCAGGGATCCATCAAAAGCTTTGATAACCGTATGGCTACTTCGGATCTGCTTGAGATTGACGTTCATCTTCACCAAGGTGGCATAAGGACATATATTCAGAGATGAACCTCCATCTATCATAACTCCAGCTAACATATACCCGGAGGACAAAACGGCAATGTGCAATGGCTTGTAATTACCGGTCCCTTCGGGCGGTATGTCGTCATCAGTGAAGGATATCACATTGTTGTTAAAAATTTGATCAACCCTATGTTGAAAGTTTTCCATATCCACTGATTTTGGTAAGTAGGCTTCTTCTAAAACCTTGACTAAGATCTTTATGTCATCCTTCAAGAGAAAATAAGTTCGATATTGATATCTTATGTGGAGCTTCTTTTAAGCTTAAAACCACCTTGGCTTCATTATGGCACATAGTGCGGAGGAATTTCTCAATCTTCTCCATGGGAATCTTCCTCTTTGCTTTGTCGGCGGGCTTCATAACCCTCTGAGGAAGATACAGTGGATTTTCCTTTGACATCAGATGCGATGGTATGAGAGACGTGGATCCTTCAGCTTCTCCATAATTCCATGGAACTTTGTGTAAGCTGACAACAGGATATTGTGGTCTGAAGGGTAAAGAAATTAGTTCTGGTATGGCCACTTTCAAAGGATTGTCAGCTCCTTTGAGTTGAATTGCTTGTATGGGAAATGGTTTGACAGTCTCATCATCCTCAATGGATATAACTGCTACTAATCCCTTCCATTTGGTAGGACATGTATTCCCACTCTTGAGTTAAATAGTGTCGTCGTATGCCTGCTGCAGGACACCGCTATCAATTAAATTCTGAATAAGGTGGCGTAGTGCCCAGCATTCTTCTGTGCTGTGACCGCGGGAATGTGAATGATATTGACAAACTCCATCAGAGTTGAACTTTCTTGAACGGAGATTAATTGGAGGTAGAAGGGACGTAATTCTTCCTTCGTTGATCAACATTAGAAATATCTCCTCCATAGGTTGGCCCAGGTATGTAAATTCCCTTTAATTGGCAAAAGCCCGACGGGCTTTAGCATTTGCTCTTTTTACAACCTTATCCTCCATAGCTTCGATTTCTGAAGGTGATGGTGGAGCATTCATAACAAAAGGAAGGAGATAGGCATACTCCTGACTAACTAATTGGTGTGAGATCTGATGTTGATGGGTCACCAGTTCTGCTAATTGTTCAACTTGCTTGCACAGAGCTTTCATCTTTTTTCCATAGAAAATTGGAACTTTGCGTAATACCATCTGTCAACACTGTCTTTGATGGTTTGGGATGATTCACCATTAAAATTGGAACTTTGTCCTGTGCTCCAACTGATCATGTTGACCTCTTCTTCATTGTGTTGAGGACGAGGGTTATCTTGCACATGAGGTTGATCTGGTTTGGTGACCACGATCTCACCATTGTCTATTAAATATTGGATCTTGTGTTTCAAGGCCTAATAATCTTGAGTATCATGTCCAGGTTCTTTGGCATGATAAGCACACTTCTAAGTAGCATTAAAACCCCTCCCATTAGGGTTGGTTGGTGGAAGAAGACGTGTGATTTTCTTCTGAATAGTCAGAAGAGCAAGAATATTCTCAAGCTAGTCCCCTAAGGGTGTGAACGTTCGAGGGCGCTTTGTTTCTCCACATTTAGGCAATAGAGGGTTTCAAGACTCTTCTTGGAAAGGGGAGTAGTTTCTCCTCTCTATAGGCATGTTCTGACTGCCTTTATGACCTTGTAGTATCAAGGAAACATCCTCCTCTTTCTTTTTATGGACCCTCCGGGGGTTGTTTCCATAAGATCCGGACTGGATGTGCTCAACAACTTCTTTAAGAGAGGCTAGATCTTGAATCTTACCTGACTTCAATCCCATCTCAGCCATCTCTCCATGCTTGATTATTTTAGAGAATGGTTTGCCAATACCAGCTAAGACTCTCTCATAGAAAGGAGCTTCCTGTATGTCTATGAAAGTCATGACCATTTCTGACTCCATCATGGAAGGAATAACTTGAGCAGCAAGGCGTCTCCACCTTTGAGCATACTCTCTGAAAGACTCATTAGACTATTTCTTAACCATGGTAATCTGGTACCGGTCAGGAGCCATCTGAGATTGAAAACTATATTGAGTGAGGAAGGCGTGAGCTAGCTCTTCCCAGCTATGGATCTTTGAGTTGTCTAATCTGGTATACCATGAACGGGCTTCTCCAGTCAGACTCTTCTGGAACAGCTGCATTCTGAGCTTCTCGTCTCCGCATAAGATCCAAGTTCTCCAATAAACACCTTCAAATGTGTGTAAGGATCCCCTAACCCATCATACTTTTCAAAGTCAGGGGTTTTAAATTTTTCTAGATAATGAACACCAAGGAATATGTAAAGGTTAGCATATGAAACACTTCCATGTGTTCCAACCCCTTTGAGAGCATGAATAGTCTCCTCCATTTGGAGGACCTTCTTCCTGATATCACCAGTGTCTGGATCTCCTTTGAGATGGATGTTTTCAGGGTCTTTGTTGGTCGTATCCAACTGAGGTTTTGGATTTGTTTTATCCAAACCTTGAGATCCACCTTGTGTAGAGGATTCTGTATGTGTAGGAGTTTTTGTACACTAAGTAGACTGATGCAATTCTTTCTGCAAATTAGCTAAATCTATAATTTATTTACTTAACCCATCAAATTCTTCTTGAGAAACAGCATTAGACTGGTCAGAAGAAGACATGATTGGTTATAGGCTCGTGGCCTTTTTGGATTTTGAACGGGTAATAGGCCCAATGATTTCCCTACAAAAGACTTATGTAGTTTAGTCTTAGGGATAATGTAAATTGTAAGACCTCGAATTTTATGAAATAAAAGTATTCAATTTTCTTATAATTATTATTTTATTTCGTAAATGGTTAAATTATTAAAAGGTTAAAGTTAAGGGTGATATGTGAAAATTTTGAAAAGTATGCAAGTTGTTATAAAATATTCGTTTGGTCGGGGAATATTCTTCTTGTCGGGAATATCTGTACAACGGCACATTCATTGGTGGACCCCACAATAGAAGTATTGTCGTAGTTAGAAAATGACAGAATTATCATTTTATAAAAATAACGGCGAAAGTGTTACCGTTGAAACTGTTGAACTACTCGGTAGTAAAAGTACAGTAATACGCGTGGTTGCATAGTAGCACACGGTATTGATTATTGATGCTTATGTAAGAAGTCACTCAGTTATACTCAATTATTGCTACAGTAATTGTTGCATCATATCTCTCATATTATTGATTCTATTATTGTCACAGTATCATCTGCATAATATTTTATATCAATAATTGAGACGTTAAAGTTTTTCATATTATTATTTGCAATATTGACAATGTCTAGAAGTTTTGTCAAGGAGAGGTTAGATAATCTAATTGCGCGCCAATATGGAGAAATCCTTATTGGATAGCCCCCTCTTTCCTGGGAACGACCTGGTTGTTAAATATTGTGCGTTATAATATTAATGATGAATAAGTTCGAGTTGATTAAATATGTAAATGATAGTTCCATTGTGTGGGAATTATTAGTGTTAGTGGAAATCGACATTTATTTCGATAATAATTAATATCTGGAGGTTATATTAACCAATCGGGTAATTAATGGATAAATGAGTAATTAATTGCTATTAATTCACATGCTTATAACTATGTGTTCACATGATTGAACTATTGATTCACATGATTTACTATTAAGGGAGTTGGTGTAAGATTGATAATACTTGCCTGTCTGTGCGGTCTATCGCATGTCTGGTGAATTCTTCTGTTATTCCATTCTTTATTATTCTGTTGGAATAATCTATCTATGTGGATTACCGCATGCATGGTGAATGATCCTTCGTATTCAATCCTTATTAAATTGTGGAAATGATCTGTCTACGTGGATTACCGCATGGTGGGTGAAAATCCATTTGTAGTTTCATATATTCTATTATACTCAGTTGGTTAAAGTTTTGGCTTCTATACTCCATGAAATTAGTAGAATATCCTGGATATTTGTGCTTCATCCAGTATCTTTCATGGAAATATTCTTCTGAGTATTCTTGAATTCTACTCCACAAAGCAGTATCATGTTGAAAATTTCGATGTTATTGATTTCTGGATAAATTAAATTATAAATCTTTAAAATTTATCCTTGAACTTGTTTTATTGAAATATTATGTCATTGTCATCATCCCCATGCTTATATTGTGATGAAAGTCATCTTTGGCTTACGTGCATAGATGCCCTTGGTATGATTATGACCAGTGATTATTCGGTATAATCATGATCGTAATGTGACGAATGATGTGGTGAAAGTCCTCATTGGCCTGTAGTTCATTGATGGACAGTTGTTGGTATGATTATGACCAGGGATTATTCGGTATAATCATGACCATTGATGATTACATCAATATCCTTGGCCGTGATGCAGGGATGATTCGATTTTATTTATTAAGCCGAGTCTCAGCGATAAAGTTGATGAAAAACTTTTTAAATCATAGAAGATAGTACATTTTATGCTCTACTTGACTCTTCTAATGGATTTCTTATTCTGCTACAGTTGTTGATCTAAAACTTGTTGTCTATTATATTCTATCAGTTGTTATACTGTTGAAGGCTAAGGATAATTTATTATGCATTATCTTAGTCATAATATTTCTTATTGGGCTAGTTGAGCTCACCCTTTCTTTCACTGTTCTCTTCAGGAAATGAGAATATAGCTGGGACGAGTCGGGGAACGGATTGACGGTCCAGATGGTTGTTTTAATAGTCCTCACTATTCTATAAAATAGTTTGACAATAAATGTAATGAGGACTCCATTGAGTGTGGATATTGTCTAGAAGGCAATATTCTTGTTTAAACTCTCGGCTATGTTTTGTCGTATTGTACATGACAGTTGTATAATTAAGTTTGTATTTTATTTATGTACCATGTATTTGGCAACTCAAGATGGGTGATGTATACTGTTTTTTTGGGCGTCACACATTGGTATCAAAGCTTAGAGATATGATCCCGGTACGAGATGTGAGACAAGAACTAGGAGGGAGAGACGGGAATTCTTTCGCTAGTATGACCTACCTAAGTTTATTTGGTATTTAATTAGTCGGTCAGAGTATAAGGATAATATGTGATATGTCAATTAACCCTTGTTTTGTGACAGTGTTTGAAAATGGCATCTGAAAATATTGAGATCAACAATGAAGCACATGAGACCGTTGAGTCACCAACGATCAATACCCAGGATAATGTGCAACAGGAAGACAATAATCCTCAGGTAAATAACAACATCGATCAGGTGATGAATGATGAGATGTTCAAAGGCTTTATGCAATTCATGAAACATCAGGTGGAAACACTGGCAACTCTCGGGTGGTCACCGCTAAGCAGTTCAAGGAGCTGGGACCACTGGAGTTTTTGGGAAAGCCAGAACCACTTAAGGCGGAGACGGGGTTAAAGCAGATCACCAAGATATTTGATGTCTTAGGATGCTTCGGTGAGCAAAAGGTTCCCATCGCCACCTTTATGTTGTATGAAGAGGCAAATTATTGGTGGGAATCTATAAAGCGTACCCAGCCTGATGCACTCAAGATGTCTTGGGAGAAGTTCCAAGAGTTGTTCAACGACAAGTACTTTCTCAAAAGTATTCGTCACGTGAAGGAGGTGGAGTTTATCAAGTTAGAGCAAAACAATATGATTGTGTTGCAATATGAGGCTAAATTTATAGAGTTATCCCGGTTTACATCCCATTTGGACGATAATGAGGAGCGAATGACGCAAATATTTCTAAGAGGTTTGAAACCCGATATACGTCAATACCTCATTTCTGACAAACTTTGTTTATATTTAGATGTTTTGAATAGGGCTTAGTTATTGGAGCGCGATAAATGAGCCAGCCCAACCAAAAGGTAATGACCAGCAACACGATAATAATCATACCGGTGGCAACAGCCATCGGAACAATGATAACCATCGTGGGGGAAATTATCATGCCAGAATGGTAACCACTTCGGTGGTAATCATGGCCAAGATAATAGGAGTGGAAATTTCAAGAAGAGAAGATTTAACTATGATGGGAAGACGTTGGCAGCAGCACTAACACCAGCAATAAATTATAGGGGAGGAGAACGACCGCCAATTAGATGCTACAGAATGCGAGAGGAGGGACACATAAGTCCAAACTATTCACAGCCTTCCAAGGTATGTTTTAGTTGTGGAAAAGATGGTCACATAGCTCGATTTTGTCGTGCACCAAATTCAAGTCCAGCTAGGACGGTGGCACCAAAGGTGGATACGGACAAAACAAAGTCAGTGGTTTCAGGAAGAGCGTTTTTCTTGACTTCTCAAAAAGTGAGTAACCTAAATGAAGTTAGCACATGTTAGTTGATTATAAATTCTTGCGAAGTTTATACCTTATTAGATACCGGTTGTACCCATTCTTTTATCTCTCTTGCTTGCGTTCAACGTTTAAATTTGACCCCAGAGAAGTAGACTTTGAGTTATTGGTTGAAACTTCATTACCTCCAATGTTTATAAATCTTGTTGATTCAAATGAACCCTTTCACGTTACCTGTCGATCTTATCTCTTTGAAAATACTTGCCCTTGATGTGATTTTAGGAATCGATTGGTTAACTACTCATTATGCCAAAATTGAATATTTTCGTAAGGTTGTTAGCTTTTATAGTCATAACCAACCTATTATGCGAATTCAAGCAACCAAACCCTAAAATCAATCACTGTCATATCAAGCCATAAGTAAAGAGTCCCGAGCCTTTATTTAGTAACTTCTTTGTGTGGAATGTACCGAAGCCAGACTTTTCGTAGGCGAAGCTGTGAATGACGGTGGTAAGTTGATAGGTATCAATGTGACGTACTATCCAAGTCTTGGATGAGAGTCATAGTTTTGAATGATATTTCTATTGTTAATAAATTTCTTAACGTATTCTTGAAGATTTCTTAGCCTACCCCTAGAGCGTGAAATCGAATTTTGTATTGACCCCAGTACAAAACCCATTTCTAAAACCCTTAAATCTTCTTCACCTAGAACGAACGTATAATATGCCAACGACGTTGGCTCAAGTTTTTGAAGATTACGACCATACCATTCAATATCATTGTGGAAGAGAGAACGTGGTAGTTGACACGTTGAGTAGAAGATCGTATGCGTTTACGAGTGCGATGTTGTTAACACAAAAACCCATTTAGTATAACTTACAAATGATGAAGATAGAGTTAAAGACTCTAGGGACCCACGTGAAGATAACAAATATATGATTAGAATCGACTTTAATCGATAAAGTTAAAGCTGCTCAAGCTGCATACTCAGAGCTGATGAATGTGAAGAAGAAGGTTCAAGAGGCCGTTATTCTAGAAGCAAGAATCGATGAAGAGAGGAAATCTCAACCCTCGATTTAATTGGCCCATTTGAAATCCTCGATCGAGTAGGAACTATGGCCTATAGACTCACTTTATCGCCAAGTATGTCGCGTGTTCATAACGTTTTTCATGTATCGATGTTACATAAATATGTGGACGACCCGAACCACATTATTGAATTAGAACTAGACGAGATAGCAGAAGATTTAACGTATGAGGAGATACGTGTTAAAATCTTGGATAAGAAGGATCATATTCGACACGTAAATTTCGAGGGCAAAATATCATATGGAGGGGAGATTGTAAACCCCAAATTTTATGAAATGAAAGTATTCAATTTTCTTATAATTATTATTTTATTTTGTAAATGGTTAAATTGATAAAAGGTTAAAGTTAAGGGTGATATGTTAAAATTTTGCAAAGTATGCAAGTAATTATAAAATATTCGTTTGGTCAGGGAATATTCTTTTTATCGAGAATATCCGTAAGACGGCACAATCATTGGTGGACCCCACAATGGAAGTATTGTCGTAGTTAGAAAACGACAGAATTATCATATTATAAAAATAACGGCGAAAGTGTTACCGTTAAAACTGTTGAACTACTCGGTAGTAAAAGTACAGTAATACACGTGGTTGCATAGTAGCACACGATATTGATTATTGATGCTTACGTAAGAAGTCACTCAGTTATACTCAATTATTGCTACAGTAATTGCTGCATCATATCTCTCATATTATTGATTCTATTATTATCACAGTATCATCTACATAATATTTTATATCAATAATAGAGACGAAAAGTTATTCATATTATTATTTGCAATATTGACAATGTCTAGAAGTTCTATCAAGGAGAGGTTATATAATCTAATTGCGCGCTAATATGAAGAAATCCTTATTGGAAAGCCCCCTCTTTCCTGGGAACGACCTGGTTGTTAAATATTATGCGTTATAATATTAATGATGAATAAGTTCGTGTTGATTAAAGATGAAATTAATAGTTCCATTGTGTGAGAATTATTAGTGTTAGTGGAAATCAACATTTATTTTGATAATAATTAATGTCTGGAGGTTACATTGACTAATCGGGTAATTAACCGGATAAATGAGCAATTAATTTTTATTAATTCACATGCTTATAACTATGTGTTCACATGATTGAACTATTGATTCACATGATTTACTATTAGGGGAGTTGGTGTAAGATTGATAATACTTGCATGACTAAATTAAAAATAGAGGTATAGTTGAAGGTACTATACTGTAATTAATTTTTTCACATGTTTAGAACTATTGAGTCACATGATTTACTATTGATTCATATGATATTTACTATTATGGGAGGTCGTGCAACTTTGATAATACTTGGATGACTAAATTAAAAATGAAAGAAAAGATGGAGGTATTGTACTATAATATTTTGAGCCCCAAAACGTGCAATTACCAAAACTATATTTTCCTATAAATAGAAGCTCATTCCTTCATTATTTTTCACCAATTCACTAAAGCTATAGAGCAATTATTATCGAGAGAAATTATAGAGAGAAAGAAGAAGAGATATCTGTTACCTCACTATTCTAGTATCCAGTTTTCTTCTAAGGTAAGGGGTATTATTTATTTCATATTCTGAAGAGATATTATTTTCATATTCGTATGAATATTATTTTCGTTCAATATTCGTAAGGGGTATTATTTCTTTCGTATTTATGAAGAGAGTTATTTCTTTCAATATTCGTAAGGGTTGTTATACCATTCTTTATTATTCTGTTGGAATAACCCGTCTGTGTGGTCTATCGCATGCATGGTGAATTCTTTTATTATTCCATTCTTTATTATTCTGTTGGAATAACCTGTCTGTGCGGTCTATTGCATGCATAGTGAATTCTTCTGTTATTCCATTCTTTATTATTCTGTTAGAATAACCTATTTGTGCTGTCTATCGCATGCCTGGTGAATTCTTCTGTTATTCCATTCTTTATTATTCTGTTGGAATAACCTGTATGTGCGGTCTATCGCATGCCTGGTAAATTCTTCTGTTATTCCATTCTTTATTATTTTGTTGGAATAACCTGTCTGTGCGGTCTATCGCATGCGTGGTGAATTCTTCTATTATTCCATTCTTTATTATTCTGTTGGAATAACCTATCTTTGTGGATTACCGCATGCATGGTGAATGATCCTTCGTATTCATTCCTTATTAAATTGTGGAAATGATTTGTCTACGTTGATTACCGCATTGCGAGCGAAAATCCATTTGTAGTTTCATATATTCTACTAAACTCAGTTGCTTAAAATTTTGGCTTTTATACTCCATGAAATTAGTAGAATATCCTGGATATTTGCGCTTCATCCAGTATCTTTCATGGAAATATTCTTCTGAGTATTCTTGAATTTTACTCCACAAAGCAGTAACATGTTGAAAATTTCGACGTTATTGATTTCTGGATAAATTAAATTATAAATATTTAAAATTTATCCTTGAACTTGTTTTATTGAATTATTATGTCATTGTCATCATCCTCATGCTTATATTGTGATGAAAGTCATCTTTGGCTTACGTGCATAGATGGACTTGGTATGATTATGACCAGTGATTATTTGGTATAATCATGATTGTAATGTGACGAATGATGTGGTGAAAGTCTTCATTGGCCTGTAGTTCATTGATGGACAGTTGTTGGTATGATTATGACCAGGGATTATTCGTTATAATCATGACCATTGATGATTACATCAATATCCTTGGCCGTGATGCAAGGATGATTCGATTTTATTTATTAAGCTGAGTCTCAGTGATAAAGTTGATGAAAAACTTTTTAAATCATAGAAGATAGTACATTTTATGCTCTACTTGACTCTTCTAATGGATTTCTTATTCCGCTGCAGTTGTTGATCTAAAACTTGTTGTCTATTATATTCTATCAGTTGTTATACTGTTGAAGGCTAAGGATAATTTATTATGCATTATCTTAGTCATAATATTTCTTATTGGGCTAGTTGAGCTCACCCTTTCTTTCACTGTTCTCTTCAGGAAATGAGAATATAGCTGGGACGAGTCGGGGAACGGATTGACGGTCCAGATGGTTGTTTTAATAGTCCTCACTATTCTATAAAATAGTTTGACAATAAATGTAATGAGGACTCCATTGAGTGTGGATATTGTCCAGAAGGAAATATTCTTGTTTAAACTCTCAGCTATGTTTTGTCGTATTGTACACGACAGTTGTATAATTATGTTTGTATTTTATTTATGTACCATGTATCTGGCGACTCAAGATGAGTGATGTATACCTGTTTTGATAACATGTTATGTATGCACAAATATTCTTCATATTTTCCATTAAATATAGATGAACATGGATGAAACTACAAGTAAATGCTTTTACAAGTAATTGAGTTTATCAGAGGTTGACCTATCTTAGGGTTACTCACGCGGCTTTTGGCATGAAGGTCCCCAGATCATCGCAATCTACTTGACGGGAAGTTAATCCAATCTTTCAACTGGAGCGAATCTGGGTGGTGCCTTTCCTGAGCCTCGTTGGAATTTGTCTCCCTACAAGTCCAGTAATCAACCACCAAAAGGATAGCCTCTTGATAGAGAAACCACACAACATATAGTCATATACAACGTGTCTCACCGTTTATGAAAATGATGACATGTACGAAGCACTAATATCACATATAGATATATTACAGTGCAGTAAGTAAAATGCATTTGTACACATTCATCATAAATGTAAATGCAACATTCACACACAAGTATATAACAGTTTTGAAAAGCTTGTAATAGCAGCTTAAGCCCTCTTACTAGAGTCCCCTGCGGAGTCACCACCTATCGACGTCGGGATTTTTATTTGTCCCTTTTCGTTACTTGTTCTTTGGTGTTCTCATGTTATGTGAGATTTGTTTGGAAAAACAAGTGAAAAAGGTCCGATATGTATAATGTCAACTATTTGACTTTAAGAGTCGCTAATTGGTGTTTTTAACTGGTTGTACCAATGCAACCGAGAAAAGGTTTTCACAATGACCCAGTGACGTGACACTATTAAACGGGTCTCTGAAACCGAGATTCATTTGGGTTCGGGGGCTTGATTATGCGGAGGGAAGGTGTTAGGCACCCCTCGACATCCGTGTTGCCACGGTGATCGCCACTTTTCAAAAAACTGTTATATGAATGTGTGTGTGTGTGTGTGGATCAATGTACAATTATTTGGAAGTAGTGCGAGGCCTCATTCGCACCTATATCCAAAGGGTTTGAATTTATACAAAAAATCAATTTTAAGCAAGATATAGCAATGAGGTTTTATAAAAGAGGTTTTTCAAACCCTGTGCTCAATAGTAATTGAGACCTTTTCATACTTCCATTTTATTGTTAAATGTTCGGCTTGTTTGCTTTTATTTTCGAGATGCGAGGCATCTTCGAGAAAATAATATACAGTAGTGCCGAACTCCTCATGGGCATGAAAGCCATCTAAGGAAATTTGGACACCATAAATAATGTACAAGCTGCTTACAGCTGAAAATGTCCATCACGGGAACCGAATCTAGATTCAGTAGACTGAATCTGTGATCACATGATTCTCAGGCTCACATGATGCCGCCATTTGTATGAAAAGAAGTAAGCAGTTATATATATAAAAGTTGTAAATATAAATTTATCTAGGGGACAAATGTAAATAAAGTAGTAAAAGCCCAAAAGTAAACTCGAAGCAATCTATGACCAATATATATATATATATAATATATATATATATATAATTTATCTAGTGCTACTATAATAATTGAATATCACTTCTAAATTAATATAAACTATTTAAGAAAATATTACTTTGAATTTATATCTTAAAATCAAAATACTTGATGTTAAATAAAATATCTTAATATCATGCATCTTATATCAAATTTTTAATTATTAAGATAATTAAATAACTTATGTGATTTTAAAGTAAAGCAAATAATAAAATCAACACCAAGATTTTTTACGTGGTTCAGCTATTACCCTCTATAATAATAGCCTAGTCCACATCCAATACCAACTAGTATTGGAGACTCACTTTATTTATTTCTTTATAAATAATCATAGATTACAAAACAGATTCTTAAAAAAATTAATTAACAATTAATTTCTCTTGAGCTCTCTTGCTCCTTGTGCACCTATGAACTCTTCAAGCACCTTTGCTTCCTTGAACTTGTTTGTAAGCCTTTCTCTAATCCACTAGGATTAACACCTTTAGACTACACTTAGTCTAAATAAAAAATTCAATACAAATATAGAGGTCTATGATCAATGCAAGAATAATCAATTTAACAATTAAAGGTTCAAACTATATGTAATGATCAATTAGCACAATATAAATAAACAATTAATTTCTTACACAAATACCAAATTTCTAATAAATATCGAAAATTAAAACTTAGCTTCTCACAGATTGCTTGCACTTGACAAAATATATTTGCTCGATAATATCAATGTAAGTGCAAAAAATATTTTCGTGAGTTGTGTAATTTTTTCTAAATGAGAAAACATCATTTATATAGCCCTTACACAAGTTACCAATAATAAAAGATATGTTCTTAATAAATCAAATGGCATAAAATCTCTCAAAAGTGAACGTTTATTTTCATATTTATCCAAATAACAAAATCAAACCTCTTTAGTGTTATAATAATTGAGATAACACCTAATAGATAAAACTTTGACTTTTTTGACTTTATCTCTTATAAAGGTGGCGGTAGCTTACTAAAGTGAAGCAACTCATATGACATCAAACTCTTTTCAAACAATCAGTAGAGTTCCAATATACATTTACTCCTTGAAAATTGCAAACCCAACTAATCACAATAAAGTAGCTGCCATCCTTTAGATTTTCTAGGAAACCATGATTACATGCATATCCACGTGTAGAAGCATTTTAAAATATCCAAGAGATATCAATTAATAACTTTTTCAAGTATGCACAGATATCAAAATACTATCCTCCTATTTAGCTTCTAGGCATGCTCATATATCCACGTGTGTAACAAGATTCAGTTTTTAATTCAAGTATATATATATATATAACATATAACATATATCAAATATATGTAACATATATCAAGTAATAAAATATTAATTCCTTTTGTACTTGACGATATACATATATTAATCTTAATTCCTATCTAATATTAATTTTAATATTTAGAAAACCTTTTTCCAAAACATTTTCATTTAAGACATATAACAAGATATAATGCAATAATATGTCCTAGAGCCTTTAAATGAAAAATCAATTATTATGCAATTGATCTTACATTTGTTTTCCTAGAAAATAGAAAATCCTTCAAATTCACAAATATCCAATCAAAGCTCCTTATCACCAAAATACCTAAAACATCATAAAACAATTTAGTACTTTGAACATTTCATCATCAAAACATAAGGATGGAATATGACTAAGTCATCATTCTCCCCTTTTTTGATGATGACAACCCAAAAATTGTTTAACTCTTATTAACTCCCCTCAATATATGCATAACACGATTAACTCCCCCCTAATCCATGCAATAATATTATTTCAGATATCGAAATTTGAATTCAATTTACAAAATCCTAATTTTGTAAACCATTCTAAACAACTCATTACTTACAATATATTTGTTAGTTTATCAAATATCAAAATAAGTACTACTAACAATATATCAAATTTAAAATTTAAATCCCAAATTAAACATAATAAGTCTTTTGGTGATGCACACCAAATCAAAAACCAATAGTTAAAAATCCATCCATAATCATCCAAAAATAAACACAAATATCATAAAAACTCTCCCCCTTTATCATTAAACAAAAAAAAAAAAATTCAATCATCGAGGTGTACCACAAATTGCACAATTTGCCCTGCTGAGTGAAATAAGGACGATGATTTGCACGATGGACCTTCTCAAAGAATGCTCAAATCAAGAGACATATTGGGGAGGCCTGGAATGACGATGTGGCAGGTGGTAGGGTACATCTAAAATTCTCCTTGATATTCAACCAACTAATTGTAATGAACCCACTCGAGGGACAATTGAATGCTTACGTCGCATATGTATGTAGTTTAGATCCCACATCATTGAAACGAAGTAGAAATAAAATCAACCAACTCCCCATTTGATTACTAAACAAACTTAAGCTCTTGACTCAACTGATAGGAATTTCGATTAAGTCGTCTTTGCATCAACTCAGCCAAGGCAGTTGTTTGCACCTCAAAATCGGCTTGCAAATCGATAAACTCATCTTCAATGTTATGATAAAGTTTATTGATTTCAGGTGCACCCAAGGGCAACTTACCCTTTTCCAACAAAGACATATGATTATGAAGGGCAGACATCTCAACTAGCATTTTCTCTTGATTACTAAGAATTACTTTCAATAGATTGACAACTTCAGGAGAGGATTGAGTAGGGGGCTGAACAGGAGAGGATGGAATTGAGATTGAAGGAGCAGGATTTTCAGAAGTGATATGAACAAACATACCATCAAGTAAAGTGATACGAGACATTTTCAATGAACCAATCATGATGGAATCAGTAACCAAAACAGAGTTTTCATTTTCAAAAGAAATTTTAAAATGAGTAAACAAAGTAGTGAGAGTGGCATTATAAGGTAAACATGTCTTGGTTTTTCGCAAACAAGTGGTCATGTGATGAAGCATCAGTTAAGACAAGTTAAAAGAAACACCTCTTAAAATCATGGCAACAATGATTATTAAGTCTTGATAGGTAAAATCGCTCCTCCACCTAACCGAGGCAACAGATTATATATAACAAGATGATGGAGGACATAAGAAATAGGAGAGACATCCACAGTTTTAGGACTGAAAACATCAGTTAACAAATTGTTGTTCATCACAATTTATAGCTGTTCCAGAGGAGTAAATGGAAAATGAACAGCTCCTTTCTTTGTAAAAGGACACACACCAGAAGAGGGAAGATTTAAAATACTACCAAAGTCCACAACTAAAAAATATAATGATTTTCCTTTGACAAAAGTGGTATAAAAATCACCATGACATTCTAGATTCGTGTAAAATTGTTGGACAAGTCTAGGATATGCCACAGAGGGAGGAAAAAGCATGGAAGATATACCACAAGATTCAAACAATGGTTTGAGAGGAGATTGTTGAAAATAGATCTGATCAACACACTTTTCATAGACAAATTATTTTGGAAAAATGACTGTTTTAAAGCGTACCTCATATGCATTACTACGAAAGTATTTTTCAACCAGATCAGAGGAAAAGTTAGGGTTTACCAAAATAGGTGGGGGTGTAACTTCCGGCTTAAACGATGGAGTCGTTGGTTGACGTCGTCGAGAGGGTCTAGTAGATTTCAGAAAAGGACTAAACATGGACTCATCAGAAGATGAAGAGTCAATGTACTCTAATTCCTCAGATATGATTTTCTTCATTTTTCATGGCTTATGGGAAGGTCCAGCTATTGATGGGGGTGGAACCGGTGTCTGATCGTCGTCGGAATCCATCATCGATCGCTTATATGTTCGAGTTCTCATGATACCAAGATAAGATTAGAAACAAAAAAAATAGAAAGAAATATAGAGAAAAGAGTTTTAGGAGGATGAAAAGAGATTAGATAGAAAGATATAGATAATCAGAGGTATGTACACAATACACTTTTGCACACTTACGTCTCCCGAGACGCTTAGCCGACTTGGCATTTTAATTTTCAAAACCCATTATGAGATATGCATGTACGCATACAGCTCCCAAGAAACCCTTCAGCCGTCTTGTCTTTTCGGTTTTCAAAACAATTATGACAGATATGGCGTGTAAGACTAGAAGACTTAAATTAACAACCGTAAATTCAAACTCATAATTATCCTTAATTAAATAATGAGATATTCATGCAAGTTAGGAAAACACATATTTAAAAATAAATTATGCAAGACACATCCCAAGTTCTCTTCGCAGCATGCAAAATCTATCTTCACTTAATGGTTTAGTAAAAATGTCTGCAATTTGATTTTCAGTAGGAATAAAACATAATTTAATTAAACCTTTTGACACATTGTCTCTTAAAAAATGATGTCTAACTTCTATTTGCTTTGTACATGAATGTAACACATGATTTTTAGATATATCTATAGCACTAGAATTATCGCAATAAATAGGCACACAATCACCTAATATATCAAAATCACATAGAGTTTGTCGCATCCATAATATCTGAGAGCGGAAACTTCCTGCAGCTAGGTATTCTCCCTCAGTAGTTAAAAGAGCCACTGAGGTTTGCTTTTTACTATGCCATGATACGAGACTTTGTCCCAAGAAAGTACAAGCACCACTCGTACTTTTTCTATCGATTTGACATCCTGCATAGTTAGCATCTGAATAACCTATTAGTTCAAAGTGATTGGAAATTGGATAAAATAACCCTAAATTAATAGTACCACTTAAATATTTCAAAATTCTTTTAACAACATTTAAGTGTGATTCTTTGGGTTTTGCCTGAAATCTTGCACATAGACAAACACTATACATTATATCAGGTCTAGAGGCAGTTAAGTATAACAAGCATCCAATCATACCTCGATATTTTGTTATATCAACATCAATACCTTTGTCATCAGTGGTGAGCTTTATTGATGTGCTCATAGGTGTACCTTTTGAGTTAGATCCTTCAAAGCCAAATCGCTTGAGTAATTCTTTTGTGTATTTGGTTTGATGGATGTAAATTTTGTCCTTCGTTTGCTTGATTTGAAGTCCCAAAAAGTAGTTGAGTTCACCCATTAAGCTCATATCAAATTCTTTATGCATGCACTTGAAAAACCACTCACAAAGATGATCATTAGTAGCACCAAAAATTATATCATCTACATATATTTGAACAATAATAATATCTATATTTTTATGCTTAATAAATAATGTAGAATCTATTTTACCTCTAATAAATCCATTTGATAAGAGATACTTACTTAACCTGTCGTACCACGCTCTTGGAGCTTGTTTCAAGCCATAAAGAGCTTTCTTTAATTTGTAGACATGATTAGGATACTTTTCATGCTCGAATCCAAAAGGTTGTTTCACATAGACCTCTTCATTAATGTATCCATTGAGGAAAGCACTCTTTACATCCATTTGATACAGTTTAAACTTTTTGTAGCATGCAAACGACAACAAAATTCGGATTGATTCTAACCTAGCCACTGCTGCATAGGTTTCTTCATAATCGATTCCCTCTTATTGGTTATACCCTTGGGCTACTAGCCTTGCTTTGTTACGAGTGATTCTTTCGTGCTCATCAAGCTTATTTTTGAATACCCATTTCGTACCAATGATGGAAGCATCTTTTGGAGGAGGCATGAGTTCCTATACTTGGCATCTCTCAAATTGTTGAAGTTCTTCTTGCATTGCCAATAACCAGTTTTCATCAAGAACTGCATCCTTTGCATTCTTTGGCTCAACCTGTGACAAAAATGCAGAGAATGCATAAAGATTTTGTAAGCCTCTTTGTGTGGTTACACCTTTGTTGATATCTCCAATGATATTCTCTAGACGATGATTCTTAACATATCTAGCTATTTTTGGCATTTGAATATCATGTAAAACTTCCTCTTTATCATGAAATTCATCTTCAACATCTTGTAAATTTTTAGGTTCATGTTCCTGCTGGTTGTTCATTTCAGTTTCTTGAAACTGTTCATTCGGTCTCCCATTTTGTTCTTTGTGGTTTGCTGGAATTCTGAATGTCTCTAAATTTCCTGCATCATCCTCACTCTTTTTTGGAAGATCATTGTTAGTCTCATTGAAAGTGATATGAACAGATTCTTCTACACGTGACTTTCTAATATTAAAGATACGATAAGCCTTACTATTTTGAGAATAACCAATGAAAATTCCTTTGTATGACTTAGCATCAAATTTTCCCAAATTATCACTTATATTTAAGATGAAACATTTCGAACCAAAAACTTTGAAATAACATATATTTGGAATTTTATTATTTAGAAGCTCATAAGGTGTTTTCAAAATAATAGAATGAATGAGAACTCTATTTAAAACATAACATGATGTACTTGACTTGCTTCGGCCCAAAATTTCTTTGGAAGATTACTTTCTTGCAGTAGAGTTCTTACGGTCTCTTGTAGAGTCCTATTCTTTCTTTCTACCACTCCGTTTTGTTGAGGAGTTCTTGTGGCTGAAAATTCATGGCTAATACCCCTTTGATCACAAAAGGTTATAAAATCTTTTTGAAACTCAGTACCATGATCACTTCTAATTCTAATAAGTTTATAGCTAAACTTTGTTTCAAGATTTCTTATTAATTTTTCAAATTCTTTGAATGCTTCATCCTTAGTTCTCAAAAATTATACCTATGTGTATCTTGAAAAATCATCAACTATTACAAAAGCATAGAATTTACCATTAATGCTTGAATGTCTTTCCAGACCAAATAAATCAAGATGAAGTAGTTGCAAAGGAGAAGAGGTTGATACCATATTCTTTGCTGAAAAAGAGGTTCTTACTTGTTTTCCCAGTTGACAAGGAATACATATTCCTTTCTTTTCAAACCTGATTCTTGGCAATCCTTTGACGAGATTCTTTGAGGATAGTTTCTTAATTAAGTCCATATGAACATGTCCCATCCTTTTATGCCATAAATAAGCTTCATCTTGTACAGATGTAAGACATAGCTCTTCATCTTGTTGCTCAAAATCAAGAGTGTATATATTTCCTTCTCTTTGTGCAACTAGAGTAGTATTGTTAGTACCATGAAAATATTGTGCATTTGTCTTTTTCAAAATTAACTTGATGGCCATTATCCATTAATTGGCTAATACTAATTAAATTGAATTCAAGACCATTAACAAGATGTACATTATTTATACTTACCTTGTCATTGCCAATTTAACCTTTTCCAATATTATCGCAGGTTTTATTGTCTCCAAACGTGACAGTTCCATTCTTCTTCTTAATATTTAGTTCCACGAATTTTGATTTATCACTTGTCATGTGCCGAGAACATCCGCTATCAAGAATTCATTTTTGAGATGGAACTCTTGCTTTTAAGCATACCTATCAGGAAAGAATAATTTGTCCTTTTGGTACCCATATCTTTTTGGGTCCACTTATGTTAGTAGCACGCAAATCATTCTTTTTAATCCATACCTTTTTAACCTTATTTCGTTTCTTAAAATAATTTATATCTAAATGACCTTTAATACCACAATGCTTACAAGTCGTGAAAGGAGAGCAATAATTTAAACTAAAACGTGACTTTGATTTTAGCATTTTCATATTACTCTTTTTATGCATAGGATCATAACCAATTCCTTGTCTTTCAAAACTAAGTCTTTGTTTACTAATATGACATTCAAATTTTCTTCACCTTGGACAAATTTAGCAAAAGATAATTTTAATGAAGCTATTTCTTTTTGAAGCTCATTATTAGGAAAGGTTTTAATAGGAGATTTATCACTAAATGCATCAATACACACGTCTCTCATTTTTAGCTCATTAGTCAATTTTTGGACTTCATTATTCAAGAAATTTACCTTATTGAAAAGTATTTTGTTGTAGTTATATAAATAATCAATTTTAGTAATCAAAACCTTTTCTTCTTTACAAGTAGATTCCTTTTCAATTTCTTTCTTTTCATCTATTAGTGAATCCACCTCACTCGTTAAAGTATTAACAAAACCTTTTAAGCATGCATTTTTTTCTTTTAACTACTTATTTTCTTGTTCTAATGAGTTCAAATCATTAAAAGATACCTGATTAGATTCACCTTTAATTCCTACAAAGCATACTTGTGCTATCTCATCTTTAGCATCGATCTCCACTTCAAATTCCTCGTCACTCCAAGTCACAAGAGCTTTGTTCTTCTTGTTGTCTTTGTAGTTTGTCTTCCCTTTGTTCTTTAATTGAAAACAATCTTTCTTGAAATGACCAGGACGTCCACATTCAAAGCATGCCTCTTCAGTTTGCTTTCCTTTAGACTTATTTGAGTTGAAAGTATTTCTTCTCTTGTTCTTCCTTTGTAGTAGTCCTTTGAGTCTTCTTAACATCATGGCTATTTCTTCATCTGAGTCATCATCTAGCTCCTCTTCATTATCTGCAGTAAGAGCTAAGACCTTTCTTCGAGGAGTTTCCTCCTCATCATCAAATCTCTTTAACTGATTTTCATATTCTTCTAATTCACCAAATAAGGTTAAAGTATCCATGGAAGAAATAGATGCAGAATCTTGAAGAGTAGTGATTTTAGAAGCAAACCTTTTGGGCATAGCCCGAAGAAACTTATGGTTGATCTCACTTTGAGGAATAGTCTTGTCCAGTAATTTCAAGGAGTTTATGAGGACTAGGAATCTTGCTTGAGCTAGCTTGATGGTTTCATCTTTTTCGAGCTTGAACATTTCATAATCATGCATGAGCATACTCAGTTTGACTTCTCATACTTTGGAAGTACCTTCATAACTTACTACTAGAGTATC
Source organism: Panax quinquefolius (assembly GCA_020205615.1). Lineage (NCBI taxonomy): Eukaryota > Viridiplantae > Streptophyta > Magnoliopsida > Apiales > Araliaceae > Panax > Panax quinquefolius. The sequence continues at coordinate 57,076 of JAINUW010000428.1, read as the reverse complement.
CCACATTTCCTTAGCTGTGTTGCATGAGGACACTTTGTCTATCTCGGATTGTACCATGCCGCTGAGAAGTGTGTTCATTGCCTTTGAATCGTATGAGACCATGTAGATTTCGGTTGAATCCATTTCTAGTAGAATCTTTGGAGTCCCATCATCTCTTCGTGGAATAACTGGTCTGTTCTCCACAACCCACCATTCCCAAGGATCTCTTTTCAGATAGATCCTCATTCGAAACTTCCAAAAGTTGTAATTTTCGATTCCGAACAGTAAAGGAGGTCTATTGGTTGATTGTCCTTCTTGATTGTTGTTCCTGAACTGTGCCATGTCAGAATCTTTCCCTACAAGTCAACTTTAAGACCAAGATAAGTAGAGCCAAGCTTTGATACCAAATGAAATTTATCTAGGAACACTTAGAAGGGGGGGGGGGGGGTTGAATAAGTGTGAGAGCAATCTATGACCAACTTTTAAATTTTAAATTAAACTATTAATTTAATAATTTGAAATCTATAATACTATAATTTAATCAATTAATATAGCCTATTTAAAAAATATAGCCTATTAAATTTATAAAATAAAATACTTGATGTATAAGAATTATCTTAATATAATGCAAGTAGTCAAATTTTAATAATTAAGATAATTAAGTAACTTATGTGATTTTAAAGTAAAGCAAATAATAAAATCAACACCAAGATTTTTTACGTGGTTTAGCTATTACCCTCTATAATAATAGTTTAGTCCACGTCCAATACCAACTAGTATTGGAGACTCACTTTTTTTATTTCTTTATAAATAAATACAGATTACAAAACAGATTTTGACAAAAAATTAATTAACAATTAATTCCTCTTGAGCTCTCTTGCTCCTTGTGCACCTATGCACTCTTCAAGCACCTTTGCTTCCTTGAACCTGTTTATAATCCTTTTTTCTAACCCACTAGGATTAACACCTTTAGACTACACTTAGTTTAAAATAGAAAATTCAATACAAATATAGAGGTCTATGATCAATGCAAGAATAATCAATTTAACAATTAAAGGTTAAAACTATATTCAATGATCAATTAGCACAATATAAATAAGCAATTAATTCTCACCAAGTATCAGCTAATAAATATCAGAAGATTTTAGCTTCTCATCACACGTGCAACTCGATAAAATCAATATATTGCTCAATAATATCAATGTAGTGCAAAAATTACTTCATGAGTTGTGTAATTTTCTAAATGAGAAACATCATTTATATAGCCCTTACACAAGTTACCGTTAATAAAGGATATGTTCTTAATAAATAAAACGGCATAGAAATCCTCAAAACGTGAACGTTTATTTTGATATTTATCCAAATAACAAAATCAAACCTCTTTAATGTTATACTATCGAGATAGTTGTAATAGATAAAACTTTGACTTCTTCTCTCCTTATAAAGGTGGCGGTAGCTTACTAAAGTGAAGCAACTCATATGACATCAAAATCTTTTCAAACAATCAGTAGAGTTCCAATATACATTTACTCCTTGAAAATCACAAACCCAACTAATCACAATAAAGTAGCTGCCATCCTTTAGATTTTCTAGGAAACCATGATTACATGCATATCCACGTGTAGAAGCATTTTAAAATAACCAAGAGATATCAATTAATCACCTTTTTCAACTATGCACATATATCAAAATACTATCATCCTGTTTAGCTTCTAGGCATGCTCATATATCCACGTGTGTAACAAGATTCAGTTTTTAATTCAAGTATATATATATACCAACAACATGCAACATATATCAAATACATGTAACATATATCAAGTAATAAAATATTAATTCCTTTTGTACTTGACGATATACATATATTAATCTTAATTCCTATCTAATATTAATTTTTAATATTTAGAAAACCTTTTTCCAAAACATTTTTCATTTAAGACAAATAACAAGATATAATGCAATAATATGTTCTAGAGCCTTTAAATGAAAAATCAATTATTATGCAATTGATCTTACATTTGTTTTTCCTAGAAAAGAGAAAATCCTTCAAATTCTCGAATATCCAATCAAAGCTCCTTATCACCAAAATACCTGAAAACATCATAAAATAATTTAGTACTTTGAACATTTCATCATCATAACATAAGGATGGAATATTACTAAGTCAACAATATATATATATATATATAAGTAAGTAAATGCTCCAGACATAAGTCTAGGCTCAATCGAGGCATAACTCGATAATGTTAGTCCATATATAAATATATACATATATAAGTATATATATACGGACAGAAAAATGAAAACCATGGACCGAAGCCCGGGCATACGCACACAACACGACTCTCAATGTGAAGAATACTGTGTGCAAAGATTAAGAGAAAGGCTTTATAGAGTGTGAGAAGGCTTACAGTGGGCTGCCAATGCAGGCTTCTATGACTCTAGATGGATAAACACTCAGCTCCCACCGGTAAAAATATAGCTGTATGTGAGCTAACAGGTGTTTAAAATGAGAAAGCACTGAATATAGGGTGTGTACATAACAAATTCGACAGGGCTTCCTCGCCCTTTCCTTTTTAAAATGGCCACCCCAAGCCCTCTATTTATAGAGGGGAGCCGCAGTGTACTGTAGCGTATGAATACTCATGGCCATGGATGCACTATGCACCATGGGCCGCCTGAAGCCGCCTGCCTCTCACGGTCCCGTCGTCTCTAAGTACGTGCACTCGTGGACTGTGATGTCTGCTCAAACTTACAGAACTTCAATCCGAGCATTCGAACAAGGTGTACAAGTTCTTCTTCAGACTGCTTTTGTCCAGAGTTACACAAGGTCATAGGATTAGAGGTTGTATGAAGTCAAGAAGAGGGGATCATGCCCATGGTCTTCAAGCTTCAAAATCTATCTGGTGTGCTGCCACGAGTAATAGTTACTCAGGATTGGAAATCCTTGGCTCTTGTGGGACATTTCCATGTAGAAATGTATGTATAAAGTGTTGAGACGGCGTGCAGGTGTTGAGGTGGCAAGATGACGATTTTTCTCCTCACCGAGGTTATCTCCGGTTTGGGTTGATAGCAGACGTTTGCTCAGTGTTACATCTGAGATTGGACTGCTACAAGTGTTTGAATTTCGCAAGGTCTTCTGTAAGCATGCATGTCTTCCCGGTGTTAGCTCCGGGTTTTTGGTATGAGTGCCTCAGCAGGAGGTCTAAGATTGAAGCTGATCGCATACATTTGAAACAAGCATTTCTGGAGTTATCACCGGAACTGCAATAGCACTCCTTGGGGTTATCTCCAAGGACGAAACTCGGGGTTATCTCCGAGGTTGGAAATGATACTCCCGGTGTTTGCTCTGGGGTTGAGACTGAACTTTCGGTAGTATTCGGAATAGATGTGAGATGTCTTTAAGGGTTATCTTTGAAAGACGAATCTGTCCTCCTGCAATGTTAGTAACAGGTGTGCAGAAAATTTCGAGTGTCTACATATATTACAAATATAATTTATAATTCCAGAATATTCATATACGCAGAATATCATATATTCAATTTTAGATCAGTAAACATGCATCAACATATATCATATATATCGAATACAATTAAAACACGTAATCTAAATTAATCGTTTTTACAAGTAGCTCTGATACCAATGTTGGGATTTCGGCACATAAAAGCAGCGGAAATTAAAAATTCAAAGACAATTCTGAAACCCTAAAACAGGATCCATGCGAAAACATATTAATTTAGTGTTTAGATTTTATACCGATTATAAAAAAATTTGAAATGCTTTGAATCTCCAACGCAATCCCTCACGGTACTATGTCTCTATAGTATCCACACGAACGCCCCACGAATTGTCGCACGATCTGTAGTTAAAGGAGCCACGGTACTAGCCACCAAGGATCAGGATTTTTGAACTTTTCTCTCTAGTCTCTCTCTAACAGCGGCTAGGGTTTTTAAGTTTAATGATTTGTCTTCCCAATATGGCTGATATATCATATATAGCTATAAAAAGGAATTTAATCAAAACCTAATTTAATTAGAAAAGTAAAATCCGAATTTATATAAATATATATATATATATATATATATATATATATATCTTAATTAAATCTTACTTAATTAATATACATATATACAAATTATCTTTTAGTTTAAATTCATAATTTAAATACTATCAATCATATTGACATATTTAAAACTTTACAATTTAAATTAATTTCATTTTTAATTACGTTCTATGTGTGTGACCCTATAGGTTATTATTACATTGGCAATAATTTTGAAATCATATTATAAAATTATAAACAGTGAGCGGCATCTAGTAATGCATCACTACTACCCAAGAAATAATAAGATCAATTATTCGATGCAACCTTTTTATGACCAATGTTTTAATATAATTTAATCTTTTTAACCTTGACTTCCTAGATTAAACTTGAGTCATGGAATGTGTCATATTCTTCATAGTTTAATATGAGTTTCCTTGATCAATGAGTAGACTATATGAAACAAATCACTATTTGAGCATGGCCATGCCTTTCATAGTCCTACTTAATCAAGAGGCCTATGGATATCACCCCTAATATATAGGAGGGTTAAATTCCATCTAGATCACTCATATTCCTCACACGATTCATGATGTACCCAATAATCACCTTTATTGTCCACCCTATTAAAGGTGACCTTTGATAATATCAAAATACATAAATTCTCGTGTAGTAATATAGTGATTTTAGGTCTGAGGATCATTACATCATTGTCACTATGAGAATCGCTAATGACACTTTTCATAATTCTCCAAGTAGAATTCTCATGGCGGGTCTGTCCAATACATTGTTCTCCAACATGTACCTATGCATTGACTCAATATCTCATATATTTATGACCAATGAGTTTTGGTCATCAGTCAATCCACATACTAGTCTCAATGTATCATTGTTGTCCCATCAACAATGATACTCGAATAGGGACATTTAAGAGCAATGATAATAATGTAATTATATAATCTCATGTTCAAGTCACATACTTGAAATTATATAATTTTGTATCACTATTCTAAGGAATTTTATTATGTTAACATTTATATAACGCAGTAAATAAATATATAATAAAATCATTCATTTATTCAATCAAATATAATATCAAAATGTTAAGCAATTATATCAAATAATTTGCCTCTAGGGCATAAACTCTAACAGGGAAGAATCTGAGAATAAGAGAGAGAGGAGGGAGAGCACATGGTGTATTTATTTAACTTCTCTCATTTTCCAAGTTTGGTTACCAACTCACTTAGTTTTGTTCCCTAGCCTTTTTAGCTTAATAAATGTAAATTAACCAAAGAAAGATTTCAAGAGATATTGGTAGATATTGTATAGATATATAAATGTTATATATATAATTTCTATAGCTTATAAATAGCCCCCACTTCTTTTGCAAATAAAATTTTACTTCATTTCTCCAAAAAGCTTAAGAGAAAGATAAATAGAGAGAGAGGAACCAAGAGGGGGGCTTCGGACATCAAAATAAAGAAGGAGGAGAGTCAACTTATGCCATCAAACTTCATCCACTACTTTGGAAGAAGAAGGGAAATTGCCACAAGAACTAGGTATAAAATCCTAAAACCCTAATTAGTTTCATGTGTTTTATTGTGGTTGTTTTGAAGCAAATAATGAGTTCATGATCTTAAACCTTATAACATTAGATCTACATGTTTTATGGTGTTTCATGTTTAAATCTTTCCATTTTAGGGGTTGTTAAGCTTAGAAATCAAAAGAGAACAAGAACAATTTTTTATTAAATTCATTTATTAGGCTAGACATTTAATTCAATATCTTATTAAAATTTCTTAATATGGTTTGCTACATTTAATAAACCTTTTCCAAATGGCTTGACATAATGGACTATATTAATCCAACTTTTCAATATCGTTTGTCATAATCTTAAATTTAAATACCATATTAATTACTTGTGTCATTTTTACAAGTCATTTTAATATCTATTCCTTTGAAATTTATTTCTTTAATAAATTCCCACATACATTATTACATAATCTCTATCACAATTTAATTCATAAAATTTAAAGGTATCCTAATACCTTATTCTTAATATACTTCAAGGATATATACAAATCCATTCTAGGGTTTTGGATTTTCGTAACCCATATTTTCTTACTTTTATTCTTTATCTTCTCATTTCTTACTCTTCAACATTTCATTTTTTTTTGCGTTGCTTCAAAAATCAAACCATATTGGTTCTTAATTTTTTTTAAATCAGTCCTCTATTTTTAAATCTTGGCTTTAAACTTTAACATTTATTTAATCATTCAAGATTTTATTAGTAAATCTTATAAATTTTTGGGTTGTCACATTCACCCCTTCTTCTAAGAATTTCGTCCTCGAAATTATAGCATACTAATTACTCCTCATTCTATTGATCAAAATTAGGTTTTCAACTTAACCTTTAAAATTTCCTCATTTAAGGATTTCTCTTCTATCATCTCATTCTACAATGACTACTCACTAGGAGTTTACTATCTGAGGGGCCATAAAAATCATGAACTTTGAGGTTTAGGGGTATTTCTACCTCCTACCTTTTTCAATTACGAAAGAAATGTACTCAACCTCTGAAAAATTTTCTACTAGGTATATTTACAATCACGAAGAAGGCAAACTACCTGTGCGGGTACATTAGATGATCAGTCTATCATATCTTAGTTTTCGGAACGACTATATGCTTTCTTAGATTGGAATATTTTATCCAATTGGTATATTCCCATTTTTCGGGTTGCTTACCTCAGACTTAGCATAAGATTCCGCACCAAAAAAATTTGGTTCGAGATAAGTTCTCAAAAAAAATACTTAAGTTTCATAAACATTTGTCTAGCTGAATCAAATAGCTTAGACGTATATCAACAATTTGAACATCAATCAAAATATTTGTCTAGCCACTTTAATTGGCATTGTCTTTTCTTTAACTAGTTCAAAATTCTGAAAATCATTTTATAACTGTTGACGCCGGGAAATTTTCCTTATTTTTGTTATCTACCCTTTATATGTTGTATATTGATTTGATCTTGCTTAAAGGATAAGATTTTTAGAAAAGACCGACATACAATGTCGACGATTTGAAAATTTTGATTTTTTATGATTAGACCAAATTTAGACAGAGCCGTCAGTTGATATGCTTTTAAAAGGATGTATCAACTCATCCGAGTTTTGAAAGATTTTTTGCAATAAGGCACAATATGTGACTCCATTTTATTTATCTTAAACTCGATATTCATAGAGTTTGAGGGCTTTCTTAAGCGAGGGGAAGGTGTTAGGCACCCCCGACTTCAGTGAAACACGGTTACCGCTACTTTTTCATTCCTTGTGCATTGTGTTTGTGTGTGTTGAAAGTTTTTTATTTGAAAAGATATTTTGTGCTTTATTTGAAAGTAGTGTTGTGCCTCTTTGAACCTATATACAAAGGGTTTGATTTACATAAAGGTTCATTTTTAACATATATGAAAGCATATAAAGTGAGCTTTTGAAATTTGATTTTCAAACCCTTTTGCTCAAATAAGAATTGAGGCCTTTGATACTTTCATTTTATTCCTTATTCTGATTGATTTTATTTTATTTCTTGAGAAGCGAAGCATTTATGAGGCTAGATATGAACTATTTACAAGTGTAGGACTTCTTATGTGCACGTAAGCCATCAAAATAAGCCTGAACTCCTAAACCACGATTTTAATTATTTTCGGGCCTTATATTCGTATCTGCATTTTAAGGCCCGAGGTTACATATACAAGCGGAAAGCAAGCTAATTTTACAACTTAAACACGTCCATTATGGGAACTGAATTTAGATTCATTGATTGAATCATCAACCCTACGGTTCATAGGCTCACATAACATGATTTGAAATCTTGTCAAACATTTATTTAATCATAATATGTACATTTAATTGAAAACTTCGCTAAACAAAAGGTTTATTGATCAAATCCTTGTATGGGAGAAAATAAGCTTCCCATTTCCTCTAGATATAGATCTAGGGTCATGTGGTTGCCAAATATTTACAAACTAGAAAGTAAACTAGATTTAACTAAATCTTAGCCATTCTAGCTCAACAATTTAAGATTTCCAACTTTGGAACCGGTTAAAAGCTAAAGCTGGCTAGATTTAGATAAATCTAGTCAACACACTTTGAATATCAACTATTACACAAAATAAACGGTTAAAAATCTACATTTATGTAATACTAGCCATATATATATATATATATATATATATATATATATATATATATATATATAAACAACACTTATATATATGAAAATAAGAAAAAGACACAGATTTGAAGAGATCTTACAGCCTTGCACGAGATGGGCTATCAAACGGCTTTTGGCACCTTTAAACTCAATTTCCACCAGTTAAAACTTGATATGACAAAGTTTATATGTATATGAGGGTTTACAGATGAGAATTACAGGTTTAGAAGCAAGATTTGAGTTGTTTGACATTGCAGGGGTCAAATTTCTCTATCCTAGGCCCTTTACTATCTTCTCTCTTATCAAATGGCTAGTGAGGGTTGATATTTATAGGCCAACCTTCAGTAGGTAAACCTACGGAAGGTACGGGTGAGACTCGCTGCCTCGAAGTTTGTGCACCTCGATCGATGTGCAGTCTGCTGAAACGTCTGTAACTTGTATTCCGGGAATCCTATAGAGATGTGCCATACCATTCTAGAAAGCTCTTTTTGAGAGCTACACAATGACATAGAGGTTGCCATTTTTTGAATCTGAGAAGATGGGTTCATGACCAAACTGGCATCTTCGGGTCTTCGTAGGTAGTCCGTTGAGCTGTTTTACATAGTTTGAGCTCGAAAGTCTTACAATGGCTCTTTGTGACCCTATCTGTAGCTATACTATGGTTTTTGATGTTGTCTTGTCAAAATTAAAAGTAGTATGCACACAAGCCAATCATATTTGATGATAAAGCATGTACTTTATATCAATCTTATTCATTTATTAATAAAAAAGTATTAATTTATTAAAGGCTTTTAATTATCTACATGATGCTGCTTTATAATATGTGATAAACCCATATTTTTAAGCAATGCTTTTAGAATAATGATGATGATCATTCTAATGAGATCTAAATTCTTAGAAAGCTTAAAACTAAAATAGTTCCCAATCGTTGGATTACTAAATTGGGGATTAGTGAATCCGGATAGATTGGTACATACGTTGTTTGCTCATTGGATGAGGATGATTGATCTCATGATCATTTGTGTGGAGACACTAAAGCAAGTATGTAGGTGCTTATTAGAGAATAAGTTCACTGAACGTGGCTCGCTAAGAATGTAGGTTCAATAGGAATTCCAGTAGTGATAGTAGTACAAGTGATCCTTGGATTTGAGATCATCATAGTATCTTGTGTATGATGAATTATAGTTTGACTTATTCCTTAAGACCCTTAGGGTATATCAAAGGGTATGCTTAGGTATAATAAGTTGTACATAGAGATAATATATTATCAATAAAGAATCTACCGCTTCTAGTAAAAGAAGAGAAATGTCCTATGTGATTCGATAAATGACAACCTAGTAGTCCTTGACCAAGGCAGAATGAAATTAGGAAGGAGTTTCTAATTTGCATTATTTGGAGTTGTGCATTTAAGAGTCGAAATACATATAATTAAATAAAATAAGACTTGACAGTAATTACATGTCTTATATTTAATTGGGACATTGTATGGTAGAATGATTAAATTGTAGGGTAACTATTTACTCAAAGGTTCTTTTATGATTAATGTTAAAATCTATATTATCTGGAAAGTCGTTAATCGCTAGGGAGGCTTATCCCTCTTGTAGAATAAATAATATTTATTTAAATAAATTAATAGTTTAATTTATTTATTTAAATAAGATTAGAATTGTTCTAATTGATTTATTCACAACTGGTTTAATATGGAGAATCTAAAGGGTCACACCATAAAAGGAAGATTAATTATTTAAGAAGTTAATGGCATAATCGTAATAGTAATTAAGTATATTTAATTTAATCTATGTTGATAGAGTAAATTAAATAGCTTAATATTTATTATTTAATATTTTAGAAATATTAAATATAAATTAATAAGATAAGTCTTATTATTATTATTATTATTATTATTATTATTATTATTATTATTATTATTATTATTATTATTATTACTATTATTATTATTTAATTTCTAAAGGAGTTTGGGAAATAATTAAAAAAAGTACTCTCATTTATTCCTAATAAGATTAGGAGGCAAATTAATTAAAAGAGTTTATTTAATTATCCCTAATAAGATTAGAGAGCTTAATTAATTAAAGGAATTTAATTAATTAAATAATATCCTATTTTCTAATTAGATTAGAAGGGTTAACTGATATCTTTATAAGAGAAGTTTTATATCAGATATCAAAATAGACGTGATTCCAATTGTTGGAGAGTACACTCTTTTTCTATGAGAGATAGAAAAACTAGGGTTTTGTCAAATACTCATCTTCTTGAATATTTCTTCTTCCTTGGTGGATCACCTCTAGAGGCCAAACACTTAATTGGGTGGCTAACATTGATCAAAGGAAGGAACCAAATCTAGTGGATTCAAGTTGAACGCGAAAAGATTAGAGGTGAACTTGTACTCGAGGAAGCTCGAAACTTCAAGGGTATGATTCTTGTTTTTCATAATTTTGTTTAATTAATAATTGTGCATAAAGGATGATCCGAGTAAATGATTTGTAAAATTTTTAAACTCTAATTTTCCATGCTTCTGCTTAATTTGTGCAATTTGATTGCGTTCATGAATATTCATGTATATTAATATGTGTTTAGAATAATTTAATTGGGCATAATTTTGTTGTATAAAATAATAAAAAAAAATCGTGAAACTTGTCGGTTAACATTATATATATAATCGTTATATATGGTATTATATATAATCCTATGATAATAGTCATATAAGTTATCATATATATATATATATATATATATATATATATATATATATATATATATATATATATAAAAGATGACCTCGATGATTCAAAAACGTGGCCCGGGATATATATAATATTTTAATATTAACGTGATTCGGTGGTATATTATATATATAGTTATATTGTTATGAATCTTCCGGTGATTCATCCAAAAAATTATTGATATATTATATATATAATAGTGTTATATATATATATATATATATATATATATATATATATATATATATATATATATTCCATAATTATTTTATAATTAAAATAAAAATTTATTTTAATCTTAAAATAAAAGTTTAATTTAATTTTAAAATTGAATTTCATGCTTACTAATTAGAGTTAGAATTGGATTCCATGATAACTAATTGGAGTTGAAATTAGATTCTATGTTTCCTTAAATAAAGGAGTTTATTTAGATATGAAATAAGATTCATATTATTCAAAATAAACGAGGTTTATTTGTGAATAGGAAAGAGAATCCGTGTTTCCTTTACTAAAGGAGTTGTTTTTTTACTTGGAATTGGATTCCATAATTAATTAAAATAAATGGGTTTATTTTGATTAAAGAATTTGATTAAAATATATTTTATTCAAAATTGGATAAATTAAAATAAAAGAAGTTTATTTTGATTTAAATTTGAATTAAAATAAAGGAGTTTATTTTGATTCAAAATTAAATTTTATGCTAACTAATTTTACCCATTCAATGATGTCAATATATATATTGAATGTTTATTATTCATGAAATGAATTTACTTATTGATGCATATGTAAATGTGTATGATAATAAATAGGATTGATTATGGACTATTGACTAATGTGATTGGATTTTATTTTAGTTGGATGCATGAATGTATGGGTTTTATTAAATGGGGTCTGCATAACTCGTCTTCTCTAATTTTTTCTTAATGTAAATTCTATCCTCCTCCTATGTACTTCCCCTTGACAATTGATCAAGGTTTCTATTTCATTTCAAATAGGTTTGTAATAGGAATAGTTAGAATTAATTTTAAGAATGGAGACCAAGGAGTAAGGAGAGCTTGAAGACCCGTTTGTAATGGAGCCCGAGATTTAAATGTAATAGTTATATTTAAATTTAAATCTTGCACCCCTAGGGTTTGAACTTTTGGTTCACTTGGTGGCTCTAGTGAACCAAACTAGAATAAAAGTCCATAATCAATTCGGGTAGAATATAATATTCTATATGTGCATGCATATATATATATATATATATATATATATATATATATATATATATATATATATATATATATATATATATATATAAAACAAGATGAGACAAATTAATAACAAACCCCTCAAAGATTTTATATTAAGTCCTAAGCGTTCAAAGATATTTGGAATATCGAACGTCGCCTTTTAGCATGATAAAAATAATAGAGTATCAATTAATTATTATAAGTTTGTTGTGTCACCACAAGGCTTATCTTAATTCTTTGAGATGTTAATTTTATCACATTTGATGCTTATAAAGAAAATTGAACAATGTTGTTTTGTTGTGTCACCACAAGGACAATATTTTTCTTTTTTGAATATATGGAGTTCTAGGTTGGACTTTACTTGGATAATTTTGATTCAGATGTGCCACCATTTGATCAAAATAATCTAAGAGACAAAATACAAGGAGTTACATAGTTGATGTAATTGACAAGAGTTGTCTACCAATTTATTTAGATATAGTTTGTTGTGTCACCACAAGGCTATATACATTTGAAATGGGATTCTTATTCTCATTAGCAAATCTAATTAGATTTAGCTGAACTATATAAGTGAGGGTAATATAGTTTGATGAAAATAGTGGGAGATACCAATTTAAAACAAGACCTAATTTAATTTGGTAATTAATAAAAGAATGTATGCTAAAATATTGTTAATTACAAATTCATTTTTAGAATTTTATAATGTCTAAATTACTATCACTGTGAAGCATATTAGATGCTATTTAATTGGACCGAATTAAATGGATTGGTTAAGGAATTTAAGAATAGTTCTCACGGCTAAAAAGCTATCTTATGTTCTTAATACGTCTATCCTTGCAATGGTTGTAGATAATTCCTCTGAGGAAGAGATTGCTACTTTTAGAAAGTTGCAAGATGATACACAGTTGGCTCAATGCATCATGCTCGCATCCATGAGTAACGAGCTTCAGCGTCAGCATGAAACTATGGATTGTAAGACCCCAACTTTTATGAATAAAGATTACTTTTTCTCGAAATATATTTTTGAATATTATGGTGTGGATTTGATATATTGTTATAGTTGTGGGTAATATTTATAAATTTTTAAAAGTATGCAAGTTGTTATAAAATATTCGATTGGTCGGGAAATATTCGTTTTAACAGGGAATATTCGTACGACGACATAATCATTGGTGGACCCCACAATGGAATTATTGTCGGATTGAGAAAATGATAAGAATATCTTTTTATAAAAATAACTGCGAAAGTTTTACCGTTAACTGTTAAAATACCCGGTGTTAAAAGTACAGTAATACGTGTGGTTGCATAGTAGCACACAATATTTATTATTGATGCTTACGTGAGAAGTCACTCAGTTTTGTTCAATTATTGCTACAGTAATTGTTGCATAGTATCTCACGTTATTTGATTCAATTATTGTCGATATTTTATATATTATTAAATCAATAATTGAGACGATACAATTATTCATATTATTATTTGCAATATTGACGATGTCTAGAAAGTTCTGTCGAGGAGATGTTTGGTCACCTAATTGCGCGCCAATAAGGAGAAATCCTTATTGGAAAGCCCCCTCTTTCCTGGGAACGATCTGGTTGTTAAATATTGTGTGTTATAATAATGATGATAAATGTTGTTAAAAATATTGAGGATATTTTTATGTAGTATTTGTTGTAAATTTTGCGTATTATTTGGATCTCCACTTACCCATTTTTTTTAAAACTGTCGATAGTAGTTATCTCAGTTTTGTTGTATTACTCATATATATATATAAACTCGTGAGTGCGTGCATGTGTTATATTTAGATAATATGTATATATATATATATATTAAATATATATATATATATATATATAATAAGTTTTATTTTTTATGAAAAATAGAAAATATTATATTTTATTATGCATAGTGTGACGCCCCCAAAATAGGTATACATCACCCATTTTGAGTCGCCAAATACATGGTACAAAATACAAATACAAACTTAATTATACAATCGTCGTGTAAAATACGACAAAACATAGCTAAGAGTTTAAACAGGAATATTGCCTTCTATACAATATCCACTCTCAAATAGAGTCCTAATTACATTTATTGTCACACTATTTTATAGAATAGTGAGGACTACTAATACACCATCCCGGACCATCACTCCGTTCCCCGACTAGTCTCGGCTACGTTCTCATTTCCTGAAGAGAACAATGAAAGCAAAAGGGTGAGCTAAACTAGCCCAGTAAGAAATATTATGACTAAGATAATGCAGAATAAATTATCATTAGTCTTCAACAATGTTAAACTAATAAAATACAATAGACATCAAGTTTAACTGCATGGGAATAAGCAATCCATTAAAAGAGTCAAATAGAGCATGATATCTACTATCTTTTATGATTTAAAATGTTTTCATCAATTTTTATCGCTGAGACTCAGCTTAATAAATAAACCACATCATCGAATCATACCTGCACTACGGGCCAAGGATATTTATTAAATCGTCAATGGTCATGACTATACCGAATAATCCCTGGTCATAATCATACCAAAAACTGTCCATCAATGTACTACAGGCCACTGAGGACTTTTACCACATCTTTTATAACATTACAGGTCATGATTATACCGAATGATCCCTGGTCATAATCATACCGAGTCCATCTATACACGTAAGCTAAAGATGACTTTCATCACAATATAAGCATGAGTATGATGACAATGACATTAATAATTCAATAAAACAAGTTCAAGAATAAATTTTAAAGATTTATAAGTTAATTTATCCTGAAATCAATAACGTCCAAATTGTCAACATGAGACTGCTTTGTGGAGTAAAATTTAAGAATACTCAGAAGAATATTTCCATGAAAAGATACTAGATGAAGCGCAAATATCCAAGATATTCTACTAATTTCATGGAGTATAGAAGTCAAAACTTTAACCAACTGAGTATAATAGAATATATGAAATCAAAATGAATTTTTAGCGTCATGTGGTAATCCACGTGAATAGATCATTTCCACAGTTTAATAAGGAATGAATACTGAAAGATCATTCACCATGCATGTGGTAATCCACATGACAAAGTTATTCTAACAGAATAATAAAAAATGGAATAACAGAAGAATTCACCAAGCATGCGATAGACCGCGTAGGCGAGTTATTCCCAACAAAATAATAAAGAATGGAATCGTCATGTGTAATCCTTGCATGCATGTGATATTCCAAATGTAATAATAAAGAATGGAAGCAGTGTCATGCGTAATCCGCATACGCTTAGGATATTCCAACAGAATAATAAAGAATGGAACCAGGTCATACGTAATCACACAAATAGGATATTCCAACAGAATAATAAAGAATGGAACCAGGTCATGCGTTATCCGCACAGACAGGATATTGCAACAGAATAATAAAGAATGGAATAACAACAGAATTCACGGGCATGCGATAGATAATCACGCATGTGTTATTCCAACAAAATAATAAAGAATAGAATAATAAAAGAATTTCACCATATATGCGGTACTTCGTATACACAGGTTATTCCAACATAATAATAAAGAATGGAATAACAACCCTTACGAGTATTGAAAGAAAATAACTCTCTTCATGAATACGAAAGAAATAATACCTCTTACGAATACAATAAATAATATCCCTTACCTTAAGAAGAAGAGTATTCCAATGGGTAGGGCGAGGATATACTTGAAGAAAACTTGCACTATTTTCTACGCTCAAAGCTTTCTTAAACTCTAAAGAAATGCGCTCAAGATTATAGAAGAAGAATTTCAGAATTCTGGTGTGATTTTCAATTCTAACTAAGCATCCTATTTATAGGAGAATGGAAAGGATATTATGCAATAAAATATAATATATTCAATATATATATATATATATATTATTTAAAATCTAATAAAGCAAATAACTTTATAAAATTATTCTGTTTTATATAAAAAGATTTTACTATGTAAACACTATGCAGGCACTATGCAAACACTATGCATAATAAAATATAATATATTCTATTTATAATCTAATAAAACAAATAACTTTATAAAAGTATTTTATTTTATATAAAAAGATTTTACTATGCAAACACTATACATAATAAAATATAATATATTCTATTTATAATCTAATAAAACAAATAACATTATAAAAGTATTCTGTTTTATATAAAAAAATTCTATTTTATTACATTTATAATACTAATAAAATAATATATATATATATATATATATATAACTTCCGTCACTCCAATTCCCTCAATATTTTTAACAACATTTATCATCATTATTATAATTCACAATATTAATCGACCAGGTCGTTCCCAGGAAAGAGGGGGCTTTCCGATAAGGATTTCTCCCTATTGGCATGCAATTAGGTGACCAAACCTCTCCTTGACAGAACTTCTAGACATTGTCAATATTGCAAATAATAATATTAATAACTCTGTCATCTCAATTATTGATTTAATAATATATAAAATATCGACAACAATTGAATCAAATAACGTGAGATACTATGCAAAAATTACTGTAGCAATAATTGAACAAAACCGAGGTGACTTCTCACGTAAGCATCAATAATCAATACCGGTATTGCTACTATGCAACCACACGTATTCTTGTACTTTTACTACTGGGGTAGTTCAACAAGATAACGGTAAAACTTCAAAATAGTTATTTTCATAAAAATATTTCTGTCGTTTTCTCAATCCGATAATAATTCTGTTGTGGGGTCCACCAATGATTATACCGTCGTATGGATATTCCCCAACAAAAAGAATATTCGTCGACCAGTCGAATATTATATAACAACTTGCGTACTTTGCAAAATTTATAAATACTACCCATAACTATAACATTATCTCAAATCCACACCATAATATAAAAAATATTTCGAGAAACAAATAAATCTTTATTCGTAAAATTTGGGATTTTACACATAGGGTCTTCATAGTGTCTGCATAGTGTTTGCATAGTAAGATTATATGAAATTTGATTTTCTGGCGTTTGTAAATTCTTTTAGTATTGTGCATCCGTGATATTCAAATAGTATTCTTCCATTCTCCTATAAATAGGATGCTTAGTTAGAATTAAAAATCACACCAGAATAAAAGAATTATTCTTCTATAATCTTGAGCGTATTTCTTTAGAGTTTAAGAAACCTTTGAGCGTAGAAAATAGTGTAAGTTTTCTTCAAGAATATCCCCGCTTTACTAGTTGGAATACTCTTCTTTTCAAGGTAATGGATGTTATTTTTGTTCAATACCCGTAAGAAATAATATTTTCTTCCATATTCTGTAGTATGTTAGTAATATTATTTCGTTTCAGTTTTTGAATTCTACACTTATTTTGTTAAAGTTTTGACTTCTATACTCCATGAAATTAGTAGAATATCCTTGATATTTGCGCTTCATCCAGTATCTTTTCAAGGAAATATTATTCTGAGCATTTTTGATAAGTTTTAACTTTTTCATGCCAGAGTACTATTCACAGGGTTACTATTCTTGAAGTACTATTCACGAGATACTATTCACCCGGTGCACTATTCATGATAAAAATTGATTTCTTTTTTATCCAAATCATTTTTGATGCAATATTATTCTTGAATTTTACTCCACAATGCATTATCATGTTGATAATTTGGACATTATTGAATTCTGGATAAATTAAATTATAAATCTTTAATAATTTATCCTTTGCTTTCTTTTAATTGAATTTTTATATCATTGTGATCATCCTCATGTTTATATTATGATGAAAGTCATCTGTGTCCCGTAGTGCATAAATAGACATGGTATGATTATGTCTAGGGATTATTCGGTATAATCATGACCGTAATGTTATAAATGATGCGGTAAAAGTCCTCATTGGCCCGTAGTGCATTGATGGACAGTTGTTGGCATGATCATGACCATTGATGAAAACACGAATATTCTTGGCCCATAGTGCATGGATAATTTGTGGTTGTGATACTAATGAATATCCTTAGCCGTAGTACAGGGATGATTCGATGATGTGGATTATTTATTAAGCTGAGTCTAAGTGATAAAACTGTTGATAAACTTTTTAAATCATAGAAGATAGTAGATATCATGCTCACTGTTGAAGGCTAACGATAGTTTATTCTGCATTATCTTAGTCATAATATTTTTTACTGGGCTAGTTGAGCTCAGCCTTTTGCTTTCATTGTTCTCTTCTGGAAATGAGAATATAGTTGGGACTAGTCGGGGAACAGAGTGACGGTCCAAATGTTTGCATTAGTAGTCCTCACTATTCTGTGAAATAGTGTGATAATAAATATATTGAGGACTTATTTTGAGTTTTAATACTGTCTAGAAGACAATATTTGTATTAAAACTCATAGCTCACGTTGTATATTTAAGTTTATATTTGTATTTTGTACCATGTATTTGGCGACTCAGAATGAGTGATGTTTACCTATTTTGGGGGCATCACATGGATGGTCTTACTATACTCATGCATGTCAAGTAGTTGAAGGTGAGGAAAGTAGGACTAATAGATATCAGATATCTAAGGAGCTCTTCCGATCTAGAATGACCAACGACACTACAGTACAGACACATGTCCTAAACATGATCAATTCAGATAACAGGTTTTGTCATGGATGGAGAGTTGAGCCAAGATTTGATCTTGCAGTTACTCATGGACTCCTTTCACAATTGTTGTGAATTTATCATATAAACAAGCTAGATATCAGCTTCGCTGATTTTCTTAACATGTTGAAAAATAGCTGAGAGTTACTTTCCAACTAAGAAAGAGAAAGTCTTACTGGTAGGAGTCAAAGGATCTTCTAAAAAGAGAACGATTCGGAGAAGGTAAATAGAAAGGCAAAAACAAAGGATAATAAGAACAAAGCTGATACGGATAGCAAAGGAGTTTGCTTCCACTGCAATAAGCCAGGACACTGGAAAGGAGACTGCGGGAAGAATCTTGCAGAGGTTAACCAGAAGAAGCTTAATGAAGCTTCGGTTATAAATACAATTTTGTTCATGATTTAAAATAAATTTTTCTTTAAGTCAAGGTTTTATTTGGGTATTGGATACCGACTTTGGTTATAATAAATATAGATTTATGAAGGGTCCAAATAGAAGTAAAAAGCTAAACAAAGATAAGTAATCCTATGTGTGGGAAATGAAGCAAAAGTTGCTACATTTTCCATAGAAACTTATAGTTTAGCAATGTCTACGGGCAAATCTATTAAGTCAATAAGTTGTTATTGTATTCCACTTCTTGTTAGAAATATTATTTCTATTTTGTTGTTGGACAATGAAATCTTTGGTATTATATTTTAGAACAATTGTTGTTCTATATAAAATAATAATGTTTTGTATAGAAATGGAATATTACTTAATGGATTTTGTAAACATAACTTACGTAGAAAAATTATTTTGAAATTGAACAAACTAGTATAAGAAAAGGAGATGATCATTCAAAGAGTTGAATGTGTGTATTTGCTGAAATAAAAGTGTGAATTATTTGAAAGGTTTAAAGAATTCAGAAGTGAAACAAATTGACAAAGTATTAGGATTCTTTGATCGGATCAAGGAAGGAATACTTGTGCAATGAGTTTCTAGATTATCTCAAATGGTTTTCTCATAATGGATGCCTCTTGATACGCAATAATTAATTGAAGTATCAGAAAGGAAAAATCGTACCTTGTTGGAAATGGTGCGGTCCAAAATGATTTTACCAACATTCCAATATCCTTCTGGGATAATGTTCTAGATATGGCTGCATATCTACGAAAAAGGTAACCTCAAAATTCAGTCACAAGACTCAATAAATGTTATGGACAGGAAGGATTCCTAATTTTAAGTAAGTTAAGATAAGGGGTTGTTCAGCTTATCTGAAAAGGTTTCAAAAGATAAGCTTGTGACAAGATTTGATAAGTACAGATTTGTGGGACATCCTAAAGTAAGTTTAGAGTATATGTTCTATACTCCTACTTAGCAAAAGGTGTTTGTTGTGAACCACACTACCTTCTAAGATAAAGGTGTTTATTATTAAAGGGGCTAGTGGGAGGATAATAGATCTTGAAGAGTTCAAGAACCACAAAATACTATAAGTCAAATAAGAGGAACTTGTAGATAGACCTATTGTACCACAACCGAATTATAAATCTGGAATAGTACCGAAGATACCTGGGAGGTATAGATTCATCATAGATGAGGTACGTATTATAGAAGATGATGATCCAATTACATACAATGTGGTAAGAGTTGTAGACAATCAGAGAAATGGATTGAAGCAAGCTTCTGAAATATGGAACATTCGTTTTGATGAGACAATCAAAAGAATTTTATTTTATCAAAAAACAAGAATGAACCTAGTATGTATAAAAGGGTCAGTGATAAGGAATGACATACCAATGCTACAATTAGTAAAGATAAAGTTGTCTAAACATTCCTCCGCGAATGATTTGGGAAGAGTATCATTATTGGGGATACAAATCTATATAGATAGATTTAATAGGATGCTTGACTGAACCCAAGGAACGTATATTCATTTGATGCTAAAGTTGTTTAGCATGGCAAACTCTAAGAGATGTCTCATGTTGATAAGTCATGGAGTGTATCTCTCTTAATAGTCCCCATAGACTCCTGAAAAGAGAGATCGCATAAGTGATAATCATGTATATAATGGAATATACGAGACCTGATGTTGATCGGTCATATTCCAGAGAAGATCACTGTAAGACAGTGACAAACATCTTAAAGTACTTAACCGACACTAAGGATGTGATTAAAATTTATGGTGGGTCTAAATTAAAACTAGAGGGCTTAACAGACTCAAATTTTTCAGACAGACCAAGATAATAGAAAATTCACTTTAAGGTAAAGCTTTACCTTGAACAATGGTGCTGTGAATTGGAAATGTTCTAAACAACAAAGAGTTGTTAGTTTAGTGATAAAGAAAAAGTATATAGTTGTAAATGAAGCTGCAAGTTGATTGTTTGGATGAAAAGTTCATTACATAAATAGGAATAGTTCCTAAGTCTCATCTTGGATCTAAACTGTGACGCCCCCAAATTCGGACCTCCACTTGGTCACTCGAATTCGGTTCATCACGTTCTCATGGTAACACCATAATAACTAAATAATCATACATTCACAACAGAAAATCTAAATTAGAATAATATACAATGATTTATTATAATTATTACCCCAAGTCTCGCAACCTACAGTACTTAATAGATTACATAATAGTATCGAATAAAGACCTATTACATAATCCTACTTAAGTTTTAAACATAGTATGCAAATAGTTTTAACATAACATAACAGTTTTTAAACATAAAGGAACAACCTAGTCGGTAGCCTTGCCCTTTCCCTTGTCTGTTCCAGAGACACCTCCATGTTCCTCCTTAACTGAAAGATTTTAAATAAACAAGGATGAGCACAAATTTCCCAGCAAGTAATATACAACAAGGGTGTAGGATATAATATCACAAGGTTTGAAATATCGAAGTGTCATAGGATAGTTCAAAGTGTCAGAACAACATCATGAATAAGGGGTATGACAAATCAATATAAATCGACAGATATATATGAATTTAACGGCTAACAATGTATCCAACTGGGTAAGTAATTTGTACTGAGCAATCACTAAGGACCATTGAACTTCCACTAGAGTTACCAATATTAAACTAATAACCAAAAATATCAAGTACTATAGATGATCAGTCTACAATACTTTACGTTATGCATAACACAACAATAATATTTATTCATGTGTTGGGGTTTCCAACAACATACACTCCCCTTACCAAAAGGGTTATCCAACTCGGTTTTTAAGATTTCTGCACCAATCAATTGGTTTGGACAGTTTTTATAAACATACATATAGTCTAACCGAATCAAATGGCATCGACTCTTTCACAATATTCAAGGCCAATACCATGTTCAACATGAATAATAGCTTTCACAAGGGTTTAACATACTAGCTCATTTAAACGAGAAAGTACTGTAACTTATATTCAAAGGGATAAGCTTACAGTATTTGTCGAATAAATAATACAATAATACTTGCACAATAAAAGTAAGGTTCGGATACTTGCCTTAAGTGTAGATTATCCTCATTAAGAAATCAATACCTACGAATCCTATTTATAGTGTATTATAAGTATAGGATGCCCATTAGTTAAATGTGCTCATGCTTGATATGTAAGTTTAAATGCATACTTAAACATCTAACTTAGTTGTATACTCTTCACATAGTTTATTTCATACCTTACATACTTATAACACAAAAGCCGTTTGTAAGTCACCGTGAAAATCAAATAACATAGTCTTTTACTCATTGCTTTATAGTTTGCAAATACTTTTTTTGGACTTATCACTTGAAGGTCTATAATCACATCATTAAACATTCACTCATATCATTTAGCCTGCTTCTTAACACATTGGACATGTACTAGTCATATAATACATGCTAGAGTAATAATAAAAGTATGCAACTCTTACAAACTAATAGCAGAAAACTGATCCTACTACAGACTGGTGCGGCCGGGCCTGGTTTGTACTAAGGAGACGGCTATTATGACGACTCTCGATTTAAACTAGAGCTTGGCTGCTCTGCGCAGAAAGGTCGATGCATACTACATACCGGTAATGCGTTCATAAATAATCATGCAATACACACATGTTAGTTGGTGGATAACCAAGTTTGACCTCATATCATAACATTATCATAGGTCACCATCTACTCTCATTTACTCAAGACTATAAAGGCTAAATTCATAATTTTCTTGTCTAATTGTTGAACAAAAACTATATGATCCACAGATCAACAACTCGTGTTTGCATTAGATTAGTCATGTATTACAAGTTATGACGTTCTAGTTCGTTCATGCTTGCTCTAAGCCACATTTAACTAGTTTTACTATACATAGGCTCACTAGGCATTTATATTAATAATATTGACATGCATAACACATCTAATTGTGATATCTCATATGCACAATTTAAACTACATAAGCATGCTCACAATCTTAACTCAATGTACATAGTTTATCAAGTTTATATTTGAAATATTCTTCGTTTATAATTTTCTTAAATTACGATACCTAAGCATGGTATATATACATTTATAATGCATGAGTGCATCTAAGGGTATCATCTAACTTGCTCATAATCATCAGATTATAACTTTCAAAGTAGTATATCAACATTCACGTTCAAAGTCCATATTTTCATTAGCAAAGCTTACTACTAATTCCAACATGATTATGCTTCACTATGAAATCCATACACTTAAGTTAGTATGTCCGACACATATTTCAAAACCATACTAACATGCTTGCAAGATCAAAATGTGTATTACTTCAAGTTCATGATTTCTAGTTTTTCCAAATCTTGAATTTTCTTGAAAACTTAGCTCAAATCAAGCTAAAAAACATAACATGTTAAGAACAACATCTAACCACATGATAGGGTCATTTATAGGCTTAACCTAACTAACATAGCATTCTCGAAATAGATCAGAAACATCAAATCAGTATCTAATAAAAGTACCACGCGTGGCCGCGCGGTATTAGCCTACAGAAGTGGCGCGGCCGCGCCACTTCGAACAGATTGAAAAAAAATGGCTTTGCAAAAGCAGAACCTTAACACAAGAGGTGCTACACCTGCAACCAGACTAGCTACCATGTTATAAAACTTGTGTATCAACTCAAATAACACAATGGCATGCTATTCTACATCGATTAACAAAGAACCCAACAAATTCTAGAATTTGACAAAACTCAAGCTCAAGAGTATCAAAGTAGAATTATACCTCTTGAAGCTTAATGGAATTCATCAACACAATGATTATACTCCCTCAATTTCTCAGCAGCTCACACTCCCTATTGCACCTCTCAAACCATTCAAGCAACACAAAAGGATGAAGGGAAGTGTTCATTTTATAGGAAACTCATTAACCATACCAAGCCATTGCCCAAGAATTTAAACTCATGGATTGTAGGATTACGTGAAGGTTATGGAGGAGTTGGTATTTGGTTGTTAGATTTCATCATAGCCACCACTCCCCCCATGATCATTAGATAAAAAGCCTGGGAGGAGAAAACAGATTATATGCCTTAGCCTTTTATGAAATCCACGTGATTGAGGATTTTGGAAATGAATGGGACTTTCAATTTGGGACAATTCAATTTACTTAGCATTCTTGATATACTCCTACACATCCTTACTCGTATGTTATATTTTTAATACACATCTCAACCATATATTATAATTAAATGTCATACTTAATAATTAAGGTTTCAATGTAGTAGATGAAATATGGAAATGTAATATACATATAATCCATGTACATTTTATCACATTGGTATACTTTAATAGTTTATGGTATATTATTTTCATACATGCCCACATACATATTGTCACATAGATAATATATTTATAACATATAGTTCCAATATATTTAGTCACAATGCCCATAATGATATAGTCACACAATGTCTTACTACACTATATGGTATAGTTGTATTATTACTCATATGCACATAACTATCAATATAATATTATTATATTACTAACTTACTCATTTATGTGAAATAATTAAATCATGCACTTCCTTAATTAATTAACATCGATATCAATTAATCATTGATCAAGATATTTATAGACTTCCATGATTATTATTTATCTATATAATATATTGAAAATAGTAGTAATCACACATTATTAGTTAATTACTAAGAATTCATTATTCTACCACAACTGTTAATAATTAATCAACAATTAATAATCACATATTAATTAACCTCATTAACATCAACTAAAAATTCATAAACATATTACAACAACCATTAACAATTAATATTACTTAATTTAATTCCTTTGTTAATTAATATTACTATTAATATTTCTCATCACCATGCCACACAAGGCTTCAATGAGTTCATCACAAAACTCCACATATCCTCAATTAGTCAATTATTTAATATAATTGAGTTATCTCATTTCATAACACGAAATTGTTCATATTCAAATAAATATTTATCTCCATTAATATATTTATTTAATAATGTGCGTAAATTCTGCTTATTACATCCTCCCCCTTATAAAAATTTACATCCCGAAATTGCTACAAGGTTACACAAACAGATGGGGATAATCCCGCATCATCCTATCTTCTAACTCCCACCTTTCCTCCTCGACATCGTGGTTATGCCAAAGCACTTTTACAGAAGAAATGACTTTGTTTCTTAAAGTTTGCTCTTTCCTATCTAGAATTTGGACAGGAATTTCTTCTTACGCTAAATTCTTCTCCACTTGAATAGGTTCATAAGAAATCAAGTGTTTGTAGTCAGACTTGTACGGACGCAACACAGATATGTGAAACACGTTATGGATGTGCTCCAACTCAGGTGGTAGTGCAACTTTGTATGCTACTTCGCCCACTCACTTTAGTATCTCGAACGGTCCTATAAATCTTAGACTCAGTTTTCCTTTCTTGCCGAAACGGATCTTTCCCTTCCATGGAGATACCTTTAAGAATACGAAACTTCTGAATTCAAAATCTCGATCTTGCCGATGCAAGTCTGCGTACTTCTTCTGACGATCTTGAGCTGCTACTAGTCTGGTTCTTATTACTGCAACCATGTATGCGGTTTGTTGTACTAACTTTGGTCGGAGTATTCATCGTTCTCCTACTTCATCCCAACATAACGGAGTTCTGCACTTCCTTCCGTAAAGAGCTGCATACGGTGGCATGCCGATACTCGCATGGTAACTATTATTATATACAAATTCGACTAAGGGTAGGTGGTCGTCCCAATTTCCCTTGAAGTCCATCACGCAAGTCCTAAGCATGTCGTCTAGCGTTTGTATTGCTCGCTCACTTTGTCCGTCTGTCTGAGGATGATAAGCAGTACTTAATCGTAACTGTGTTCCCATTCTCTCTTGCAAGCTTTTTCAGAATTTTGATGTGAAACGCGGGTCTCGATTAGAAACAATCAATACCGACCGTCCATATCGTGAAACAATTTCCTTTACGTATAGACTCGCTAATTGATTTAAATTGTAGCGGATCATAATAGGTAGAAAATGTGCAGTCTTCGTAAGTCGATCCACAATAACCCAAATGGCATCCAAACCTTTCTGTGTGACTGGAAGTCCTACCACGAAATCCATCGTAATATGCTCTCATTTCCACTCTGGTATTTCCAATGGTTGTAATAAACCACTCGGTCGCTGATGCTCTGCTTTGACTCGCTGACACGTAAGACATCTACTAACGTACTCCGTAATTTCTCATTTTAGATTTGGCCACCAAAAATGTTGCTTCAAGTCCCAATACATCTTTGTGCCTCCCGGATGAATGGAATACGTCGTATTATGAGCCTCATATAAAATCTCCTCTCTTTACTTGGCCACTGCCGGTACCCACACTCTCCCTTCAAATCTTAAGATACCGTCTTTATCTATTCAAAATTTTTCTTCTCCTTTTCCCATAATCCTTCTTCTTATTTTCTCACATTCTCCATCTTTCTCTTGGGCTTCCTTTACTCTATCCAACAATGTCGGACAAGCTTCTATTACAAATAACTTCTCTTCAGACCTCTCGGGTCCCTTTACTTTTATTTCCAATTTCTCCATATCTCTTATTAACTCCTTCTCAATTGTCAGTCGAAACAATTTCTCCCTTCCTTTCCTGCTCAGAGCTTCGGCAACTATGTTTGCCTTTCTCGGGTGATAAAGAATGTCACAGTCATAATCCTTGATCACTTTTATTTCCAATTTCTCCATATCTCTTATTAACTCCTTCTGTGTGAAGATATATTTCAGACTTTTGTGGTCCGTATATATCTCACATTTCTCTCCGTACAAATAATATCTCCATATCTTTAACGCAAAAACTACGGCCGCTAACTCTAGGTCATGAGTAGGGTATCATTTTTTATAATCCTTCAATTGTCGTGATGCATATGCAATGACTTTGCCGTGTTGCATAAGTACACAACCAAGTCCTCTATGTGACGCATCACTGTACACCACAAATCCTCCCGTATCATCTGGTAATGATAATACAGGCGCCTCACTTAATCTCTTCTTCAACTCTTGAAAACTCTCTTCGTATTTGTCGGTCCATACAAATTTCACCGTCTTCCTCGTCAGATTAGTTAACGGGGTTGCTATCATAGAAAAATCTTGGATAAATCTTCGATAGTACCCAGCTAACCCTAAGAAACTTCTCACCTCCGTCGGTGTCCTCGGTTGTTCCCAATTACTCACTACTTCGACCTTTTCGGGGTCTACTGAGATTCCATTCTCATCCACCACGTGGCCAAAGAATTGAACCTTCTTCATCTAAAATTCGCATTTAGAAAACTTTGCATACATCTTCTCCTTTCGTAGTGCCTCCAAAACAATCTTCAGATGTTCGGCGTGTTCTTCCTCCATCTTCGAGTATATTAAAATATCATCGATGAAAACTACTATGAATTTATCTAAATATGGCTTGAAAAATCGATTCATTAAGTCCATAAATGCTACCGAAGCATTAGTTAAACCGAATGACATTACCAAAAACTCTTAATGTCCATAACGGGTTCGAAACGCAGTCTTTGGTATGTCCTCATCCCATACTTTCAGTTGATTATATCTCATCCGTAGGTCGATCTTCGAGAAAAACTTCGCTCCCTTCAGTTAATCGAATAAGTCGTCTATCCTTGGTAATGGATATCTGTTCTTGATCATTACTCTGTTCAATTCTCGATAATCGATATAGAGTCTCATTGATCCGTCCTTTTTCTTAACGAATAACACTGGTGCTCCCCAAGGAGACACACTTGGTCAAATGTAACCTTTATCCAATAACTCTTGAAGTTGTATCATCAATTCCTTCATTTCTAACGGCGTCATACGATATGGAGCTTTCTAAATCGGTGTCGTTCCCGGTGCTAAGTCTATTATAAATTCGATTTCTCTGTCTGGCGGGAGGCCAGGCAGATCGTCCGGAAACACATCCTAAAATTCACTCACTATGGGTATATCTTTAATCTCTATTCCCTTTTTTTGAGTATCCACAACGTAAGCTAAATAACCTACACATCCTTTCTTTAACAATTTCTTGACCTACATCATCGTAGCGCAACATGATTGCTTAAGCGATGAGCTACCATAAAACATTACCTTAGACTTATTCGGAGTCTGAAGGTTCACACATTTGTTCTGACAGTTAATTACTGTTGTATGGTTATATAACCAATCCATCCCCAGTATTACGTCAAATTCTCCTAGTCTAATAGGAATCAAGTCTACGCTCAGTTCAAGTTCTCTAATGTTTGCGCGATAATTTCGATAGACGTATTCTACACGGATTATTTCCTTATTCGCAACTTCTATGTTTAAAGGATCTTCTAAACATTCTCGGGTTGTATTAAGTTTACTAGCAAATTCTTCAGATACAAATGAACAGGTGGCACCCGAATCAGATAATACATAAGCATTTATATTATTGATTGGGATTATACCTGACACCACATCCTTTGCATCTACGGTGTCTTGGACGGTCAAGTTAAAGGTTCAAGCGGTCGATCAGTTGGGTTGCGCAGGTCCACCAATCATCAACTTACTTCCTCCTCCTTGGCTTTCGCCAGCTCCACCGCTTCCTTTCTTCGGGCAATCCTTTATCTGGTGCTCTGTTGATCCATAAGAAAAACATCCTCTGATCTTCTTTGGTTTTGGGCAATTTGGTGAGATGTGCCCCTCTTGGCCGCAGTTATAGCAAGTGCTTTTCCTCTTCCAGCATTCTCTCTAATGGATTCTTCCACATTTGTTGCAAGCTTCGGTCCTCTTCTTGAAGTTTCCCTGGTGACTCCCACCTTGGTTATTGTTGCTGTTGTTATTGTTTTCCCATTTCCTTTTTCCATAATTACTTCCTCCGCTGCTGCTCCTTCCATGATGTTCACTACCAGCGTTCTTGTTCTTCTTCTCCTTATAATATAGACTTAAAGCCTCACTGCCACCTTTCGCAATGATTGCCTTCTCCAACAATGTCGTAAAGGAATCAATCTGTAAGACTGATACCTTATTGTACAACCACGATTTTAACCCTTGCTTAAAATGTCTCGCCTTCCTCTCCTCATCCACAACTTGGTGTTCTACAAATCGCGCTAGTTCATTGAACTTAGCTGCGAACTGCGCCACCGTCATATCACCTTGTTTTAATTTTAGGAATTTTACTTCCATCCTACTCTTCATACTCTTCGGGAAATAGTTCTCGAAGAACAACGTAGTAAACCTCTCCCACGTTATCGTTCCTTCCCCCGCTCCTTGCTGATTAGTTTCCCACCAATAGTTCTCTTCGCCCCTCATCATGTATGTGGCAAATACGGTCTTCTGGTCTTCTCCCATGTGAGCTATAGTGAAGGCCTTCTCGATCTCCTTAATCCAGGTTTGCGCAACTATAGGGTCAGTGGTTCCCGCGAACTCTGGGGGTCCTACACTCTTAAAATCTTTGAATGTTGTTACTGGGACAGCTTGGGGAACGGGTGGTACGGGTTCATTTCTTCCCCTCAGAGCTTCTCCCAATAAATCTACCAGTTTCTGTATCGAATCTACAGGACCTCTCTCATCATTAACTGACTCTTCTGGGATAGTTATTCTACGTCTAGGTGACATTTTCTGCATCACAAAATTTTCATTTTATTATCTAATTATCATATTTAGACATTTCTTAATAGAAAGAACTACAGGTTTATAACACATTTCTGAAATAAGATCATTTATATTCATATGCCAAAGGTTTACATTACACGTTCTTTCCTAGCATACTGCTATAAATGATAACACATATCCCCTAATATCATAAAAGACGGGGACATACTAACTTACTACCCCTCTACACTTTTCGGAAGTTTGGGGGTTTACCACTATCTCACATCTTACACAAAAGACTTAGATTACAACAATATTTTAATAACACATAAATGAAAATACTACACTACTGAGTTTTTCCCTCTAGACTCAATCTAACATTCCACGCTCAACGGCGCTCTAATATTCCTTCTGTGTGATGTGTACCACCATGTCCCGACTTATGGTATACCGGGTTTGTCCTTGCTCAGCTGGGTAATGATGTACCCCATCGATCAATCTTTCCATTGTCGTGCGAAGAGCATAGCCCATCTTGTTCATCTTCCTCCTCTTGCACCGCACCTCATCCTCTAGATCATCTGCCCTATCATTGGCTTCCTCCCACTTCTCCTCGAAGTGAATCATATCCATCACCTCCATTTCTAACTGAGTTCGGAGAGCCTCTTTCTCCGCCCTCTCACTCAAAACCTTCTGCTCTAATTCCTCTATCTTTCCTGCCACCTCAACATTCCTTGCCACCGCTCGGTGAAACAAAGCTCCCATCTGGATCCCTGCTTCCTTACGGTGAGCAATCTCCACCTTCATCTCCTGCATCACTAGTTGTCTCTGATGATCCCCGTCCCTCAACTTCTGGAATGCAGACTCCATCTCCCTAGATTCAACCTCTAGCTCCTCTACTCTATATCCCAACTCCAATTTTTGCTCCTCATACTCTCCTAACATCCGATCCTCAAAAGTAGCCTCATTAAAGTCCATCTTAGATTTGGGCTCCTCCTCTAAAGGCTCCTCCTCCGGATCAGACTCCATCTCTTCCTCATCATCATCATCAAAAGGGGTTGCTACTAAAATAGGCTCCGCTATTAAGGGTGTCTCATAGACTACGTGGATATCACGTGGCTTCTCCTCTACCACTCGGCTAGGTCCTCCCATGTCAGTCATCCTACAATCACCAACATAAGGCAACACAAACAACAACTCCATTAGAATGTTAAACAAACATAAGTTCAATGTATAGAATGAAGTTACATTTTATAACATACTAAGTCTCTCAAGGAAAACTCTAAATGAGTTTTATCTCCTTCCTAACTTCTAAGTTCTCCCGAGTTATAATCTAAGGATATTCGCTCCTAAGGTTTATAACTAGGGCTTTGATACCAACCTGTGACGCCCTCAAATTCAGACCTGCACTTCGTCACTCGAATTTGGTTCATCACGTTCTCATGGTAACACCATAATAACTAAATAATCATACATTCACAACGGAAAATCTAAATTAGAATAATATACAATGATTTATTATAATTATCCCCCCAAGTCTTGCAACCTATAGTACTTAATAGATTACATAATAGTATCAAAGAAAGACCTATTACATAATCCTACTTAAGTTTTAAACATAGTCCGCAAATAGTCTTAACATAACATAATAGTTTTTAAATATAAAGGAAAAAGCTAGTCGGTAGCCTTGCCCTTGCCCTTGTCTGTTCCAGAGACACCTCCCTGTTCCTCCTTAACTGAAAGGTTTTAAATAAGCAAGGATGAGCACAAATTGCCCAGCAAGTAATATACAACAAGGGTGTAGGATATAATATCACAAGGTTTGAAATATCGAAGTGTCATTTCTAGGATAGTTCAAAGTGTCAGAAAAACATCATGAATAAGGGGTATGACAAATCAATATAAATCGACAGATATATATGAATTTAACGGCTAACAATGTATCCAACTGGGTAAGCAATTTGTACTGAGCAGTCACTAAGGACCATTGAACTTCCACTAGAGTTAACAATATTAAACTAATAACCAAAAATATCAAGTACTATAGATGATCAGTCTACAATACTTTACGTTATGCATAACACAACAATAATATTTATTCATGTGTTGGGGTTTCCAACAACATACACTCCCCTTACCAAAAGGGTTGTCCAACTCAGTTTTCAAGATTTCCGCACCAATCAATTGGTTTGGACCGTTTTTATAAACATACATATATTCTAGCCGAATCAAATGGCATCTACTCTTTCACAATATTCAAGGACAATACCAAGTTCAACATAAATAATAGCTTTCACAAGGGTTTAACATACTAGCTCATTTAAACGAGAAAGTATTGTAACTTGTATTCAAAGGGATAAGCTTACGGTATTTGTCGAATAAATAATGCAATCATACTTACACAATAAAAGTAAGGTTCGGATACTTGCCTCAAGTGTAGATTATCCTCGTTAAGAAATCAATACCTACGAATCCTATTTATAAGGTATTATAAGTATAGGATGCCCATTAGTTAAATGTGCTCATGCTTGATATGTAAGTTTAAATGCATACTTAAACATCTAACTTAGTTGTATACTCTTCACATAGTTCATTTCTTACCGTAATAACACAAAATCAGTTTGTAAGTCACCATGAAAATCAAATAACATAGTCTTTTACTCATTGCTTTATAGTTTGCAAATACTTTTTTTGAACTTATCACTTGAAGGTCTATAATCACATCATTAAACATTCACTCATATCATTTAGCCTGCTTATTAACACATTGGACATGTACTGGTCATATAATACATGCTAGAGTAATAATACAAGTATGCAACTCTTACAAACTAATAGCAGAAAACTGATCCTACTGCCGACTGGCGCGGCCACTCCTGGTTTGTGCTAAGGAGACGCGCGGCCACGCGGCTATCAGTTCAAACCAGAGCTTGGCTGCTCCTGCAGATGGTTAGTGCATACTCGGCTGGTACGTTCATAAATAATCATGCAATACACACATGTTAGTAGGTGGATAACCAAGTTTGACCTCATATCATAACATTATCATAGGTCACCATCTACTCTCATTTACTCAAGACTTTGAAGGCTAAATTCAAAATTTTCTTATGTCTAATTGTTGAACAAAAACTATATGATCCACAGGTCAACAACTCATGTTTGCATTAGATTAGTCATGTATTACAAGTTATGACGTTCTAGTTCATCCATGCTTGCTCTAAGACACATTTAACTAGTTTTACTATGCATAGGCTCACTAGGCATTCATATTAATCATATTTACATGCATAACACATCTAATCATGATATCTCATATGCACAATTTAAACTACATAAGCATGCTCACAATCTTAACTCAATGTGCATAGTTTATCAAGTTTAAATTTGAAATATGCTTCGTTTATGATTTTCTTAAATTACGATACCTAAGCATGGTATATATACATTTATGGTGCATGAGTGCGTCTAAGGGTATCATCTAACGTGCTCATAATCATCAGATTCTAACTTTCAAAGTAGTATATCAACATTCACGTTCAAAGTCCGTATTTTCATTAGCAAAGCTTACTACTAATTCCAACATGATCATGCTTCACTATGAAATCCATACACTTAAGTTAGTATGTTCGACACATATTTCAAAACCATACTAACATGCTTTCAAGATCAAAATGTGTATTACATCAAGTTCATGATTTCTAGTTTTTCCAAATCTTGAAGTTTTCTTGAAAACTTAGCTCAAATCAAGCTAAAACAGCATAACATGTTCAGAACAACATCTAACCACATGATGCGGTCATTTATAGGCTTAACCTAACTATCATAGCATGCTCAAAACAGATCAAAAACATCAAATCAGTATCTAATAAAAGTACCACGCGCGGTAGTGCGCAGATTAGCTTTATAGAGTGGCGCAATGCACCCCACTTCAACAGATTGAAAAAAATGGCTCTGCAGAAGCAGAGCCTTAACAAAAGAGGTGTTACACCTGCAACCAGACCAACTACCATGTTCCAAAACATGTGTATCAGCTCAAATAACACAATGGCATGCTATTCTACATCAATAAACAGAGAACCCAACAAATTCTAGAATTTGACAAAACTCAAGCCCAAGAGTATCAAAGTAGAATTATACCTCTTGAAGCTTAATGGAATTCTTCAACATAATGATTATACTCCCTCAATTTCTCAGCAGCTCACACTCCCTATTGCACCTCTCAAACCATTCAAGCAACACAAATGATGAAGGGAAGTGTGCATTTTATAGGAAGCTCATTAACCATGCCAAGCCTTTGCCCAAGAATTTAAACTCATGGATTGTAGGATTGTATGAAGGTTTAGGAGGAGTTGGTAATTGGTTGTTAGATTTCATCATAGCCACCACTCCCCCATGATCATTAGCTAAAAAGCTTGGGAGAAGAAAAAAAGATTATAGGCCTTAGCCTTTATGAAATCCACGTGATTGAGGATTTTGGAAATGAATGGGACTTTCAATTTAGGACAATTCAATTTACTTAGCATTCTTGATATACTCCTACACATCCTTACTCTTATGTTATATTTTTAATACACATCTCAACAATATATTATAATTAAATGTCATACACTACAAAAAAATGGGCCTTTAGCAACGATTTTTCGGGCAACGACTTTATAAGTCGTTGCTAAAAGTATATGTTTAACAACAAAAATTTTCCTTCGTTGCAGATTGTGTCAGGCTTTCACTTTTTGCAACAAAATTCATAAGTCCTTGCAACATTTCGTAGCTAATTCATTGGCGGGAAAAAATTTCGTTAGAAATTCGTTGCAAAATTTTCAGCCACTTGCTTTCCCGTCATCGTGGGCAAAGAAAGTTTTTTTGTTGCTAAAAA
Source organism: Panax quinquefolius (assembly GCA_020205615.1). Lineage (NCBI taxonomy): Eukaryota > Viridiplantae > Streptophyta > Magnoliopsida > Apiales > Araliaceae > Panax > Panax quinquefolius. The sequence goes on along the minus strand of JAINUW010000428.1, from coordinate 22,373 downwards.
TGGGGCTTTAACAACGATTTTTCAAGCAACGACTTTATAAGTTGTTGCTAAAAGTGTATGTTTAGCAACCAAACTTGTCCTTCATTCCAGATTGTGTCAGGCTTTCACTTTTTTCAACGAAATTCATAAGTAGTTGCAAAATTTGGAAATAAAATTCGTTAGAAATTCGTTGCAAAATTTCTAACCACTTGATTTATCCTCATCGTGGGGAACAAAAGTTTTTTTGTTGCTATATTTCGTTGCCTAATATAGACCACATTCATTGGCAACAATTTTTATTTTCGTTGCATATTCTATACAACTTTTTGCAACGAATATTAAAATGTTGTCTTAAATTAAGATAATAATAATAATAATAATAATAATAATAAAATAATAATAATAATAATAATAATAATAATAATAATAATAATAATAATAATAATAATCCTTGCAAAATAATAGCAACTAGGCCTAGGTGCTCAGGTGGTTATTGGATCAATATTCCAAACTGGAGGTCTTGGATTCTTATTTGTGCATCAGCATATTTTTTGAAATAAAGTTTAATATTCACTTTACGTCACCGTCTAAATATGATATATACGACAATATATATATATATATATATATATATATATATATATATATATACACACACACACACACACATATATTCTATTCAAAATTTCTTATTAAACTAAATAAAATACTAAACAAATCTAAACATTAAACTAAATATATATAAAGTAACTATATATGAATATTTTTATATATAAATATATACTTGTAAACAAATATTCATATAAATATTTATAACAAATTTTCATATCTAAATTTTATAAATTTTAGATGAAATATTTATAAATAAATATTTGTTTATAAATTTTAAAGATAAATTTATATGAGTATTTGTTAATAAATATTTATATGAATATTTAGAGATAAATTTATAAATATATATATACATATATATATATATATATATTAAAATATTCATAGTTACGTTATATAAATAATTATAGTTACTTTATATATATTTAGTTTAATGTGGAGATTTAAGATGGGTATATATATATATATATATATATATATATATATATATATATATATATAGATGGTAATAGAATTTATCTAATACACAAAAATATAACATAAGAAGCAAAAATATCACAACTAGGTTTGGTGTAATACCCAAATAATAAATAAATAAAAAATTGATTAATAAAAAAAATTGTTTTAAAACATATTAATTAGACTTTGTTTTTATTTGGGTCAAATTGCATTTAAATTATGTGGACTATAATAAGTAAATGAATTACATTAAGTTGGGCCTTTATATTAATTGGGTTAATTTATATTTGTGTAATTTTTTTAATCTATTTAATTAAGAGGATTAATAAATATGTAATTAATAAATAAGTAAACCTAACTATTATATTATAACTGATACGAATTGGGGAGAGGAACAAGAAGAAGAAAAAAACTGCGCTGGGCGAAGGAGTTTTGGGAAAACAATTGCCCATCATTGACAATTGGAAGTAGGTATGATATTTTACCAATAAAATAATTAAAGCATAGCGAAACTTGTATGATTTGTAAGGATTGTTAGTCTTTAAATGGATCAAAGTAAAGTAAGAATTTTGATTAATAGATATTCCCTTTTACAATATATGAATATCTAGTGTATATATATCAAGTACTGATGCCTTTTTTTTTTTCCTGTACTAATGTTGTTATGAATTGAAGTTTGTTGTTTTCTTAAAAAAATAAAAAAAAATCGTTATCATCTAATTGAAAGTTGTTGTACTTTTGTAAGGTAATAAGGTTTTATATATATATATATACTTAGCATATTATTAAGTTTCCGATTTGTTAATATATTATATATTAAAAAAAAATACTATTAGAAGATATAGTATAATTTAATCTGGGTTGTCTTATAAAATTAATGTAATTAGAGGAATTAATTTCATACTAATATAAATTATAATTAGTAAGTAACTTATAATTGTATTATTATTATTTTTATTAGATCGGACGGAGGGAAATTAAAGAGTATATTTGGAATATAAATTTGGGTACTGCATTATCGATTCCAGGTACGGATTTCATACTCTTTCAGCGAGACTCTTTTGTTTTTAATTTGTTCGTGTCGTTATTCGTTTCGAAATGTAGTATTGCTTCTCATAATTATTCCTTGTCAATTATTGTGATAGTTTTGTTTTGGCGTTGTATTAGAACTCATATTTGTACTCTTTAGACTAGTGTATCTTGACTAAATTTTATTTTGATATTTGTAGTGTTGTACATGTTAATATATATTTTAGAGACTTTGTGTTGATGATTCGTTTCAGTTTAACATGTACACGTTAGAACCCCTTTTGTTTGGTATTATGTCGCATGTGTTGTGACATGATATTTTTGTTAGAATACCGTATGGTATACCTGAGCTATAACCACCTGTGGGGGTACCACAGGCATGTCCTCTTGGCACCGAGGCATGACACCTTCCGTGGCGTTGTGATCAGTCCACGGCGTCTCCGTTTTGTGCTCCGGTGGGAGTTAGCCATTTGGTGTTTTGTTGTGGGAGGCGTATGGGTCAACCCTAGTTTTCTGTTCTGTTCTGTTCTGCGGATTGGTGATGTTTGTGCCAAACACACCATCCGATTTTACATGCATTGGATTCGCGGTCCAATGTGTGTGACTTGCCTGTGAGGCAAGTTATATTTCTGTTCTGTTTTGAGCTCGGTATGAAATAACACCCAGCCATTTGATTCAGCCTATTATTTTGTTGTGTTTGTTTTGTTCGTTTCGTTTCGTTTCATTTCATTTAATGGAGTTAGTTATTTCGGTTCATTATTTGTATCCTATATCCATACCGGGCATTTGGCTCATGTTGTGTTTTTCTTCCGGCAGGTAATCAGGGGAATCAAGGGCAAATGTAATGAGAGCTCCATTCATTCCAATGATTTAGAAATATTCTGTTTAGACTTGATGTATCAATTTACTTTGAATTGTAATAATTATTTTAGATTGTGGTTTGAGACAGTTTGAAATTTATTATGGTTGACTTGTGGTATTTATCAGTTATTAAGACTATTCTTTTGTGGCTTTGAGCCTTGCTATTAAATTCATCAGTTTTGTTATGTTTTGTGTAACCTCTCTTTCTATTTCGGAAATGGGGTGTTACATTTGGGCCATTAAGTTACCACTGAGCCATTCTAATTTATTAGTTAACTAAACAAATCTCAACATTAAACTAAATTTATATAAAGTAACTATGAATATATATATATATATATATATATATATAAACAAATATTCATATAAATATTTATAAATTTATAAATAAATATTTGTTTATAAATTTTAAAGATAAATTTATATGAATATTTGTTTATAAATTTATAAATATATATATATACTTACAAATACTCCTCACTCGAGAGAATGAAAGTGATGATTGATTTTATGCGAATTTAAAAAATATCGATGATAAAATTATTCATATTTAAATTCTCAACTAATTGCATATTTTTCTATACATGACTAGTAATATTATATAAATATTTATAAATAATAAAATATGACATTTAAGGATATTACGCATAAAATATTGTAAAAAAATAGATTATTTAATATAAGTAAATAGTTAACTTAAGATTACATAAAATAATAAGAACTTTTATTCTTGTAGGGATGATTGAGTAACATAAATCATGAACATACTTTTAAGTCCAAAATAAAACATAAAAAGAAGAATAGTAATGGTATACCCTAGCTATTCCTAGTTCTCCTTTTACCTTTTTTTTTCCAAATATATTATAAAATTAAATTATAATACTATCGGTTCTAAGAGAAAACATAAAAGATGAAGAAAAATTTATTATGTTTTATGAACTAAAACAAAATAAAGTTATTTAAAATGACTTATAAGTCATTCCTAATAAGTTAGTTTGACCCATATTAATGTAATATCAATTTTATCCCTATTTTATGTAATTTTTTTTTTAAAAAATGAATTTGTAAAAAAGAAGAGTAAGATGCAACGTCGCTTTAATTGACGTTAGAATTTTTATTTTTATTTTTTTTATAGTTGAAGTCTTATATACTCCTTCATTTCCAACGCCGATGACAGAGAATAACCATAAAAAAATATTGATGTTTATAAACAAGTACAAGAGATTAAAGAAATTAAAAAAAAAATTCCAATGTTAGTTAAAGTGATGTTACATCTTACTCTTCTTTTTTACAAATTTGCTTTATAAAAAAATTTAAAAAGTTACAATGCCGGTTAGTTTGGCATTGGATTACATTTTTATCTTTTTCAATTTTTTTTTTTAAAATAAAATCATTTAAAAAAAATTAGATAATTTTTTTAAATTTGTTTTTTTAACAAAATAATTTTTAAAGTGGCGTTGGTTGTCTTTCTGATTTGTAGCCAAAAAAAATCCAAAAATTCAACACCATTTCAAATGGCGTTCAATAGTTTTTCCCAAATTAGATGTGAGAGCCTTTACTCCCAACGGCAGTCGTTGAAGTTTTTATTTTTTAAAAAATATTCATTTTAAAAAAAAATCTTTTTAACACACCAATGATTGATCCATCGAATTATTATATTGGGGTTCTATCTATATATTGACTTTATATAAAGACACTACAAGAAATTAGGGATGTAGTGAAGGAATTCAGTACTTCACATGAAGAGTTTTCTAGCGAAGGAACAGTAAAGAAAAAAAATTTAGTGACAATATAGTTATTAGCAAAAGAAACATCCTTCGCAATTTATATTTTTTCCATCACAAAAATTGAGGTGGTAGGAGAATATTTGGTGCCAATTTATGATGAAAATTAGCGAGGAAAAAAACTATTAATGAATGATTTATTACTCATTATATACTATTATTCAGAGGTGTTTTGCGAGAGATAAAATTGGTCACTGATTTATTCTAAATAATTTTTTTAGAATTTATTGTGGTGAATATAAATACATTATATTTTTACAGTAGTAAATTTACTTTTAATAACACTTTTAAGTAACTTACAATATGGACTATTTTTGTAATAAATTATAAAGTAAAAAACTTTACATAATGTTAAAAGTTTAAAATTTCATACAAATCGATCATGACAAAAAAAAAAAAAAGATATAGTGACGCTATTTTGTAGAATATAACATAAATGTCAAAAAAATATTCACATGTTCAATGTAAAAAGTTAAGTTTGAGTTTGTTCTTTAATTTATAATATACTACAACTCAAATTGTAATGTAATTAATATTTTAAGAGAAATTTTATTCTTACTAAGAATTTTAAGTAATTTACAATATTAATTGTATTAATTAAAATATTAAGTTACAATAATTTAAATTTTAAAATATTGTAAATTGACAATAAACAAAATTATAATAATTATGAATTTTTGTGGAGAAAATTATAAATGTTAAAATATTAATTTTTTTTTCTACTAAAGACTTATATTTCAGTTTGTTATTATTAATTTATGATATCTTAAAATTTAAATTTAGATTTATGTTTTAAGTTTTTGCAAAAATAATTTTACATATAATATTACTTCTAAAAAACTTTTTAAATGTTATCAAACTCTCTTTTTTTGGAACAAAGTCCCTAATTTAGGAGTTATGTGCGTGGTCTGGAAAAAGACTTAGGCATGAAACAAGACCAATTTGGGTTTCAAATCTATAATTTTTCTCATCTTTTAGGAGTTTTAATCCAAAACTAACCGATTTTGATCCAAAAGAGATTCGATTTCAAACATGGATGCTAATTCGTGGAGCGCCCGTTTATGTTCAGCTTCTAAGCGCTATTAATCCACTCTTCAATCGCGATCCGGTAAGCTTAATTTTGTTAAATCTAGGTTTTTGCAGTCATGTTTATATGTGAATTCGTTTATCCCCAATTTCATCTTTGTCAAATTGTTATAGTATATTAGAAGTTTTCATATGTTCAAGGTCAAACTCATGAAATTAATAAGAACATCTAATCAATTTCCTATATGCAGTAGCATCGGTTAATTTTGTAGTCATGTTTATTTGGGACAACATTCAGTGATTGTGTTTATGAATTAATTGGGTTAGATTATGTTATCGTTTGGGGAAGAAGGTGTGTATACATGTGTAGAGCACAATTGAATTTTGGGCTAAACCTAAATCATAAGCATCTGAATCTCTTTCCTTATTCTTCAATTTAAAATTTTAACTAGACTTGTTAGACTTTGTGATAGAATCCATGGCACGCTTGTGTGAGGTGGTCGTCGCCCCGATCGTTTCTAGCACAGTTGTTGGGTGAATTGCTTGCAACACCTTAACCCCTCGCCTATATGTAGACGGTAATTTGGTACAATTGCTCGCGTTCAAAATTCTGCGTTGAATGGACACCAACGACACCTTGACCTCTCGCTTATATTGAAGCGGTAATCTCGGTGCAATACAATAGGCGATTGATCGATGTGAAGAAGACGCCACACACAACTATGAATTGTTGTATGATAAGTCAAATTGAATCTCAAAGAAATAACTAAGAAAATACTTAGAAATTCTTCAAAGAACCAAAAGTAGAGAATAACCTCAAAATATATCAATAATGAATAATGTATATTGTGTTTGATTACATCAACTTGAACCTCTTTTATACTACTCAAAACAATCCAAATCCTAATAGGAATTTATAAACTATAAACCTAATTTCTATAAGGAAATAGAAGTCAATTTGGAAAAGGAATTCTAATTAAAAAGAAATCCTAATTACAATAGAATTTAAAATTAAGAATCCAAATAAAATCCTTCACTGCGTGGGATTTCCATAATACTCCTTTGTAGGTAAATATGTTGACTTTGTTAAGAAGATTAAAATTAAGCTTATATTAAATTGACCCAAATTAATGTCTCATGTTCTTTTGCCTCCTCTTTGGATTTTCTTACGTTAGCTTCAGCCTAAATATCTTGGATCAATCCATTGAGACTTTGTTTGAACCTCTTTGTTCTAGCCTTGCTTGATCCCCACGTCCATTTAGTCTTATTTGAATCCACGCATGTCATGTCCTCATCATTCCTCTCCTCTTGAAAAGGATTTGTCCTCAAATCGTCACCTACATCAAACGGACTTAGATCAGTAACGTTAAATGTAGCACTAACATTATACTCACCTGGAAAATCTAATTTATAGGCATTGTCATTGATACGCTCGAGAACTTGAAATGGACCATCTCCCCTCGGAAGCAATTTCGAACGTCTTTGAACGAGGAATCTTTCTTTTCGCATATGTAACCACACCCAATCTCCGGGCTCAAAGATCACTTGATGTCATCCCTTGTTCGCGTGCTTAATGTATTGTTCCGCTTCTCCGCTCAATGTTTAGCTTGCTCTTTTTCATGAATCTGCTTAACAAGATCAGCCTTTTTCGCTCCATCCATGATAGTATATTCGTAAAGCAGTAATCGGTGATAAATCCAACTGTGTCAAAGGATTAAAACCATATACAATTTCAAATGGAAAAAAATTAGTAGCAGAATGAATGAATCGGTTATATGCAAACTCAACATGTGGTAAACATTCTTCCCATTGCTTGATATTCTTTTTAATGATAGCCCGTAATAATGCCGATAAAGTCCTATTTACTACTTCCAACACTGGTCCGCTTTGTGGATGACAAGTAGTAGAAAATAACAATTTAGTACCCAATTTACCCCACAAGGTCTTCCAAAATAACTTAAGAACTTTGTATCTCTATCGAAAACAATAGTTTTAGGCATACCATGCAAACGCACAATCTCCTAAAAGAACAAATCAATGACATGAGATCATCATCGCTTTTTATGACATGGAATAAAATGTGCCATTTTGAAAATCTATCCACGACCACAAATATCGAATCATAACCATGCTTAGACCTAGGTAAACCCAACACAAAGTCCATAGAAAGATCAATCCAAGGTTCATTAGGAATAGGCAATGGCGTATACAATCCATGGGGTTGAACACGAGATTTAGATTGGCGACAAGTAATACATCTATCACATATTCTTTCTACATCCCTTTTCATATGAGGTCAATAAAAATGTTCTTTTAAAATAGCAAAAGTTTTATCAACACCAAAATGTCCCATTAAACCGCCCCCATGTGATTCCCTAACCAACAACTCACTCGCAAAAGAACATGCAGAATACATAGTTTATTTTCTCAAAACAAGAATCCATCAACTCTAAAGTATTTACCCACAACATTCTTTTCACAAGTTTTAAACTCTTCACCAAAATCAAGGTCATTATCATATAACTCTTTAATTCGCTTCAAACCCAAGAAATTTACAGATCAAGAGTATTTAACAAAACATACCGCCAGACAAAAGCATCCGCAACGACGTTCTCCTTACCTTGCTTATATCGAATAACATATGGAAATGTCTCGATAAATTCCATCCATCGTAATGCGTGTCTTTTTCAACAACTTGTTGACCCTTCAAATATTTCAATGATTCATGATCGGTGTGGATCACAAACTCCTTAGGCCACAAGTAATGTTGCCATGTCTCCAAGGCTCTAACCAAAGCGTACATCTCTTTGTCATATGTAGGATAGTTCAAAGCTGCCCCACTCAACTTTTCGCTAAAATACGCCACTGGTTTTCCTTCTTGCATCAACACAGCTCCAATCCCTAAACCTGAAGCATCACACTCAATCTCAAAAGTTTTAGTAAAGTTAGGCAAAATAAGTAAAGGAGCATTTGTCAATTTATCCTTAATCAAATTAAATGCTTTTTCCTGTTCATCACCCCACTTGAAGCCCACACTTTTCTTGATGACCTCGGTCAATGGTGCTATAATTTCACTAAAATTCTGAACAAAGCGTCGGTAGAAACTTGCGAGTCCATGAAAGCTTCGTACTTGACTCACATTGGTTGGACTCGGCCAATCCCAGATCGCACGTATTTTCTCCTCATCAACTTGGACTCCGTGTGAACTCACAACAAAGCCAAGAAAAACAATTTTATCCGAACAAAACGTGCATTTCTCCATGTTAGCAAATAACTTTTCTTTCCTAAATACATCTAAAATAGATTTTAAATGCAATGCATGATCTTCGAAGTTTTTGCTATAAATCAAGATATCATCAAAATAAACTATGACAAATTTTCCAATGAATGGACGCAAAACATGGTTCATTAATCTCATGAAAGTGCTCGGTGCATTAGTTAAACCAAAAGGTAATACTAACCATTCATAAAGATCGTATTTAGTTTTAAACGCTGCTTTTTCCATTCATCACCCTCTTGCATTCTAATTTGATGATAACCACTTTTTAAATCAATTTTGAAAATATATGAAGACCCATGTAATTCATCTAACATGTCATCTAAACGAGGAATGGGATGTCGATATTTTACCGTAATGTTATTTACTGCTTCGACAATCGATGCACATCCTCCATTTTCCATCCTTTTTCGCACTAGGATCACCGGAGCTCGCACATGGGCTCATACTTTCTCTCACGAATCCTTTCTCCATCACCGTCAACTTGCCTTTGTAACTCCTTCGTCTCCTGGGATTACTCCGATAAGTTGACGGTTTGGAATCGTCGCACCGAACAAAATCAATTTGATGCTCAATTCCGAATAGGTGGTAGTCCATGAGGAAGCTCCTCGAAATACATCTTTGAATTCTGTAAGAGAGATGAAACAACACTAGCAAAGAATCATTAGCGTTAGTAGTCAAAAGCGCCTCTTTATACCGGTAAAATCATAGTCGCATTTAGAATTCAAAGCTCTTCTCACATCACTCTTTTTTGCGGTATATTTGTTTTTTCTCTCTTCTTTTTCTCTCTTTCTTTTTCTTTTTTTTTTCTTCTTGATTTTCTTTTCTTCACTCTCTTTTTCTTTGTACATAATTTTTCTGCAAATGAATTTGATCTTCATGTACTTGTTGTGGGTGACAAAGGACGCAAAAGAGATCTTCTTCTTGTCGTGAAGCGAATGAATATACGTTAGTAAACCCGTCATGTTGAACCCTCCTATCAAACCGCCATGGTCTACCCAACAATATATGTCCCGCTGCATGGGCACCACATCACACAATACCTCATCAATATACCGACCAATAGCAAAATGGAACTAACACTGTTTGGTTACTTTAATGTCTCGCATTATCATTGAGCCACTTGCAAACGATACTATTTGCGGATGTTTGGTAGTAGGTAACCCCAATTTCTCCACCATCGTAGTGCTTGCCACATTTGTGCAAACCGCCTCCATCTATAACTCACGCAACAAATTTTCCCATTCACAAGACATCGAGTATGAAATAGATTTTCCATTGCTCACCGCTCTCCTCCTTAACTCGTGTACTAAGTGCTCTTCTTGTAACTGCAAATTTCACCATGTATTGCATCCTCACCTATCTCCTCTAATGGTGGCATAGAATCGGTGTCGCTATCTTCCCCCTCGGTCTCCACATCTCCATTGTCATGTAACAACATTTTCCTCCGATTTGGACATTGGCTAGAAATATGTCCCCCGCCTTGACACTTAAAACATACAATATCTCGATTACGACCAAAAGAAGGTTGTTTCGGTTTACCTTGAGTTTCTCGGCTAGTTGATCCTTGCTTGGGTTCCACCTTTGGCTTGAAACGCACCGTTTTTCCTCTCGCTTTGCCAAATTGGGTCTCCATGATGAACTAGCATTAGATTGTCCTCGTTGTCCTACTCGCCTCTTGAGTTGTTTCTCTATCTTAGTAGCCATATATATGGACCAGTTCCTCCAACTCTAAATAATGTTGTCGCTTCAACCAAGTCTCGCAATCTCCCAGCTTCAATCCTCGCCGAGAGAACCTAGCCATCGATGTTTCATTGTCCTCAATCAAGTTAGCTTAGATCCTTGAACATCTCCATCTCCTCCGTAATATTCATCCACACCGACTTCCCATGCTTAAGAGTTTGTAAATTACGAATGATCTCCCGTTGATAGTATGTTGGTACAAACCTCTTTTTCATTATCGCTTTCATCTCCGCTTAAGTTGTAATCGGCCGCTCATCACACCTTCTCCGATTAGCTGTCAACTGATCCCACCATATCAATGCATATCCAAAATTCCGTAATGGCCATTTGACTTTCTTGAGGTCCGAATAGTTGTGATAACAAAGATTCGCTCCATCTTGGTTACCCAATCTAAATAAGCCTCGGGATCACCCGTGCCTTGAAAGTCGGAATCTTCATTTTATATGCTATCCAAATTGCCATCTTCTCGTCTCCGACCTCTTCTTTCCCTAGCACCTCCGTGTCTTTGATGTCGGAAATTAGATTCACAATCTTCCATTTGCACTCACCGTCCTCACCGTAAGGGTCTTCCTTTCTTCGTCGGTTTGTTGTGTCCTCGTCTTGTTTTGCATCCCAAGAGTGTTTTGGGATAGCTCAAATGTATAGACACCCTCATCTCTTCTAATTGTTCTTGCATTTGCTCTATAGTCTTTCTCAATCTCCGATCCCATTCTTTATGCATTGCTTCCATCCGGAATTTCAATTCAAATTGTCGAAGGTTGTTCCTCATGAGTTCCTTTATCCTTTGAGCTAGACATATTTCCCCGCAAAATAAGGGTTAGTAAAAAAACAGCTTCTCACCACTCCTTACGTGTTTCGGCTCGAATCAATGGTCCACTGTATACTCTCAATAATTGGCTTTTACCCTCGATTAATCTCACCACTAAAGCCTTTTACCTCAAATATTCTCTCTAATAGGTTCTTATTGAATTCCCTAGAAAAATTCTTGGTTTTACTAATCAATTCAAATTACTTGTCACGAAACAAAAATATAGATGGTGTAGTTATCGAATACCACAAAATCACCGATCGATTGTCTTGTACTCCTCTTGTAGGCTTCGGACTCGTAAATTGTAGCTCCGCTTTAAATTGATGATGATGGAACGGTATGAACTCTTGGTTAGAATTTGATGATTTGATGGTGTGCTACAAATTGGGTTAGCACAATAGAATATGAATTATTTTTATTTTTATTTTTATTTTTCCTTTTTTTTTTTGCAATATATATTTCGACAAAAAATTAAAGATAAGTAACTTGCTAGAAAGGCTTAGCTCTGATACCAAATGATAGACTCCATGGCACGCTTGCGTGAGGTGGTCGTCGCCCCGATCGTTTCTAGCACACTTGTTGGGTGAATTGCTTGCAACACCTTAACCCCTCGCCTATATGTAGACGGTAATTTTGGTACAATTGCTCGCGTTCGAAATTCTACGTTGAATGGACACCAACGACACCTTGACCCCTCGCTTATATTGAAGCGGTAATCTCAGACAATCGACGATTGATGCGTAGAAGACGCCACACACAACTATGAATTGTTGTATGATAAGTCAAATCAATCTCAAAGAAATAACTAAGAAAAATACTTAGAAATTCTTCAAAGAACCAAAAGTAGAGAATAACCTCAAAAATATATTGAATAATGAATAATGTATATTGTGTTTGATTACATCAACTTGAACCTCTTTTTATACTACTCAAAACAATCCAAATCCTAATAGGAATTTATAAACTATAACCCTAATTTCTGTAAGGAAATAGAAGTCAATTTGGAAAAGGAATTCTAATTAAAAGAAATCCTAATTACAATAGAATTTAAAATTAAGAATCCAAATAAAATCCTTCACCGCGGGATTTCCATAATACTCCTTTGTAGGTAAATATGTTGACTTTGTTAAGAAGATTAAAATTGGGCTTGTATTAAATTGACCCAAATTAATGTCTCATGTTTTTGCCTCCTCTTTGGATTTTCTTACGTTAGCTTCAAATTAAACATCTTGGATCAATCCATTGAGACTTTGTTTGAACCTCTTTGTTCTAGCCTTGCTTGATCCCCACGTCCCTTTAGTCTTGTTTGAATCCACGCATGTCATGTCCTCATCACTTTGACATTAAAAGTGTTTTTGTTTAAAAATAATTCGATCTGAGATGTTACTTTCTGAATTCACTTATTTGAATTCAGTCTGTCACATTATATGTTATAATGGTCTGAATTGTGTCTTCAATGAAGGTTGTAAGATTTGGGGATCTGGTTTTAGATATTCTTAGAAGAAGGGGTTCAATTTTGGGAGAGGGCAAGTTCTTGGTGTCAGATAGTTTTCATGGAAATGAGAGGACAAAGTATTGACTCACCTCTAAGGTACATTTCTACTCTTGTTCCTTTCTTTACTAATATTTGTCCTTTTTGAAAAACAACTCAATTGATTATATTTATCGGTTTGTATTTAGAAAAGAATATTTCGTTGAAAATAGATTGCAACTATGAATCTGCATTCCACTCGGGGTTGTTTTAGCCATACCACCTTCAACTATCCAGCTTAACCTTGCTATCTCCAAAATTGCCTCTCGCTCTCCGATTGCTTGGAAACTCCTTGTCTTCAAGCCTCCAACTCAGGTAATGTCTAGTAAGAACTATATATGGTAAATAGTGCACCACATATTGTGAAAATTACAATTACATTTATAATAGTAGATCGGTGGACTATTACTGTTGCATCGCAAATGTTTGGTCCAGACTCCAGAGACTTTTTGTTTTTTTGGTTACTGGGTATGATAATTATGCTCAGTGAAAATGATGTATGTGTATTTCTGAATCACAAATGTATATTCCAGACTCCAGAGACTTTTTATGTATGTTGGAGGGATCTGTTTCTGTGTTTACTATATTAGTGTGGCTGTCTCCTTGGGAGGACGCTGAATGGATTCAACTCTTTATTTCATAAAGTTATTTTTCGACACAGGAAAGCTTAAATTGTAATAACATTATATCTTCAGGTAGTTACCTATCCAAAGAAAATAGTTATATCTTTAACAATTTGCTATATTTGTACATATGAAAGTCGAAACCTCTCACTTTCTTTCAAAGTTTTAGATTCCCTTATAAGGTAAGCTTTCTGCATCTGTTTTCTTTTTCTTCTTTCTCTTATCCATATTTTTTCTTGTTTCTAAACAATGGAAGACAAATGAAAGCTTAAATTTATGAGGAATAAGACGGAAAATTAAAGCTGACATCAATGAGACCCAAAACTAATATTGAACTTTTTAGTATAAAGTTCATCAATTTGCCAATAATGTTACTAGCTTGTATGAGATTTGAGTTCCATACTATACTCTAAATACCCATAGTTTTGCTAATCTAATTGAATTTTTTTTATTGCTAACTGCTAAGTCTTTGGTGCAGATTATCTCTGCAATAACCCGCAGGATCACAGATCTCTCATTTGACACTGGGTTATGCATGGCAAATTTCAAACTGCGTTCTAATTGCAAGCTACTCGGTATGTAGTTTCCATAAGCTCGCTCAATTCATCTTGCCTACTTCCACTTTGATTGTGTGTGCTCACAGATTTGCTTTAGGGAGATATGTGAACTTCACATAAACCATGAAAATAGTTAGTTAATAAAAACATTTCTACATTTTCTATATTTTTATGCAGTGTTTTCATATCTTGCTACAGCTCACCCTGCGTCGGGTCATGGATAAAGCAAAACTTTTGATGTTCAATGCGAGGAAAGAAGTAATCAACAGAAGAAGGTTGAATCTTTTTCCAAGTTATGGTCTTATCGAGTCATAAAAAATTATGGAATGTACAAAACCTTTTCTTTTCCCTGGATGTTGACCACTCATGCTTGTTGATGAAAAATTGTGGCTGATGGACATGACTTTTCATGTGTGTTGTGAATCTCTATTTTCCCTATGAATAGTTTATAATTTTATGTGAATATCTCCTGCAGTCTTAGGTTCTGTTTTCTAAATGCCACAAGAGACTTGCAATTTTAAAGATGTAGAGTTATTACCTGTTTTGTTCAATCTTAATGTTCATAATGCATTAGAGTATCCTGAAGATCTCTACCCGTGTCCGGGAGTATCAAAATGTTAAAAAGTACTAGGAATGACCCCTGCTTTGCACTGGGCATGATATTACTGGAAAATATGTAAATACCTTTTCAGGTAATACTTGTCAAAAAATTTATTTATAATGCATGATGTCTAGCATATATTTTAGAAGAAAAGATTGTGAGATGTCTAGCATATTTTTATTAGTTCTCAAATTATAAAATAACTTAAGATGTAAAATTATTTTATACCATGTTCTAATTGATATTATAATTTTTATCATTTGGGGTTAAAAATTATTAGCCTTAATTTTTTTTTAAAATAACCATAATATCATGTTCTATATCTTTCTATCTCTTTTTTCGTCGTCACAATTCATTGCTATAACGATGATCATGGAGGGAAGCATTGGACATGTACTCATATATAAAAGTGCAGGCCACATGTTTATAGATTTGTATCAAACTGTTTGAGCATGTCTCTACAATAACCAAATTCCTATAATGTTCTTTAGTGTAAAATTTAATAAAGTTGGAATCATCATTGAAAAGATTGGTGGATGGTTGTGTTCTCGTACACAAAACTGGATAGTGTAGTAAAAGATAATTGTGTAGTCATCTTTCTTGTAGAGATTTCAACTTTAGGGACCCTGATTATATTAATCATGATCTTGACAAGTGTTATTCCTACATGAGATATGATGTTGCCTCTTGTATTCATTTCTTGTTGCTTCTTCATCTCTTAAGCTATCTTTTACAGCATGTGCTGAGGCATGGGAAACCGAATGAACGTTCAACTATAATCCTGGAATTAGCTGGGAATATAGTTCAAATGACCTAGAAGAAGTTTGCCTCAAATGTTGTTGAGAAGTGTTTAACTTTTGGTGATCCTAGTGAACGTGAACTCCTAGTGCATGAGATGTGTGGTACTACTAATGAAAATGACCCTCATCAGGTATGCCAATGCTCCCATTTTCTATTAACAACTCAACATATGAAATGAATATTTGTGAATAATATATTATATTTGCCTCTATACTTGTAATTACCATTCGAGTTGTTTTGTTTACCATTATCATTATAGTAATGAAAGTCTGGCTTATCAAAGAAAAAAACGTTATGGTAAGCACACTGAAAAATTTGGTACTTTTTTATCTCACCACGAAATTATATTGCAATAGCATGATTGTAGACAACATTATAGATCCTATGGACAATAGCCAAAAGTTGAAGCTCCCTAGACATGCACATTGGTATGCGTTGTAAACTAATGTTGCAAGGCTGCTTTTATTAAAATTTGTACTCCCATTATCCGGAAGAATGATTACCATTTTCAATGAAAATTACATAGAAAGCAAATGTGACGCCCCCAAAATAGGTATACATCACCTATTCTGAGTCGCCAAATACATGGTACAGAATACAAATACAACCTTAAATATACAACATGAGCTGTGAGTTTTAATACAAATATTATCTTCTAGACAGTATTCAAACTCAAAATAAGTCCTCAATACATTTATTATTACACTATTTCATAGGATAGTGAGGACTACTAATGCTATCCTCTCGACCGTCACTCCATTCCCCGACTAGTCCCTGCTACATTCTCATTTCCTGAAGAGAATAATGAAAGCAAAAGGGTGAGCTCAACTAGCCCAGTAAGAAATATTATGACTAAGATAATGCAGAATAAATTATCGTTAGCCTTCAACAGTGTTAAACTGATACAATATAACAAACATCAAGTTTAACTACAGCGGAACAAGCAATCTAGTGGAAAAGTCAAGTACAAAACAAAATCTACTATCTTCTATGATTTAAATGGTTTTTCATCACTTTTATCGTTGAGACTCAGCTCAATATATAATCCATATCATCCCTGCACTACGGCCAAAGATATTCATTAGTATCACAACCACAAATTATCCATGCACTACGAGCCAAGGATATTCGTGTTTTCATCAATGGTCATGATCATGCCATAAAACAATTCATCTTTGCACCCTTGGCCGAAGAGAATCCATAGCCATAATCATACCAAAACTGTACATCAATGCACTACGGGCCAATGAGGACTTTTTCCACATCATTTGTAACATTACAGTCATGATTATACCGAATAATCCCTGGTCATTGATAAGTAGTTTTTATACCTACTTATCTGGTATCTATTACTTAAATTATTTTCTTAAACTCGTGTTTCTTAGTTACTTTTCATGCATTTTGTGTTCATTTTGTAGATTATATATTTGGGAGCTGTGTGAGCGACTATTGATATGAAAATGCAAGGAAGAACAATTTGGACATCGTTTGTGCTTTCATGTTCATTTCATGTTCTTAGCTTGGAACTTGGACTATATTGTAGAGCTTCTTCTTAGCTTTCTGGAACATCTTGAATCATTCCAATCAGAGTTCGGATGCAAGAGTTATAACATTTGTACCAACGGACGTTGAACTTTACTATTTTGGGTTGCCATTTTGCATAGCAGTTACTTCCAATCCAATTTCGACCTTCATCCTTTCGTTATTTCTCAAAACTCAAATAATAAAAGTTGTAGAACTCGTCGATAGCTTCGATTTGATAGGTTACACACCCCGTAACTCCTCCTGGATCAAACGTTAAGACTATTTTACTAGAGGAAACTACAATAGAAAAAATAATTAGCAGCTTGCACCCTAGTCGGGGCTTGCTCTTTTAAGCTTTATACCCAAGCCGAGGCTTGGGGTCCTGAATTCAAAATTAGAAGAATAGCAAGCCGGGGCTTTCTATTTACAAGGCAATACCCAAGCCGGGGCTTGGGTACACGCAGAAAAGACAATTTTAACTAGAATTTGAGTTCAAGAAGGATTGATTCAAACTGTTTGATTCAAGGACTTCCAAGAGGACTTAAAGACATATAAAGAGGTTTATAAAAGGTGGAGATTTACAAGGATTAGGGAAAGTTTTTGGAGAATTCTATTAGATTAGATTAGAGTAGATTGGGAAAAACCCTAGTTCTTATTAGATTTTAAGATTGAAGAACCTTGGAGACCATTGAAGATTCAAAGTAGGAGAAAGGAGAGAGCATCAAATCTACAGACAATAGATTCTATCTTCTTATCTTCTTCTATCTTTGTCTTTTAATGTGTATTCAAGTGTGGATTCTTAGTTTTAATTCAATAATCATGAACTAATTCTTTGTTTGAGATTACAATGGATCTTATTGTGTAGTTTATTTTAATATGCTTCGCTATCAATTATTATGTTTTATTGTCAGGATTGTCTATTGTGATTTGAACTTAATTGCTTAATTGCCTAGCTAACAATTACCGTGATAATCTATATGTACTCGAGAGATGAAGTATAGATTTAGATCTGATCATGATAGCATGTGTTTGTGATTTCTGCATAGATGGAATTCATGATTCGTGTTTAGGATAGAGATATGCATTTAGGCCATATGTAATCTTATAGAGAACTTGTGCTTTAAATCCTTTTTAATTGTAATTCACATAGAGATATAGTGGATTAGTTAATTAGGGTGTCTTTCTTAATTCTATCAATTGTGGATTTAAGTAAGTATGAGTATTATGCATCGAGAGGTGGTTTTATCTACTTTAGTGTTCTTGATTAACAATTCAGGATAGAAAATAATTGATGAGAAGTGTGTTAACTTAAATGAAGCAATAAGTGAAGTTGTGATCTTAAATCTCCATAATCTGATTTGTAATTAGTGGTAATTAGAATTAGTTTAATTAAGTAATTTACTTTATAACATTAAATTGATTGTTTAAATAAAATTAGTTTTGTTAAGAGTTAATAGTTGGTAATTTATATTAATAATTCCTCGTGGGAACGATACTCTACTTTCACTGTAATACTTGTTGACCACGTATACTTGCGTGTTGTGCGTAATTAGATTTTACCCAACAAGTTTTTGGTGTCGTTGTCGGGGAATTAGTTAATATATTTTTGCCAATATTAGCTTCAATCAAATTAGTCTTAAGTTAAACATTTTTTTTTCTTTTTATTTAATTCTCTTCCTATTTTTCTTTCTTTTCAGGTACCATGGATGAATGCAATTATCAAAGGCCATATTCGAATATGACTCAACCAAGGGACACATGGATTGATGGATTCAATGTATTTTCTATATTATCAGCACAACTTGAGACACTTTCGAGGAGGTTGGACGTTGTTGCAGACCAACGTAATCGAAGGATAACAGTTACTTGCAATTATTGTGCTGGCAATCACCCGAGTAATTAATGCACCATCAGTCTTGGGTCGGTACAGTATGGTGGTGACTACCTCAACGATTATGCATATGCCAATTATAATCAAGTTTGGGGGTATCACCCAGATGCACCATGGAGCTATAACTATCAAGATCAATACTCTGCTCCGAATCCAACATACACTTCAGAATTATTATGTCAACCTCCAATGCGATAAAAAGACAATTCAGAGTTGAAGGAATTCATGTTAAGGATTATAGCAGAAAAAGAAGAGATGATAATGAGTCAGGAGTTATCAATCCAAAATCTTAATAGACAGATGGAACAACTCATTAACTCCTCAATAAATGGTCCTCAATACATGGATTTTGAAACTGAACAAGATAATTCAAGATTGAAGGATTTGTGGTTCAAGTTTGTAGCATTAACTGAGGAGAAGATGATTGAGCAAGAGAGGTCAATTCGAAATCTGCAGAATCAGATGGATCAAATGTTCGAAGCCTTGAACAATCACCCTCAAAATAATTGGTACAATAACATGGATGATGAAACGGATAGAGAGCCAGAAGTGTACTTGCCACTGAATAAACTGAATGGAGTTGACATTGAGGAGACAACTGGTGTTTGGAAAATGAAGAATATCAGATCACCTGCATTATACCCCAAGTATCTTCTCAACCAGGGTTGAAAAATCCAATGAGTTTTGCACACCCATGTCCTCTAGGTAGTCACATCCAAGGCAATGGTCAGTATGATAAAGAGGCCTCGTATACACCATGGTGGGCTGAGGAAGAGAAAATAAAAGAGAAAAAGTCTGTTGTACTTTCCATGCCTCAATGCAACAATTTATTCTCAAATACAACGGACGAGACACCTAGCTATGCAATGGAACTAGAAACATCATGTACAAGAATTATGCTAGGTTATTTCAATTCACAGATTAGTAAGATGGGAAACCTACCTACACATAGTGCAATTCTAATGGATGGAGGAATCCTAACTTATCGTAGGGGAATTGGATAGCGTTGACCAGACAAAGTCAGGCTAAAAGACTGTAAATCAAGCGCTGACTGTGAGGCAACCCAGGAATTTTTTTTTAATATTTATATGTTTTCCTAGTTTATTTAGTAGATATGAATCACGTTATATTCCAAAGTGTTATTCTAATCCATGTTGTCTCTTTTCATTGCAGGTATTGGAGGTTCAATGGATAAGAAAATGATCGTCACCGCCATCGCCACCATCACCTCAGGCTTAGCTGATTACAGGGAAGTTCTCTTCTACCTACCGCTATATCCTTACAATGAGGACATTGTAATTGCTAAGTTTGGGGGAGTTTAGTTTAGTTCTTTATTGCATGTTTAGTTTCATGTTTATGTTATGTTATTTTGCATATGTTGTTAATTTAGTTTAGGCTCATTATGTTTGCATTCATGTAGTACAACTGCATAAGTAGTTGCATAGTAGTATAGTTTGAATAGCATTATATTCAGTTTCTTGTAAAAAAAAATCAAAAATTCAAAAATAATAGTTAGTTACTATGTTCATCTTGCATGAGTCCAAATTGCTTGATAGTTACATACTATTTTGGCCAATAGTGAGAAATGTGATTGAGTAGACAAAATATAAATCGATTATTAGAACTTTAATATGATTTCTTGTTATGAATTGAATCTTTTCCTGTTTGAAACTGGTATAATCAGGTTAGCATGTTAGAGACAACTTTGTTGACTAATTAAGTTTAAATTGATATATAATTTACTTCTTAAGGATAATATTAGTTTGAATAAATGAAAGACATGAATAGGAGGAGATGGCTAAAAAAATTATGAAAAAAGTATAAAAATTTGGGCTATAAGCTTTAAAAAAAAAAAAAAGAGAAAAAACAAAAAAAATGATTGGGGCCGTTTGTTACTTGAGCATTTATTTCGAAAGTGCGCTTTGAGGGATTATCTTTAAACCTAGCGCCCTAAGGTCTTATATGGTCTGGGAGTCGTTGGTCGAAAGCTCGCTAAGGAGTAGCACTGCTAGCCTAATGGAATGAGACATTGCACAGTCATTGTTAAAAAAAACAATAAAACGGGAAAAGAGCAAAAAGTCCCCGTAATGCAAAGTAAAGCATAAGTATCCTGGATTGGACTCTTGAATTTGGTGGAAGTTTGACTTTAGTTTGATCTAGCTTCATGAATTTTGTGAGTTTACACTATATGATGCCTTTAAAGAGATCTATTATGTGTTGTAGTTAGCATTATATCAGTAAACATGGATGTTGAGCACACACGCACTATACCAGTAATAACAGTTTAAGATTTGATGATTGACTAGGAAATTATTGATTGGTTTTGATACGACGTATTGTCAGGTTTATTTCATTTCACTGAGGTCAGTTGAATAGACTTGTGTTTATCAATACTGCTGGATTCGTATGCATATAGATTAGTTGCATTCCATTGCATTGCATTGCATTTTTGTTTTGTTTTTGCTTGAGGACAAGCAAATGTTTAAGTTTGCGGGTATTTGATAAGTATGTTTTATACCTACTTATCCAGTATCTATTACTTGAATTATTTGCTTAAACTCGTGTTTCTTAGTTACTTTTCATGCATTTTGTGTTCATTTTGTAGATTATATGTTTGGGAGCTGTGTGAGCGACTATTGATATGAAAACGCAAGGAAAAGCAATCCGGACATCGTTTGTGCTTTCATGTTCATTTTATGTTCTTGGCTTGGAACTTGGACTATATTGTAGAGCTTCTTCTTAGCTTTTCGAAACATCTTGAATCATTCCAATTGGAGTTCGGATGCAAGAGTTATGACATTTGTACCAACGGACGTTGAACTTTACTATTTTGGGTGGCCATTTTGCATAGCAGTCACTTCCAGTCCAATTTCGACCATCATCCATTCATTATTTCTCAAAACGCAAAGAATAAAAGTTGTAGAGCTCGTCGATAGCTTCGATTTGATAGGTTACACACCCCGTAACTCCTCCTGGATCAAACGTTAAGACTATTTTACTAGAGGAAACTACAATAGAAAAAATAATTAGCAGCTTGCACCCTAGTCGGGGCTTGCTCTTTTAAGCTTTATACCCAAGCCGAGGCTTGGGGTCCTGAATTCAAAATTAGAAGAATAGCAAGCCGGGGCTTTCTATTTACAAGGCAATACCCAAGCCGGGGCTTGGGTACACGCAGAAAAGGCAATT
This sequence comes from Panax quinquefolius, assembly GCA_020205615.1. Lineage (NCBI taxonomy): Eukaryota > Viridiplantae > Streptophyta > Magnoliopsida > Apiales > Araliaceae > Panax > Panax quinquefolius. The sequence goes on along the minus strand of JAINUW010000428.1, from coordinate 81 downwards.
TTAACTAGAATTTAAATTCAAGAAGGATTGATTCGAACTGTTTGATTCAAGGACTTCCAAGAGGACTTAAAGACATACAAA